>JARQZK010004371.1:352500-590000 GCA_030704885.1 Cynegetis impunctata
TAGTGTTGGAGCTACCAATGTGACTCAACAGCAGAATCATGTATCCAGAAGGAGAAGGGGTGAAATACTGGGGTTGAACAGTGGCTTTCGTGGTTGCACTGTGTGGTTCACCGGCTTGTCCGGCACCGGAAAGACGACGATCGCTTTCGAGTTGGAACGATACCTAGTAGCCCACGGCTTTCCCTCTTACTCTTTGGATGGCGACAACGTGAGGACCGGCCTGAACAAGGACTTGGGTTTCTCCGAGGGAGAGCGCGAGGAGAACATAAGGCGGGTGTCCGAGGTAGCCAAGATGTTCGCCGACGCCGGACAGGTCTGCTTGTGCAGCTTCGTGTCTCCCTTCCGCAGAGACAGGGACGTGGCCAGGCGTATCCACGAGCAGAGCGGGCTGCCCTTTTTCGAGGTGTTCGTGGACACGCCGCTGGAGGTGTGCGAGACGCGCGACATCAAGGGCCTGTACAAGAAGGCCAGACAGGGTCTGATCAAGGGTTTCACGGGCATCGATCAGGCGTACGAGGCGCCAGATAGGCCGGACCTGGTGGTGAAGACGGTGAATGAGTCCGTGGAGGAATCCACCGTGCAGGTGATCGGTCTTTTGCGAGACAAAGGGATTCTTCCCGCAGATGAAGAGCTGGTGGACCTGGTACCGGACTTGTTCGTGCCGTCTTCGAAACTTGCTGACTTGAAGGAGGAGGCAGGTTCTTTACAAAAGCTTAATTTGACTGAGTTGGATTTGCAATGGCTGCAGGTGAGTGCGAGGGAGACATTTTAGCTGTACTTTGTGAAGTACTTCTATTTGTGATATTTGGGTGGTTGTTTTTCACAAGAACGCTCCTTTATTCAAAGGATGTCAATTCTGAAGAAATAATCCAAGACTTGACAGGTATCTTTTGGATCATCGTCCCCAATTAATTGCGCCAAATTTAAACAAGTTTTAGTGCAATATTCAGACAAGTATGAATCCAACGAAAATCTACTACCAAGAATATAATCGACTTAATTCCGCTATAAAATAAATTTTATGAATCGTATAAATACCTGATTAAAACTCTGACTTATGATTATATGATCTCAAATCGAATGACAAAATTCTTGAAAATTAAATTACCATAAAGTTTAAAAATTCCAACATCCTTAGCTGGTAGTTAGTTGATCATTTTTTTGAGTCGTCGAATCGACCTATCTGCATACGTTATTTAGATATTTTGAAACCTCACCAACCGACATAACTATTCATTTTAATTTAGTACATGCCTTGGAGATGGTCTTATGTTTTTTTTTTGACTTATCTCAATTGCCTTTAAATGCTTTAGACATTACACACCAATTGAAATTCTTTATAAGCAGTGATAATATTCAAAGATGTTAGGTGGTGGGACACCAAGTTGGTTTCAAACGTAGCACAACACTTGGGATTTTTATTCAATGAATGGCAAAACATGTTACTTCCAAATTTGAAAATTCAGGAGTTTACAACTTGATATGTCCTGTATGTAAATGAGTGTATATAGATCAGACTGGTCGATTGTTCGAAATAAGATTTAAAGAACACCAACAATCTTTTTTGAAAAATAAAACAGATTTCGAATAAAACAGGTTTTCGAACCCTTGCCGCAAAAATCACCACCCATTTTAATGAATAGTTAATTACCAGATCATGAACAAACTGCAAAAGAGAGGCAAATTGAATTATTTAGAATCATTGGAAATTTTCAAACTCAATCATAATACTTACTGAACGACTTGATTGACTTGATTTATTACCCTATATTTGACATTTTTATAACATAATGTATTTCAAGAACTTTTGGATTATCACGTTGAGAATCTCATTTTAAGAACTTGCCCTTACGTTTTTTTTTCATTTTCAGCCCTAGCTTTCATTCTCTGAGTTTCTGGCGTTCCAATAACTTCAAAATTCACTCGAAAATCTGTTCAAACCCTTCGATTGGTTCTGTAAGATCGATATTTCAATGTAAAATATTTCTTGGTAAAAGATGCTTATTATTTAAATTTCAAAGAAATGATTTTTTTAAACATATACAGCTGAAAAAAACACAAGCAGCTAAAAAAATATATATTAGACGTAATAATATTTCATTGCGCATCATGTGACGACTGTGATACAAACTGAAAAAAGGTTTTTAGAAAATAATTAAAGCAATTAATACCTAGTTTTTTGAGTTTGACTTATGTAGTTAATTATATTATTTTTTAGATTGGATTTAATTACCGGCCTCACGCACAGGTAACTTTGATTATCTCTGTGAGGATATACTATTTATACTAGTATTTATGCTAAGTATTTTGTATATTTTTTAAAAAACTGCTAATAAATACAATACATGTTCCGATCAATGTGAATTATTCTCTAAAAATTATATTCAATGTTTTTCATATCTTCTGCACAAAGCTATTTTTTACTATAAACTATATCCACTGTTAATTTCGGGGTACATTTCAACTATATTACACTATAAGTAGAAAGTACAATTATTCGCGTCAATTTGAACGTTCATATCAATAAAAAAAAATTACGAATTAATTTGCATGTTTGTAACATTAATGATATCAGCAGCATCAGAAAATGTGCGTCCTCAGTTTGAAAACGTTCTCTTTCAACCTATTCGAAATTCGATTTTGAGAATAAAACTTCAATTCATCTTTTACTTATTCTTATCTCGGGGAAATTTATCGAAAAGATCACAAGGTTATAGCAATGAGGTATAAATAAATATTATAAAACATGTTTTCTAATGAATTAAAACTATGCATGATTTTCGGAATTATATCATTATCTGAGATTATACTTCAATTGTAAGATAAATAGAACGTATCAGACGAAGTTATTATTGCATGATCAGTAACAATTGAATGAAATTTTGGCTTCTATTTCGAGCGTTTATATATAGGCCAAGCTACAGAGATTTGTAGGGAGCATTTTGTGTAAAAAGTGTTAGAAGAAAACCAGCTGCGCCATTGTTTGTAAGATAGTTCCATATGATATAGTGATATGTTTTTCACTCGACTTTATTATTTATAACTTTGTTATTAACAATTTTATGCAAAAAATCGCGTTATTTTTAGTTTTTTGCTCATTAAACTGAAACTATCGAAGTAATCGTGATGGTGTTAATAAACTAATTGTAGAAAATGAAAAGACGAAGAAAATGAGAGGTCGGACGACTCGATCTGACCTGTAGTTCGAGAGGAAATTGGAAAAAACCACAAAATGGCCACAGATCAAAAACTATGCATCGGACAGTTCCTGATCTTCGCACAAATGAAGCTTATATCAATAACTAATACTGGCCGGAGGATCTACGGTACAACTCAAAAAATAACCGAGTTAAGAATTTTTGAAAAAACTGCATTTTGGCTGGTTTTTTTCCGATTTTCTCTTAAACTAAAGGTCTGATCGAGCCGTCCGACCTCTCATTTTCTTCGTCTTCTCATTTCCTATAATTAGTCTGTAGATGCTATCACGATTACTGTGATAGTTTCAACTTTATAAGCAAAAAACTAAAAAAAAACGCGATTTTCTGCATAACATTGTTAATAACAAAGTTTAAAATAATAAAGTCGAGTGAAAAACATATCCCTATATCACATGGAACTATTTTACAAACAATGGCGCAGCTGGTTTTCTTCTAACACTTTTTACATGAAAAAATCTCTGTAGCTTGGCCTAATAGAGAAACTTAGATGTACTCACGGCGTCGCCTGCGTGGAGTTCAATATTTGAATTATTTCTATGAAATAATTATAGAACTCATGAAGCATATGAAAAAGTTCGCGACGACATACATCTATGTTTTAAGGTTTATTAATTATTTATTATTAAGTATTTTGTCGTATCATTGAAGATTAAGACATTTTTATACTGAATCTTTATTAATAATTATTAACATCATAAACGCATCAAAACCTACATAAAACCTTAGTTACTCATTAGATTAGTTACCATAATATAATACGTAATGCCCGCCATATACGCTACGGTAGACCGGAGAGGTCTACCTGTGCAGGTACACCTGCGCAGGTAGACCGGAGCGTATGTGGGAATAGTATTTCCAGGTTTTTGAACCTGCGCAGGCGACCGGAGCAAGATCGTAAATCTATTTTTTTTACGGTGTACCTGTGCGTGTGTGCATGTATTCCGGTCGCCTGCGCAGGTCGCGTCAGTTTTTTCTATTGTCACACGTCAATGCATGAAAATGGCTCCGTCAGATTTAACAAAAAAAGTTATTGAAGAGTTTATTGAAATATATAGGTCTCATCCATGTCTTTGGCAAATAAAAATTAAAGAGTACCATGATAGACAAAAAAGAAGCCGCTTATAAATTACTAATAGCAAAATTGAGAGAAATTGAGGCAGATGCGACAAAAGCAACAGTTGTGCGGAAAATTAATAATTTTAGAAGCAATATTAGAAAGGTGAAATAATTGCTGAAAATTTTAGGTCCTCATAACTTCTGCCTGTTGCAAGAAATCTCAAAGTAACAGTTAATCTTTCGTGAGGAGATATACTATTTCTCATAACTATCTTTTTTTTATCATAGGAGTAACCATTGTAAGTAATTTCAGGTATGTTTTTTCGTCCATTCTGAGATAATTCTTCAGGTTCGAATTTCAATTAATTCAATAAGTTGACGTGACTATAAGTTCACCTTTTCAATAGCCAAAGCTTACACCATTTTTTTTCGCACCCTTTTCACTGTTTTTTCATATCATCGTCTTCAATCGATGACATCGGGAAAAGAAATGAAAACCGCTACGGTATACCGGAACGTCCCCACACACGTACACAGACCTGCGCAGGTATACCTGCACACGGTCTACCGTAGCGTATATGGCGGGCATTAGTTACGAAAGCATAATACGTTATGCCCGCCATATACGCTACGGTAGACCGGATAGGAAACTTGTGCAGGTATACCTGCGCAGGTCTGTGTACGTACAAAAACATGCAAATACTATTCCCACATACGCTCCGGTCTACCTGCGCAGGTAGACCTCTCCGGTCTACCGTAGCGTATGTGGCGGGCCTTAGATACCAAATAATATTAGAACTAGTTTTGATGAACATATAAAACAATATTTTGACAGTTTTTCAATCTTGATGGATACACCTTTGCAGTTCGCGTCTGCTTGTCCTCTAATACGTGCTCTTTCGTGTAGTGGTCACCATCGCTAATTCTTTGGTTCGTTAGGCTCTCCAATTCCAATTAAAAAAGCCAACTTTCATCATTAAAAAACTCCTCATCTGGGACCAAAAAACAGAAATTCCGTTGACTTGTTCTCTTGTAAATACTTTTGACTTTTTTGCTGTATATCCAACATTTTTCTTCTTGATGAAACGTATTAAAGCGCCGTATTTATCGTTTTTCACACATTCCTTAAGTTCTAACATGGAATATTTCGGCCATAAGGATGAAGCAGAATATTTCTCTGAGAGTTTTGCGAAATACACCAGCAACACCGTTTCTTCTGCACCTTGAATATGTTCTTTGTTTCGCCACTCACTAAACTGCCGATATTATTTTTTATAATGGATTTTAGAATTATCCGGAAGCAAGTCCAACCTTATAGTGTTGGCTGCAGCTAATATATCATCAGGAATATAAAAATCTTACATGGTTTTAAATACTTTTTGAAATGTCGAAATTAAATGACATAAAATCTTGTTGCTTTTATTTTCACATCGCCGTTGTCAATGATACGATAAAGCTTTGAATGTAACTCGATTATAGCGATTTAAAACCGTCTCGGACATTGCTAGGTGACGAGGCGACAGCCGAGTCGACTATTATAAATCGCATAAGGCCGGCCGCACATTTCCTACAATCGGTTCCGATTGTCTGAAACGATTGTCGGATCAGGGCATCTGACGCTCAAATTTCTATACTTTTATACGATCCTATCGCACACCTACGATCCGATATCGGATCGGACGTCCGACTCGGATGCACGATCAGTGCGCCCTACCAATCGGACCGACAAAAAGTCTGATCCGACTACCGGAAGGCAAAGCCCGTGCATTGTTTTGCATAGAGTCTAACCGCAAAACATACGATTATTTCTGTCAGTTTTTGACAGGGAGTATAGAAAAAGGAATTGTCAAACCATGTGCGATAATGAAAATTTGATTACCACGGTCGAAAAATATCCCTGCTTGTGACATTCAAATAAAATCGGACGTATTTTGTCGGCAGTGTGCGCTAGTGGTCCAATTTGAAATCGTTTCAGACAACAGGATTCGATTGTAGTAAATGTGCGGCCGCCCTAATAATCTCGTTCTAACGATCCGATATCGGATCGGACGTCCGACTCGGATGCACGAGCAGTGCGTCCTACCAATCGGACGGATTAAAAGTCTGATCCGACTACCGGAAGGCAAGCCGTCCATTGTTCTTGCGTAGTCTACCGCAAACATACGATTATTTCTGTCAGTTTTTGACAGGGAGTATAGAAAAAGGAATTGTCAAACCATGTGCGATACTGAAAATTTGATTACCACGGCCGAAAAATATCCCAGTTTGTGACATTCAAATAAAATCGGACGTATTTTGTCGGCAGTGTGCTCTAGTGGTCCGAGTTGAAATCGTTTCAGACAATCAGATCCGATTGTAGTAAATGTGCGGCCCGCCTTATTAATAGCTATTATATATATGTATGAATAAAACTCAGTGCTTTTCATTCGTTCATACATAGGTTGTTCACGATTCCATTATCGGAAACAAATTTTCAAACTGAAGTTAATACAATTAAATTATTAGCCATCAATAACGGTTACAATGAAAGTCTTATCGACAAGCTCATTGGGAAAAAACGAAGAAAGTATCTGTTGCATTCAATATACCCCACGCAAACTATTAATGAAGAACAAAAATACTTCCCAATAAATTATGTGCCTAATTTGAGTAGCAAAATTTGTAACAGACTATCGAAAAATAACGTTAAAACAATTTGTACAAATAAAAGAAACTTGAAGTCATTCTTGGTCAATAATAAAGAAAAATCTAACATCGGAGAAAACAGTGGTATTTTACAAAATATTTTGCGACGAATGTCCTGCTTTCTATATTGGACAGACAGAAGGAATATAAATATTCTCGTGTTGAAGAACAATAAAAAGTCAATTTTTACAAAACAAAAAAACACTGGCTTCTCTGAACATTGTATAAAATTCAATCACATCCTGGATTTCAACAAAACCAAATTGTTACATTCAGGTAACAAGGGTAAACGTCTTGACCTTCTCGAAATTATCGAAATAAGTTCCGCCCATAATAGTCAATTACCCCTTGTAAACGAACAAATTGATTTTCAGGTATCACCTTTGCTTTTGTCTGTTTTATAAATTACGATGCAATACTCTCCTGTAGTCAGTCTTGATAATGAGTTCATAGCTCGAAACATGTCGACTTTTTATTACTGCTAAGTACAGTATCTAAAGATTTTTTATATTGTGAAACATAAGCCAAGTGTTTTTATTTTAAAGTTTATACTTTATTCCATATCACTATATCACATGGAACTATTTTATTAACAATGGCGGAGCTGGTTTTCTTCTTACACTTTTTACACAAAATGCTCACTCTAAATCTCTGTAGCTTGGCCTAGTTAGGATTCCTCACATAAATGTACTGATGATCTATAAAGTCTCCAAGGAGATAATGAAAGAAGAGTAAAATCCCGGTCAAGATTTATCATAAAAATGTACTGATGATGTATCCATCATCTCTCTCTCTCCAAAGAGATCATAATAGAATAGTAATTCCATGGTCAAGATTCATCATATAAATAAATGTACTGATAATCTTTAAAGTCTCCAAGGAGATCATGAAATAGTAATATCCCAGTCAGGATTCATCACATAAATGAACTGATGATCTATAGAGTCTCCAAGGAGATCATGATGGGAGATTAAAATCCTGGTCAAGATTCATTATAAGAATGTACTGATGATGTATAAAGTCTCCAAGGCGATCATAAAAGAAGAGCAATATTCCCGTCAGGATTCATCACATAAATGAACTGATGATCTATCGAGTTTCCAAGGAGATCAAGATAGGAGAATAAGATCCCGGTCAGGATTCATCATAATAATAATAATAATAATAATAATAATAATAATAAATATCTTTATTTCAGAATATGCAACATGCTACATAGAATGAAATAGTGTCACAAATATTTGGGACTTCACAATTTTCTTTCCCAATTTAATCAATATCTCTATAACATAACATCAAACTTACTGTTAAAGTACTCAGACAATGAGTATGGTTCCAAATCTATCAGCATTTTTTTAATTTTTCTTTTGTATAAACTAAAATTATTTATCATTTTATAACTATTTGGTAATTTATTATAAATTCTAATACAATTATATGACGGATGTTTTTCACTTAAACTTAGTTTGTGTTTTGGATAGTGTATGTCAAAAGTTCTTGTTGGGTAATTATGTAATGTTGTGTGCTTCAACATTATATTCTTGTTTTTAAAGAAAAATGTCAAGCAATCACACAAATAAATACCAATAGACTGTTAAAAATATTATTTCTCCTGAATATTCCTCTACATGATTCCAAAAATTTCAACCCAAACATAAATCTTACAATTCTTTTCTGTATAACAAATATCTCACCGACTCTTACACTTATTCCCCAGAATATAATTCCATATTTTAAAAGTGATTCAAAATTTGCAAAATAAATTGTTTTTAGACAAGATTGACGCAAATAATTACAGAGAGATCTCATTCCATACCCTACTTTACTCAATTTCATTGCCAGGTAGTCTATATGTCATGACCATTTCAAAAATTTGTCTATGTATACTCCCAAAAATTTAGTTGATTCTTGCAATTTTACATGGTTATCATCTATCCCAATGAATTCTCTTTCAATTTTTCGATCTGTATGTGCCAAAAATTTATTGCAGATGTTTTATCTTCATTTAAAATGAGCCTATTTTTTGCAAACCAGGAATTTATTTTCTTTGATAGAATCTCGCGCATTAACTTCCAGCTGTTGGAAGTCACCAGCACTGATAATTACATTTGCATCATCTGCAAAAACCTGTTATGCAATTTGAATTTTATAGAGAACAAGTCATTAATAAAAAATCAAAAATAGAATTGGTCCAATACACTGCCTTGAGGTACCCCCAAATTTTGATTCTAATATTTCCGACTTGATTTCTTTCCCTTCCTTCAAAATACTAACTCTTTGTTGCCTTTCTGTAAGATATGATTGAAACCACTTTCTAGCCGTTCCCCGTATGCCCATGCACACTCTAATTTGCTTAATAGCAATTCCCCAACTAAGCAATCATAGGCGCTTGACTGATCCAAAAACAAGCCTAAAGCCATTTCTTTCTTTTCAAGTAACCCCACAATTTCCTCTGTGAACTGATATATTGCAGATTGAGTTGATTTTCCCTTTAGATAGCCATGTTGCGAATTACTTATAAGATTACATTCTCTAATAAAGCTCAATAATCTCGAGCACATAGCATGTTCAAAAACTTTAGAAAAGGAACTCAATAAACTGATCGGTCTATAGTTTTCCATAGATGATGCATCCCCTTTTTTATAGATTGGTCTAATAAGTGACATTTTCAATTTCTTCGGAAAAACACCATACTTGAAGGAGTTATTTATAATGTTAGAAATAATATGTTTGATTTC
Source organism: Cynegetis impunctata (assembly GCA_030704885.1). NCBI lineage: Eukaryota > Metazoa > Arthropoda > Insecta > Coleoptera > Coccinellidae > Cynegetis > Cynegetis impunctata. Next base: position 362,198 of record JARQZK010004371.1, read on the forward strand.
GTTTGAGCAAATTTTAATCAAACTGGCAGGTACACCATCCTCTCCACTTGTGAATTTATTTTTAAGTTTTTTTATTATTTCTTCTATTTCTTCAGGTGAAGTAGGTTCTAATTTGAATATTTTACCATTTGGCGGAATATTATGAGAGAAAGGTGCATCTACCAAATCGCCTAATAATTTTGGTATTTTCTCGACAAGAAATGTATTATATTCATTTACCTTAGTCACTGCATTGCCTTCGAAAATATGTTCACAATTTTTTTGCGTATTTTTATTACTTCTTATCTCGCTACAAATCGACCACATCGTTTTGTTCTTATTATCTGATCGCTTAATTCTTTCACTATAATGATTTTCTCGAGCTTTGATCAACAATGTCTGATATTTTTTTCTTTCTTTGTTATACTCCTCTTTGAGAATATTATTATTTGTTTTTAATGTTAAAAGTATATCTAGGTTTTTTTTACAATTTATAACTTCTGGTGTGTTGTAATAGGTTTTTGTTCTACACTTATTTGTGATACATTTAAAAGGAAAATATTTTTCAAAAAGGAGCATAAATGTTCGCATGAAAATTTCCCATTTCATATCAACATCATTTTCATCAATGTCAAGTACTTGTTGCCAGTCTTGGTCCGCTAAAGCCATTTTGAATTCTTCTATTGCTATTTCAGTGAATAGCCTCTTATATAATACTTCTTTCTCTTTTTTGATTTGTAACTCAATCGAGATCTTCTGTCCTGAATGGTCAGAAATATTCGTTTTCAAAACTTCTGCTTGCTTAATTTGCATATTACTGAATATATTGTCAATACAAGTTTTTGAACAATGGGTTATTCTGGTAGGTTCGAAAATAGAAGGTTCGAGTTGAAATGAGCTCAACAGTGTTAATAAATCAATTCTATTCCTACTAGTTCTATCCAGTAAGTCAATGTTAAAATCACCTGCAACTATCACAGATTTGTCTTCGTCGAAAACTACACTTAAAGCTTTTTCTAGCTGCTGTAAAAAAAAATATTCACATCACTCTCGTTACTATTTGGCCTGTACACACATAGCACTATCACATCTCTTCCTCCGATAACACTTTCAGCTGCTGCACATTCGAATTGTCCTATAACTGATAGCTCCTCTATTCGTTTTCTTCTTTTACTCCTTATACTATGATGGATATATACAGCAGTTCCTCCATGTCTACCTTGTTCTCGACATATACTTGAAATCAGTCTGAGGTTGCCCAGACTAACTCTCAGCTCCATTGTTGACATCCAGTGCTCAGTGACACATAGGATTTTACACTCTGAATGGTTATTTAGAAAATGCTGTATGACATCGACACAATTTCCCATTGACTGCAAATTGTGATGTATAATACTGTAGGTGACTGGCTCTTGGTTAGGAATAATACAAAGAATCTCCCGCTGATTTGTTTTTATCATAAACCTGAAAGTTGAATCGTTTTATTCCGACATTTTCCGGCCAGAATTCAGGTTTGTAAAGTTCATCCTTTTTTACAAACGGCACCTTCACTAGGAAACTCTTCCGATCGCTCCACTTCCTCTCAAATTCCAGTTCTTTTACTTCAACAAGCTCTTCCTTAAAACCTGGTTTTTGCCTTATATACTCTTCGATAATATCTTCGGTTACATGCTTCTTTACTCTATTTATGAAGAACCAAGCTTTCTTCTCTTGACCTGTAAATTTATTTTCAACATCCTTAGCATTTTCATCTGGCTTGTTAGTCCCTAATCTCACCGCACCGAATCTTCGAGATCGTCTATTGTGTTTTACTTGCCATTCATCATTTTTTAAGGCTTGGTTTTCTATTCTCCCTTCTTTTTGTGACCTATTTCTCTCATTAGCAGATGATCGGTACCCAGTTTCCAAGTTTATAACTTCCGTCATTTTCTTGGCCTGCGCAATTTGTAAGTCTTGATAGAGATTCTTTGTTACTGTTTTAATATCATTTGTATTTCTTTTATGATCGTTTGTTACAGTTTCCACACTTCCAGTAGTTTTGCTTACTCTTTTAACATTTCCCGATGTGCAATTTTCACTTGTATCATCTGTTTCTGGTTTTTTAACGATGTTTACACCTGTTATCTGTTTCTTCAACTGCTCGATTTCAATATCCTTGACTGAAATGTCGTTTTCAAGCTTGGATATCTTTTCGTGTAATAATTCCTTGTTTTCTAATAGCAATTTATTAGTTCCTTCCAGGTTATTGATAATATTAATTAAAAGATCTAATTTTGAGGACTCACTGTTGATCGGTTTCGGTACTGCTCTATTGCCTGATTTGTTAACGGTAGCTTCAATTTCCGATGATTTTTCAATTTCTTCATTCTCGCAGCAAATTAATGCTGTTTCACTTAGTATTTTGATGCCTTTTTGTCGTTGGGCACATGACGGATGATATAAGCCATAACAATTTTCGCATTTTATAGATTTCACCACATATTTGCGACAATATTTGCAGAGCGCATCAGTAGCGTCTTGTTCACTTTCCGACATCTTGTCGAATATAATATAAAAGTACTCACGATCTATATAGTCTTCAAGGAGATCATGATAGGAGAGAAATTTGCCGGTCAATACTCATCATATAAATGCAAGTACTGATTTATCCTGTGATTTAAAATTTGAATATGTTATTGAAGGTGATATGTAATTCAAGTGCCCTAAGCAAACAGTCGATAAAACATTGCCTGGCAAAGTTTGAGATAATTGAGGTCCTTATCTCAAATATTCGGTATAATTATTCGAGTTGTTTTTAGCTTTGATTTTGAAAAAATTATTTATCAGTCTATTAATGAATAATTCGTAAAAGTAAAGATTATATCTGAGATTACTGCTTGGTTATGATACAATCATTTTTATAATGAAATAAATTATCAAAGGTAATATTAATCAGGAGACTCAATTTTACAATATCATGTGTGACAATAGAACTGAAATTATCTCACTGCAAATTTTGAAAATAGTCTTAAAGTCGGTAAAAATTAGGTTGCAAAATTCTGTTTGTTTTTCACAGGTGAAGCTAATAAAAAGTGTTAAAAATCTACTTAAAGTGCAAACTTGTTTTAGGTACTAAGCGAAGGATGGGCAGCTCCTTTGAAAGGTTTCATGCGAGAAGATGCGTTCTTGCAGACACTACACTTTAACTGCCTCTTGAGCGATGGAAAACCAGTAAACCAAAGCATTGCCATAGTACTTCCAGTATCTACGTCCGACAAAGAGCGCCTGAAAGAATGTTCTTCTATAAGTCTGATCTACAATAATAAATGCTACGCCATCCTGCGAAAGCCTGAATTTTACCCACATCGAAAAGAGGAGAGGGTATCCAGACAATTCGGAACCACCCACGAAGATCATCCCCATATAAAACTGATCAACGAATCGGGCGACTGGCTAGTTGGGGGAGAACTTGAAGTTCTTCAGAGAATAAAGTGGGGAGACGGGTTGGACAAGTACAGATTAACACCGAACGAGCTGAGGAAGAAATTCAAGTATATGGGAGCAGATGCTGTGTTCGCTTTCCAATTGAGAAATCCAATACACAACGGACACGCCTTGTTGATGACAGACACGCAAAAGCAACTGGAAGAACGGGGATTCAGACGACCTGTCTTATTGTTACATCCGCTAGGTGGCTGGACCAAGGATGACGATGTCCCCTTGCAGGTCAGAATCAAGCAGCATCAGGCCGTGTTAGACGACGGAGTCCTCGACAGGTCCTCCACTGTCCTGGCCATCTTTCCTAGTCCGATGTCCTACGCCGGTCCGACAGAGGTGCAGTGGCACGCCAAGGCCAGAATGAACGCTGGCGCCAACTTTTACATCGTCGGCAGGGATCCAGCAGGATTACCGCATCCTGCAGGCAAAGAAGCTTCGGCCGACGGTAACCTTTACGAGGTGACCCACGGCGGAAGAGTTCTGAAGATAGCACCAGGACTTGATAGCCTAGAAATCATACCTTTCCGTGTAGCCGCCTACGATACCACCAACAAGAGAATGGCATTCTTCGATCCGGCCAGGAAGGACGAATTCGAGTTCATCTCCGGTACGAAGATGAGAACTCTTGCGAGGCAGGGCGCAGATCCTCCAGCCGGATTCATGGCTCCGAAGGCGTGGGATATCCTGTCAGGTTTCTACCAGGATCTAGCGAAAAACGCGCATTAAAGGCCAATTTGGTCAATCATGACGTTTTAAGCTCAGTTCCAAAGTTCTTATTTGAGGCCGATAGTGGTTTTCAACGATTCCTGAGCATCAAACATCTACATTTGTGTTATTCAATTCATCACCGAGGTACTCATAACTATCCAGACAATTCTAGTCTGAACGAAACGTTCCCAGACGTAACAGGTATAACTTAATGACGTCAAAGGATTCTTATATATATATATATATATATATATATATATATATATATATATATATATATATATATATATATATATATATATATATATATATATATATATATATATATATATAGTAACATTTATGTTTCATGCCAACTTTTATTGAAATAATCTTTAGAAGGATTCAAAACCTGTTTTATATTATAACTCTGTTGTTCACATTTCTGTTATTTTTTATTCATGATGTTAACCTATTGTTAGTTGATAGTGAAACATAATTATAATAATAATAGTGTTGAGCGACGAAAAAGATTTTCCGTTTTAAAAACAAAAATACATGTCATTTTTTGGAAGGCATATTGTTGAAAAAACGGTTGAAGTTTCAAATTCTTTGCAGCATTATTTACTTGTTCGAAGATCTAGCCCTTATTTATAATTGCTACGTAATAATATGTAGTAAAACATCACATAATACTATATACTCTATAATAACAAATTATCAAATTTTAATCTGACATCATTTGTTGTTTGGGTGTTATTCGTTTATTCTCTACGATAAATCTATTGAATGTTTTATCTCTTTTAGAAATTTTATTTAATTTTTTATTAAGTTTTCAAATTTTGTGTGTATATATTACGAATTTAATGATTATATATATATATATATATATATATATATATATATATATATATATATATATATATATATATATATATATATATATATATATAGTATTATTTTATCTATGGTGCTATAATTCATTCAGTGATTATCATTCCATTTTTATATTCAGATGTAACTAGATTTTTTTTATTGGAAAGCAGCTAATGGTATAGTTTTTAGATTATGTAATTATATAATTTTTTTTTATATTTTTCCAAACCAGTATATTTATCGGTTTAAAATGTTATTACTTTTGGTCAGTGTGAAGAGAATCCTGTATATAATAATTGTAGAATTGGATTAAGTAGTTATTGATGTATAGTCTATCATAAATATATTATAAACTTGTGAAATATTCAAATAATCTTGTTATTTCACGTAAAACATTAATTCAAAGGCAAATAGTTTTGCTCAATACTAAAGCCAGAAAGTTCAGCCCAAAAATACAAGGATATATATATATATATATATATATATATATATATATATATATATATATATATATATATATATATATATATATATATATATATATATATATATATATATATATATATATATATATATATATAATATATATATATATATATATATATATATATATATATATATATATAATATATATATATATATATATATATATATATATATATATATATTCCCAACAGTATTAGGTGTCTCTCTAGGTCAAAATATAGCCCCATCTTTTACAATCATTTTGTTTTTTTATTCACTTTTTTATCTTGCTTATTAAATAAAATACGGAATTTAATGTAAAACGTATCAACTAAAATTTATTTTAAAAAAATTTGAAATAAAATCTTAAACATTAAAATAAAAAGTCAACAGTGTTTTCTCCCCTATTCCTTATAACTGGTTGACATCGACGAACCATATTTTGAACCAGACGTCTAATTTTTGCTTGATCTATATTTGTCCATATTTCCCTCATAATGTTTTCTACATCATCCAAGGAGGCAGGTGGGGGTTGGTGATCTCTAAGCTGCCTTTCATTAGATCCCATAAATGTTCTGGTTAATTTAGTTCTATTTTCGCAGTATGTGGTCTGGCATTATCTTGCATTAGTATAAAATTATCTCCAATATAACCAGCCATAGGGACCACATGCTCTGACAAAATTTCGTCAATGTACTTTTCGCTATTTAAAGGAGCTCCATGCAAGGACCTGATGTCTGTACGAGCTGCCAAAGAAATTCCGCCCCAAAACATCACAGAGCCTCCATTAAATAACTCGGTTTAGCGAACATTATTTTGTGAATAACGTTCGTTTGGCTGTCGAATAATTTCTGAGCTTCGATCCTTGCTGTAGAGATAAAACCTCGTCTCATCAGTGAACAAAACTCGTTCCCAATCTTCAGCAGTCCAGTTCACTTGTTCCCTAGCAAATTGAATTCTTTTTTCGACATTAAATTCCGTATTTCATTTAATATGTGAGATAAAAAGTGAATAAAAAAACAAAATGCTTGTAAAAGATGGGGCTATATTTTGACTTAGAGAGACACCTAATACTGTTGATGGGAATTCCCACAGAATATGACAAAAGTTGTGCATTTTACTAGTTTTTCTTCAATCACCCAGTATATGCCTAAAACTCGAATTTAAATTTTCTCTTTTTGCATAACGTCATTTCTGAAGATTTAAGCTACATTGAAGTTTTTTTTAATCTAAATCGATTCAGCAGTTCGCGAGAAAATAAACTTTGAAATTGACCCAAATTTTAGTGGTGCGTTAATTTTGCTGGCCAGTGTATATATGTATATATATATATATATATATATATATATATATATATATATATATATATATATATATATCCTAATAATTATTAACGGGGTAATTGAGCCCGCCAATGTTTATTGACTTCTCCAGGGCTACAATTAAAAAATCAAGATGATGAACATCCATCAAACTTACATTATCTGTGAGATTGAAAACAACTAAATATGAACATATACATAAGTTTGTTAGAACGAATTTTTCCAAAGGCAACTAACTAAATGGTGCGACCCTTATAACAAATAGCTAAAATGAATAAATTCAAGATGCTTATCCATCTTACCACCAGCCCAATTATTTTTAAATAAGACTAATAATAGTGACAACATTATAAATAAAAAGAATTTTAATTTAGCATTCAAACAAGTTTTTTCGCCATCCAACGGCGTTGAAAATAAATTCAGTATTTTAACTTATATAAGGCAACCGTAGTGAAAAACTAACATCAATTCTTTCACATTACAATTTCAATAGCGCTTACCGTACAAAAAAATTTTTAGGCCAATTTATGAAAAACAAATCAAAAACGGATAAACTCACATGCGGGTGTCTATAAATTATCATGTGGTGATTGCAGAAAAATCTATATAGGTAGAATACAGAACAGAAATTCCTGAAAAAGAATTAAAGAACATGAGCGCTGCTTCGTAAACAATAAGAGAGATTCTAATTATGACAATCATTTGATAGATGAGTATCATTCATTTAATGAAGATTTCAATATTTTACATAGAGGGAATAGAGGATTGAAATCAAACTTTTGGGAAGCCCTAGATATTAACAGGTATAAGAATTCTGATCTGTTGCTGAACGAACAAATTCACTTTAATCATTTTCCACCAGGGCCGTATTAACCCTGTCCGGGCCCCAGGTCTTTTCAAGTTGATAAAGGTATGTAAGTAAGTGCCAGATGATCGACTCCAGGTATCCTGTTACTTCAAAGTCTTATGTGATATTGCAACAACATGGTTACTTTGACTTGATGCTGCAGCATCACCTTACCTGACTCGTTAGCTTAATTCAAATAGTCTTAATGAATAGGTTATAGATAAGTGATGAATGATGATCCAGGTTGTATGATGCGTTAGGAAAGAGAAGTGAGATGGGACAGGGTTATTTTCAATTTAATCTTGTTAAATGCAATAAAATACAATAAACGAAAGAAAACAGTCTTGAGAAGTACAAATTGGAAAAACTCAACTTCCAAGATATTTATTGGTTTTGTACAGTACAGTAAGATTAAATATTAACTTTTCTAATTTTTCTCAGAAACAAAATCATTTAAAATATCTTGGTTGACCCTTTCTAATACATCATTTTCAATGGCGTGCACGGGTCCCCAGTCGATGCGGGGCCCCTAGGCAGTTGCCTACTCTGCCTAATGGTTAATCCGGCCCTGTTCTCCACTCCTAAATATGTTTAATACCTGATGAAGTTTGAGCAAGTTTTCTGAAAGGATTACCTACCCTCCACTCTAATTTAATTTCTAGTTGTAATCGTTTTTCTCTAGGTACTAAAAATTTTATGTAAAACTTAGATACCAAGATTCCACTATTTCATTCTATCCGAAGAAGCCACCGTATGGTGCAAGGCCGCGTCATAGAGTCGAATATAATAACCGTTAAAATCAAACATGGAATTTTCTAATAATAATAAGTGCATTTTTTTTTATATAGTTTCGTTATAAAACATATACCTACCTATAAGATCTTTCCATTTACCGCAAAATTTTTTTTTTCAAAAAACCAATTGGTATTTTAATTCTTGTTTCAAAAGAAGTTATATTTATAATTTCAATGTTATTTATTGTTGAATTTTTGGTTGCATACTGGATGCCGTTACTTGAGTCAAATTCATTTCAATTGGAAACCTAATAGAAACACTTGATTGTACTAGATTCACAACAAAACTCAATACATTGTGACGCAAATTTCATTACTACTAGGACTTCTTCGAACTCGGTATTCAAGCAATATGAATATCGTCGATATCAACAAGTTAATTTATATCAACCCGTAGTAGTAGTTCTATTATTGCGCGACCTGTATATCATCGACCATTGCCCCCTCATAGTCTGTTGCACGGAAACGGATTTTTCCTGGATATACGCCAAATGCATTCCTGTATTCCCAGCATCCCGTAAGATGGCTCTGCGTGCAGCCATCTCTACGTTCAAGATGAAAAACAACTGGGATAAAATCAATATGTCTCGTCCTTTACCCGCACATTTCGCATTCGTAAGTTCATCTCTCGAAAATCTGGCTGAAGCGGAGCATCTTTAGTTGGGCAGTTCCAGAGTATTTTTAATCTGAATGTGGACTAATGACAGTAATTTTAAAATTAGAGAGTTATCAGCTAATAAAACGTCTTGTGTCCACGGACCAACAACTAAACGAGCAACAAAGTACGTGTTAATTTAATATCCTCAAGACGTATTCGTTATACTTATACGAATCCTAGTGCGGTTTACTATTTAAATAACATATGCGGTAGATTTTGTGAACATTTTAAACAACTAACACGTTTTTTAATCATCCAGTGATTCTACATGTAGGTACAACTGAATATCAAAAGTGCCTCCAAATTGAAATAATACCTTTTTTATAAAGTTCAATCTCGGTCAATCGATTTTTAAATAACATATTTGAATTTTTAACCGTGCGATATGAATCGCGACTTTTTAGTAATCGCTTAAAATCAAAATATAAAATAATATTAGAAAAAATGTCGAAAGATTCACGCAATGTAGAGAAGTACGTGATTGTAAATTAAAACGTTAAAAATGGGATCTTAACGTTTTAAAATGGCGAAAATAGCACATTTGTTTCTGTTCGTTTTTAATCTGTTGCTTTTAGAATATGTTCAGTGCGTTTGCGAATTTAGCAAGGAGAACTCGAAGTACGCTTGTAACTTCAGGATATTCAAAGAGCCCGAGGACGATTTGGAAAACCACGCTGAAGCCGAAAACCACGTAAGGTTTAAAAGGAAGGCGTCCGACCGTAGTATATCCGACCTGAAGAAAAGACTGAACGACGAACGTATAAAAGAAGAACTTATGGCGGCAAATTCCACGCCAAAATTGGTAATGAACGATTTTTCGCCACCGGAGAAGATCCTAGACGACCAGACTTACGGAGGAGTATTTACCCGGGAGCAGAATAACAACAAGAAAGACGACAAAATAAGATTGGTACACAATCAACAGCACAATACACAGGTGGATTATCCGGCTGTTTCCGATACAGACTGCAATTTCGAGGAGGATTGTCTGTGGACTTGGAGGAAGGATATCGCGAACGGTTTCTTCATAACCTCGGCGAAAAGTTACAATACCGGCGAGAGTGGCCCTCAGAATGACGCTAACGAAAAGGATGGAGGTGAGAATTTTGTTATTTTCCGCAAAAAAAATTTTTCTCATACGAATAATGAAAACCTATTCTAAGTTTAACTGGAACGGCTAAATTCTAATTTAAGTTATACCATATTTGTCATTTTTAGTCTGAATTATGAACTGACCTCCCTATATTATAAATATATATATATATATATATATATATATATATATATATATATATATATATATATATATATATATATATATATATATATATATATATATATATATATATAATATATATATATATATATATATATATATATATATATATATATATATATATATATATATATATATATATATATATATATATATATATATATATATATATATATATATATACAAGGGCGCACCCAGGATTGAGTTTCGGGGGGGGCTGTATCAAAATTTACCTCCTTAAATTTAAATAGAAAACGCACATCCCGTATCCGGCAAATCACAATAGATCTTATAGTGACCAGTGTGCTCATTTCATAGTAGTAGATGAGCTCATTTTACAATTATTATCTTAGTAATCTCAATTCTTTTGAATTACTCTTTTAAATCTCGGGGGGGGCTGCAGCCCCATGGCTCCCCCCCTGGGTGCGCCACTGTATATATATATATATATATATATATATACTCACTTGGCATTGAAAATGCCAAGTGAGACCTTGGCGAAACGTCTGCCAGTTCCTAACACCGGCTCAACAAATTAACGAATGTATTCCCGGACCAACACTTCATATATATATATATATATATATATATATATATATATGTATATATATTTATTTATTCATTATATTATATATAGCGTCATAAACTCTCTAAAAAGCACTACAACTTCGGGTATGTTGTTGATAATTAATTTTCAATCTTCTACCACTAGTTTCAAAAATTCGGCACTTCTCCACCACTCCTTCACGCAAAGATCGAAGATGCCAAAATGTTGACTGAATTTACCTATATTTTGAAGTTTTATTCTACCTCAGATATCAAATTTCAGCTCTTTTGGTCTGATGGGTGCCGCTGCAGGAGCCAATGTGTACCATTTATATATATATATATATATATATATATATATATATATATATATATATATATATATATATATATATATATATGACATAAAAATTAAGAATCGTAGTCCAGGAAGTGTGAAACGGATCGGAAAACCGCTACAATGCAATCTGTTATTTTCCGGGAAATACGATTAAATGAATTATAGTTCAAACAAACTGAAACATCACGCTTTAATAGCAAACTGATTTAAAAAGTAGAAAAAATTTTTTTTATTGTAAAAAACGTAGGGTGCTTTTAACTGTATTTTTATACTAAATCTACTTTCATAACTAGCTACTAACGAAATATTTGCAATATTTGATATCAAGCAACCCACGCTTTTTTACACTAAATAAATTTTTATCTACTTTTCAGTTTAGGGGGTAGAAATTGAAAAATATTTTAAAAATCGAGTAATATGTCTTTTTAAGGTCTTAAAGGTCCGATTTTAGTACAAAATTAAGATTGGAAAGGGAGTTGTTCGTATTTATAATAGGGCTTTAAGATTTGCACATTCAAGGCTTAAAACATATAAGGAGTATAAAAGAGGGCCAACGACAGAGCCTTGCGGAACTCCATAGGAATTTGTTAGCAAATCACTATTCACATTGTTTAATTTCACATATTGATATCTATTACTCAAATATGATTTAATAAACGTAAACATAGGTCCCCCAAAGCCCATGATAGAAAGTTTTTTAAGCAATATGTCTATACAGACCACATCAAACGCCTTGCTTAAATCGACAAAAACAGCTATAACAATTTTCTTTTCATCTAACGCCTTACAGATGTAGTTAACAAAATCAAAATATGTGGAATAATGATTCAATTTGCAGCGGTTTTTAAGTAGGTTACTTTTGGGACTACCCTCGTAAAAGTACATTTCAACCTCGAGCATTTCCCGATACATTTCTTCACGATCAAGGCGTGTACATAGCGTAAATGAAACGTAAATAGACAAGACATAATATATATTCACTCAGATTATCCATCCGTCGGCGCACTCGTATTTTACATTATGTGGCTATTATAGTATCACAGGATATTATTTATGAATATTATTCTCAGTCCAGAAATAGTTTACAAACCTTATATAATAATTTACGGTGACTATGGGTCCGAATAAATTGGGAATAGAAATATAGTAGTATACAATATATTATTTTATTTGGAAAATTCAACAAATGCGGTACGATATTTTTACAATTGTTTAATATCCTATATTAATCACAAAAACCTTTCTATCTAGTGTGACCTATTTGTTATAGTTTATATGATATTCTCACTTTTTTGATTCAATTCACTTATAGAAAACTTAAAATTTAATTATATTCAAAGAATGCGCTAACGAATAGGAGTTCATTGCACCAAAATTATGAAATGTTTATTAAAATTATTTCATATACATTAGAACATCAGATTAACGTATATTGGCTCTTTTGAATTGACTTACTGCTAATATTTTATATCTGAATGTAATATTTGAAAAATTTATTGTAAAAGGGGGCATTCAAGTATTACGTAACGCAATTTTTGAAGATTTTTGACCCTCCCACCCCCCTATGTAACGCGCCGTAACGTTTTCATGAACCCTCCCTCCCCCTCCCTAAACGTTACGTAACACCCAAATGGCCATTTTCAACTTAAAGTCACAAATATGTAGCGCAAAGTACCTGAAAGTCCCTAAAATACATACCTATGTTATTGTTTATTATTATTATTATTATTATTATTAATAATGAATAATAATAATAATATATAATAATGAATAATAATGAAATGGCGTTTTCGTTAATAATAAACAAAACAAGAGTATTCTCACTCGCAATATATGCTTATATTTTTTATTTTATTGTTTTTTAATAAATAATCATACATAATGTAAAATATTGAAATGGGCTCAAATTCGTCCTAATAAACTTCTATTGCTAATCTTCATTTAATTTTCCTGACTTGACTCTGTCCTTACATACATTTTTAGCTTCAGCCACCATTATTTTTCTCAAGCATTATTAGATTTCAGCTTATTAGCAGATTTTCACTTTGGGAACCTGCTCATTAAAATCGGTGCGATTAGCAAAGTTGGACCTAGGACCAAGATAATTTTTCGTTTCATGACTTTTATGATATATATATATATATATATATATATATATATATATATATATATATATATATATATATATATATATATATATCAGTGGCGGCTCGTGAGGTTTTGGTTTGAGGAGGCTACAAGAGGTGTTAAAAAATACACCATAGGCGAAAATTTTTAGGATTTCAAGGTCAACCGCCTTATAATTTAAAGAAAATCAAAGTAAAACAAGCACCCTAAGCTATTAATTTGTTTTCACTTTCTAGTGTCTACCTTGAGACCTACAACTCCTATTTACAATATTCACAAAAACTCTTCTCAGCCAATTCATCTATTCATCAAATTTTTTCTTTCACAAAATAGGTACCTACCTACCTACTTGTTACGAATTTGTTAACAGCTGGTGAAAGCGAATAAAAAGATATTATATATTTTTGAAGATTAGCGGGATTCTGCGATCTTTAACGTTAGCAAAATGATCTATAATATCCTCATAAAATTTTTGTCTTTCGCCAAAAGTTTTACCAATTCCTTTTCAATAGACAACAAACTAATATTTTTCAAACAATCCTGGCTCATTGAATTTCGTGAATAAGTTTTAATTCTCTTAAGAGTGGAAAACGAGCGCTCTACGGAAGCCGATGTCACCGGGATAGAAACAATTAGACATAAGAGTTTATAAACTTGGGGTAATTCTTGATTCAAATCATTATCAAAAAGATATTTAATAGTCCTCACATGATTTTCATTGTGCCCCAAAATTTCATTGTCATTATAAACAACACACAGTTCACTTTTTATGGCCACCTTATCAAAAAAAGTGTATTTTTGACATAAAGGTTATCTGGAAAATTAGCCGAAAATCCGGTGAACAAATTTTTATTGAGTAAGTCGAAGAAATGCAGTTCTTTCAAATCAGAGAACCTTATTTCTATTTGACCCCTAATAGTATCCAAAATTTCATAAAATATTTGCTTATAGTGAAGCTCCATATCTGCGTAACTGAATTTCTTTCGTTTTGGGCTAAATTGAGTCGTATCATCAGTAGTTTGAAATACAGAAAATAGTTTTTTAAAATAAACTTCTGCAGGAAATTCTGAAATTTTTTCCAAAACAAACTTGAGCCGATTTCGTGAGTAAATTACATCTGAAAACTTGTGCTGTAAGATTTGAAAAACTATTTCTGTTTGTTCAAAAATTAATTTAAAGATGTTTAAAAAATATATAAATTCCTTATCTTGTAAGTAAGATATTAATCCGCGTGCTGTATTTAAAGTTACTTTATCGGTGAAAAATTCCTCACTTTCAACTGGGTATAGAATTAAATCCTCAAATCCTAAGCGGCCCCAAACAGAGACATTTTCACTAGTAAAAAGTAAACACTGCCAACAAAATAATTTATTTTTTACCTGTGATCCGGTTAGGCAAGTATTTCTCTCATAATTCCGTGTATTAAAACCGCGGTTTTGTTTTCTGTTACGCTGCACCAAATTGTTTAATTCAGGGGTAGGTTTTTTTTGTTTTTATCAAAACTTTATCCTCATAACTTAGGGCACTAAAGTTATGGGATAACAAATATTCCACTAAGTCACCATTGAAATTTTTGAAATTAATTTCAGTAATCACTCATTTTAAAACAATACGCGTAACGCGAGTTGATTCCGGCGTCCATTATTCAGACAGTACGAATACGAATTACGATCATTCTACGATTCAATCAACGACTTTACTCGATGTCAGGGAGATTCTATAGTTGTGATTGGTCGACATTGTATAAGGCTGGAGTTTATCGGTGTTGCCATGTACATGTGTTTTGGTTTTCTATTTCAATGAAGTATTCATTCGGAGTATTTGTTTTTAAGTGGTGTGAGTTTGCTTTTCTGTGGCAGGCATAATGAACGTTGAGAATATACCTTTCTAAGCTTTCCGCAGCGTTGCCACAAATCTTGAAATGAATGAAATGCAGTAAATGTAAATACCTTCTATCTTAATTAATAAATTATATTATATAATGTAGGTTGAAAGGAAGGTAGGTGCATAAAATAATATGATTTTGATTAATATGAATATGCTGAATGCTGACTATTCAATATAATATATATATTAGTGATACACGGAATATTATTGAGGAGGCTTAGCCTCCTTAGCCTCCTTTGACTAGCCGCCCCTGATATATATATATATATATATATATATATATATATATATATATATATATATATATGTATATATATATATATATATGTGTATATATATATATATATATATATATATATATATATATATATATATATATATATATATATATATATATATATATATATATATATATATATATAGTAATTGTACTGATGGTCAAAAGAAATCGCACGGCATCTGCTTGAGGAGGCGATAGATCAACGGGCAACCTCACAAGAAGTAGTATAGTGAAAACTTGCATAATTCTTTGTTTAGCTGACTAGGTACCGAGAGCTTGCTTGAGGTATAAAGGATTTGGCATCGGCAGGTTGGCGGCAAGAAAGTATTATTCGGAAATAATGATTTCCATGCACTCCTCAAGATGGAACAGCAAGATTTGTAAGCGCATTTAATTACTTGCAAAAAATATTTCGAGTCACGGACGTGAGCGCTATACCATTTTTAGTTTTTCTTTAGCCATTTTTTAAATTTCGTTGGCAGTTTATGGCACACAAGTCAGCATGAGAGCTTTTCTAGGGCAAAAACAGCTGATGATGCAAATCTCCCTCTTTTGAGAACATTACAGTATGAACTCACTTCTACAACACTGGTTACAGCAATGTGCTTCTGTGTATTACGTGTTTAAAACACTTAACCAAAACTGACAACGGGAACAAAAAAAATTACGACGAATACAGTCGAGGTATCCCATAAAACATGAACGGATAGGGTTGCCAACTTGGGAGAACAGAATAAAACTGACGGATACAATCGAGGAATTCCCCGTAAAACATGAATGAAAAGGGTTCCCAACTTGGGTGATTTAAGTTCCTTTTCTTTATTTCAATAAGAAAACAATGTTACGTAACGCGTTGTTCGAACCCCCCTCCCGCCCCTGTAACGCATCGTAACGTTTTGCATATATATATATACTATATATATATATATATATATATATATATATATATATATATATATATATATATATATATATATATATATATATATACAGGGTAGCGAGAAAGTCTGGCAACAAGATATTTTTTTAGGACGATTGAACGTATAATCATCAAATTTCCCTCAGAGATGGATTGTTTGAAGAGATGTAATTAAGTGGCCGGCAAGATGTAACGACTTGACTCCACTTTTTAACAGACATAACTGATTCAAAAACTCTCAAACGTCTTGAGATACAAACAATTTCTCCATAAATGATAAACAATTCTATTCGAAGCTTCAAATACAGATTGTATTATTGCTAAGACACAGGTGGCCAATATTTTGAGATCCTATGGTTAAGGAAACTATTAATATTTTTGTAAATGAGTATGAATAAAAAAATTACTTATTGTATATCTTTGAAAATTGTTTCTCTTATTTTTTTTAGTTATGTGGTACGTATTCTGTATTTTTGAAAAGAGGACGAAATCAGCTTTTCAACGAAATATCACTCGACCTACAGTGCTATTTAAAAAATTTCAAGATGGCGGCGGTACGCTGAATGCTGACGTCACTAAGTTTGACAGGACCTCTGAAAAACGAAAAATACAATCCTGTGCATAACCCTAAAATTTGATAATTATACGTTCAATCGTTTCAAAGAAAATACAGTGTTGCCAGACTTTCTCGCTACCCGGTATATATATATATGTACATATATATATATATATATATATATATATATATATATATATATATATATATATATATAAATATATATATATATATATATATATATATATATATATATATATATATATATATATATATATATATATATATATATATATATATATATATATATATATATAGAGGGCAAATGAACTACATTCCAACCAGGTGTTCAACGGCAATTATTTTTTTCAGAGGTTTCTCCGTTAGACTGAGATCTCATAATGTATAGTGAGATAACGTCAAAACTTACATAAACTACAGTGTTATGAACCATAAATGAAGCATTTATGGTTACAGATTCATAGTGTATTAACTAAAAATTTTTTTGTATTATTCTTGATATCTTGAAATATCGGAATTTTTTATAAATAAAAATTTGGCATACCTTATTTCGAATAAGAGAATTTAGTACTTTACACATGTTATAAGAATCATAATTTTCATTCATTCAGAATTAAAAAATTTCATGTTTGATAAATTGAATAAAATTTTATACCTTTTTCTTTTCACGCAGGAAGCTTCCTACTTTTGAGGGCACCCCACACTGAAACCGAATATCAATTAACCAGCCCATTATTTACATCGACAAAGCCATCTTGTAGACTACAAGTTTGGATTTATCAAGATAATATGGAGAAGGCGGAAATCAGAGTGGTCATCGACAAACTAACAAAGCACTCTCCTTCATTGAACAATCATACTCAATGGGTGTTGGACCATATTCCAGGAAACGACGAAAAAAGGTATGTTATTCTCAGTTATACACGGTTGATTATGTGAGTTCGGGTCTAGATCGCAAAACGACAGGAATGCATTCAACCTAAACGTATGCGATTTCATATTAACAAAAGGAGATACGCATGCATTGCTGCCGGACTTCCGTAACTTTCTTGAGCTAGCAAAATGTTCAGATATTTAGGCTTTTGGGGTTATGAAAAGGATAATATCGTAAAGAACAGTCAGGTGCGAAAAAAATGTATTCATAATGTAGATATTATGAAGAACTGATACAATTGATAGAAACCAATGGTAATTAACGTGATAGTTTTTGGAAACTATAAGTCAACATTAATGTTATCTGGAAATTATATAAATATAAACAAACAAGGAGAATTCTGTTATGATAAGAAACATATCGTATAGAACAATGAATCGTGTTTTTTATAGGGAAAACTTGAAAGTATTCACCTGAGCCCATTATTATATACATCTGTATTAGTCACTGGCAAGGATTTTCCATGAATTAGGGTTTTTACTTCAGATTATCAATTTTGCTAATTGGTGTTAGCATCTTATTCAGTACAGCAATGAACCATAACAAATGAATACAGAAATCGTCGGTCGGACGTTCGCTTCTATTATTAAAATTATGAGAATCCATAATTTAACCTGACTTATTCCAAATCAACTTCTTTGTAAAATTCATATCACAACTTGGCAGCACTGGCGTAGATGGTGTGGTGTCGTGTGAAGATCTAGTCGAGCTTGTTTTATTAGGAAACTTTATATGAAAGAAAACTTAACGTTACATTAAGAGGAGCATAGAAGAACGAAATATGCTCAAAAATAGGAAAGTATGGGGGGTAGCGTACTACGAGTTAATATTTTTAGAAAGATTTTTTAGTGATAAGAAATGCTCTTTGCCTAAGTAATAGAAGTATCTTCTTCACTAATTGATAACAAGCAATATTAACTTTTAAGTGTTTCTTAGGGTAATTTTCTTCTGATAAAACAAAGGTACTATCAATTTCCACAATATTTTTTAAATTCTATATTTGATGAACGTTTAGAAGTATGTACTATAATAAAAATAGTGAAAATTGTTGTGGGTATCAGTGTAGGTACTACATGAATATCAAATTTTATTAGCCTCATCAATTATTAATATTCATCATTATTAATGTTCATTTATCATATGCAAAATATTTAATATCATACTGGGCTCTTCCAGGTGGCGAAAATACGTAGTGACTATTGGAAAAGTCTCGGAAAATTTCACTATTCTTCTTGAAGTGATTCCTGCTAAAAATCATACCAGAAATGCAACTCTGGCTTTCGACAACGTGGCTTTATTGAACTGCTATCCAAGAAATGACGACACTTGTACTGCGCCATTACAATTTCGGTGTAAATCAAATACCAACTGTATAAATAGCACCAAAGTCTGCGACATCACTGAAGATTGTAAGGAGGGGGAAGACGAGCGACAGAATTGCGGTAGGTATAAAACTTTTTAAGGATCTGGAAATTACGAGTAGTGGTAGTCACACATGCCTGAAGAAGAGTTTTTATAGATGCTCCTACTGAATATCTTTCAAAATACATTTGAAATACCTATGTATCTTTGAAGCCTATGATTCGGATATGAAAAAATTTCTATTTAGTGTTTGTCTTTTGGCTTTAAAGTGAAAAAATATAAATTCAATTGAATACTAAGGTAGATTAACTTGTGCTCAGAATTACATCTAATAGATATTTTCAAATGGTTGATGGCATCAGTCATAATTCCATTGGTATTGGTATTGGTAGGTTTGGATGGTGACCGATGCGCTGCGACCTTATTAGATCTATTGTGCCCCATCTTCTTCTGCTTTTCGATGTGTTCTCGTTTTACAGCAGCCCCTCAAGCCTCAATACCTTCAGGAATTTGAGGATTTTAAGGGGGTCTATTCGTGGTATTTCTTCTACAGTCAGCTGGTATGATCCCAGTGTGTTCAGTCTTTCATGGTGCACAGCATAGCACTCCATCAGTATATGGTGAGGTGTTTCTGGACGTTCCTTGCAGAATCTGCAGGTGCTGTCCCCCTCTAAACCTAGCTTCCTTAGGTGTTCTTTGAGTCTGCAATGCCCCGTAAGAAATCCTGTGATTGTCTTTAGACTAGTTTTGCTGAGGTTAATCAGTGTCTTCGATCTTGCTCGGTTGAACTTTCCGAGAAGATCTTTGGCCTGCCTCAGTCCTGGAAGTCTTTGCCAGTATGTTGCTCTCATTGCTTCTTCAGCTTTATTGAGTTCTTATTGGAAGTAAGATTTTCCAAGTCCGCAGAAAGGTTCTGGCCCGATTAGTGGCGTTGACGCACCCTTTCGTGCCAGGGCGTCTGCTTGTTCATTACCCTTCACTCCGACGTGCCCCGGCACCCAGAGGAGGATCACTTTGTTGTTCTTGCCCAGATCGTCATAATTCCATTGTCCGCGCCAAAATTGGCGAAAGAAATTACTACTATCAAAAATATAGCTTTAAATAATGGATTCAATCCAAGTATGATAGATAAAATGACTAAAAATAAACGTACTCCACGTGCGTATAACAGCATATATCCTCAGTCTGAAAATTTCATATTTTTAACCCAAATGTAATATAAAAATTGATTTCAAACAAAACATTCCGGATTTCGATTTGTTGCCGAAGATACCACTTCTAAATTTGACAATTCAGTAGTTGACCAGTTAATTTGTTCTGTTTGTGAAGGAGTAAGGAGTACATGAAGGTTGGACTGGTCAATCGTTAAAACAAGACTCAAAGAACACTAACGGTATTTTTTTTAAACAAAATAGATTTATAATAGAAAGTATTCAAACCATTTGATAATTTCCAAATTATGCACAACTTGCCGAAAAGATCCAAATTGAATAATTTAGACTCATTGGAAAGTTTAAAACTCAACGGTAATATTTTTTGCTGAACGACCAGATTGACTTCATTTATTCCTCTATATTTGATATATTTGAACCATATTGTTTTCCAAGTTGAAGTTCAATAGTTATTTGTATACCTAGGCCGCGAAATACCTTTTTAGCGTACTGAAAGAGAAATTATCGCCGAGGCAGCTTGCGGCCGAGGCAGGATAATATTGAGGTAGCTAAAAAGTTTCGCGGCACACTATTTTTCGTGCAATCGACAATATAATTATTAAACTAGACAATTGCAAATAATAGTATATTATTCAACCAGCACAAAATGATAGCTATTCACTCGGGTGAATTGCGACACTCGCTTGCAGCTCGTGTCGCAAACTTCACCCTCGTGAAAAATTGTAATTTTGTGCGAGTAGAATACTATACTTTGTCCACGACTTCCTCGAAAAAATTAGTCACTCTGATAAAAATGAAATAGATAATTTATTAGAGTAAATATTCAATAAGTTGGGCATTATATTAAATATTAGTTTAATAATTTGCCTAAAAGTTATCTTAGTTACATAAAACCTAAAAATCTAATAACAATACTATCCTAACAATGTGAATGATAGTCTCAAGTTTGGACATACGTTTTGAGTGTGACGTCATGCAGTGTATAATAAACCATTATACACACTAGTGAATAATAGGTATAATTGTACTTCAGGAAGCACACGTATAATGAATGATTCATAGTACAGTCGTGGACAAAAATATTAGTGCATTAAAAACAACAGTAATTAACAAGTCACAGCGTTGCTATGGAAATAACCATGTTCGAATATATACAAAATATTTTGACAGTTCTTGACAGAACTCAAAATACATTGAGATACAGGATGTCTCTTTTGAAATATCATAGTTGTTGTTACTTTTTGGTATTGCACGAAAAATAAGCGAGTATTTCGCGTTCGCACAACAGTCCGCGAAATTTAATTTCGCTGCCGTTACCCGTTAGCAACGGCCGCCAAACCAAACGTCACTTATACAAAAAAGTAACAACAACTATGATATTTCAAAAGAGACATCCTGTATCTCAATGCATTTTGCGTTCTGTCAAGAACTGATACTTGGTGTAAATTAATAAACATATTGAAACAATGGTTAAAAATATCAATTTACACATTTATTATAAGAAATTACCCATGACGCACGTTTCGGTGGAACTTCACCTTCTTCAGATGCTATTTTTCAATTTTTCGCAAACCATCGCAAACTGATAGCGTCATACATAGTACTTCCCAACATCCATTCAAACACAAAATGGCAGCTTTCAATAGTATGGTACATCGTTTAGTAAATATTCCACTTTCAAACGCCAATTTCAACATCGAGAAAAATATAATTAAACAAATTGCCGTAAATAATAATTATGATCCCAATATTATAGACAATATGATAGATAAAAAGTTTTTCAAAAATGCGATTAACCAGGTGTACCCCCTTACTAAAAATAATATCAAATATAACAGCCTCACTTTCATCGGAAATTCAAGTAAAAAACTTAAATCTCTCTTATCTAAGCATAACATTAACATTGCTTATCGTACCGGTAATAATTTAGGAAATCATATAAAAAATAATAAATCCAAAGTTCATAAAGATATTAAATCAGGAGTTTATAAAATTAATTGTGATTAGTTTTACATTGGTAGAACTTTTAGAAGTTTTCAAACTAGAATTTCAGAACACAAACGTAGCTTTGTTAATCAGAAGTCGGATTCACATTATGCAAACCATTTAATCCAAGAAAATCACACATTCAATTTCGATTTTAAAATATTAAATACTGAAAGTAAGGGAATTAAACTTAATTTTTAGAATCATTACAGATAAATAAATCCAAGCATTCCGGTCTCCTATTGAATAGCCAAATCGATCATACTTCAAGTCCCCTTCTTAATCTTTTCAAAATTACCGAACTACCTGACTAGCAGTTCAGAATTGGTTTTTCCTTTTCTAATAATTATTTGTAACCATCTTTGTATTTACCCCTTCTACATAATTTGTCATTTCTTGTTTTCGATATAACAGAGAATCATAGTTAGTTTGCCATTAGCATCTGAAGAAGGTGAAGTTCCACCGAAACGTGCGTCATGCGTAATTTCTTATAATAAATGTGTAAATTGTTATTTTTAACCATTGTTTAAATATCTTTCCATAGCAACGCTGTGACTTGTTAATTACTGTTGATTTTCGAAGCACTAATATTTTTATTTGCAATTGTCTAGTTTAATAATTATTTTGTCGATTGCACGAAAAATAGTGTGTATTCCACGTCCGCGAAACTTTTTAGCTACCTCAAGATTATCCTGCCTCGGCGATAATTTTTCTTTCGGTACGCTAAAAAGGTATTTCGCGGCCTAGGTATACAAATAACTATTTTAATAACCTAATAATAATGGCAGTATATATTTTTTAGCTATTTTGTTATAATAACATAGCAAAATCAAGTTCTGTTTGTGTTCCTTTCTCAGAATAAAAATTCCAAGTAATACCTTATTGAGCAGCTTTAAAAGACTTTTTGTAGTTGCTCTAGATATTTCCGGAATATCTTTCAAGAGATATTTAATAAAATACTTTTAAAATTCATGATTCGTACATCAGAACAACATCTTCAAGTTCTCTTGCACAGCTTTGGTATAGATGTTACCTACTTTGATGATAGATTCAGATCCTGAATTTCGTTTTACAGATCAAATGCCGTACGGTGCTCGATGCAGCTTCGAAGAAGACATGTGTGGTTGGTACAACGATAACAAGCTGCTAGAATGGTCTAGACATAACGGACCAACCCCAACAAACTTTACCGGTCCTTCCTGGGATCACACCTACATGAACAGTTCTGGAAAATACCTTTTCGTCAACATGCTGAAAGATAAAGTTGGATTCGCAAGCAGAGCAAGACTAAGAAGTATAATATTCAATCCACCTCCTACAGTCCATGGGAATATCACTTCGAAGTTTTATAACTCTTGTGCTGTAAGATCATCTTTGTTTTAGATTATTTTGTTAGTGGCTGGTGGTTACATTTGAATATGAATATTAAGGAGATTTAATAACTGAGATTGGATTCTCGCACATCACTGGGTGAAACATCATAAAGAATAAAGTTTAAACTTTAAAATAAAACACACTGTGCTTAAGTTTCACTATATAAAAATAACTGAGATTGAATTCTCGCACATCACTTGGTGAAACATCATAAAGAATAAAGTATAAACTTTAAAAATAAAAACACTTGGCTTATGTTTCACAATATAAAAAAAAAAAAAAATCTTTAGATACGATACTGTACTTAGCAGTAATAAAAAGTCGACATGTTTCGAGCTATGAACTCATGTCAGTCTTGATAATGAGTTCATAGCTCGAAACATGTCGACTTTTTATTACTGCTAAGTACAGTATCTAAAGATTTTTTTTTTTTTTTTATATTGTGAAACATAAGCCAAGTGTTTTTATTTTTAAAGTTTATACTTTATTCTATATAAAAATAATTAGATAATGTATTTAGCAGTAAAGGATAGGCGACATGTATCGAATTATGAACTCATTATCAAGACTGGTTAGGGGGAAGTCGGTTAATCGTGCGCGGCGGCTAATGATGCGCAGCATATTATCAGTAGAAAATGTCAACCATTTATTGGAATTCATACACTTCGTGCCATCTCTTAGAAGATAGTTAAAGTTGCGCAGCCATTTGGGCAGTTTCCGCGGCTGTCATCGTGTCTGACTACTATTTTGGTTGTTTACTCTAACTTTTGTGCGTGCGAAAAGAAGATTGAAAATGTTAATGAGGACTTTTTTGTTTGGGTAATTATACTAAAATAATCAACGTGGTTCTAGCTATTGTAGGAGCGATTCATCTAAGGTAAAGCACCTCCAGTTTTATTTTGGTGAATTTTTATAAGCATTAGGTCCATGTCGGATAATTGTGCGCCATGCGCACAATTAGCCAACTTTTTGAGTAAGAAGTTTTTGTTGTTATTCAGTATAAAACAAAATGTTTTCTGAATAATTTCAGATGCTAAAATATACCCGCAAAACGAATAAAGCCTCTTGGGACGCAGACAAAATGAAAAAAGTCTTGTGATTTGTTGCAAATGACGGAGCAGTTAAAGATGACGGAAGGAAGTTTTAATACCAGAATATACAATTCGCAAATAAAAGAAAGATGAATATGATGGAGGATGTGATATTAGTGGGTGCACATCCCATTTTTTCACGTACTAAAAATGGCAAAACTTTTTTATGGTGTCACAAGAAATGAACTTCTGCGATTAGCGTATTCTTATGCAGTAGCTAACAATTTAGCTATAAAATTATAAATTTTGTAAGCAAAACAAGATTGAATTGCTAGCCATCACACCACATACTTTTTATTGCTCACAGGCTTTAGATTTAGCATTATATGGTCCACTGAAAGCTATGAAGGATATGACTGTGATTTTTGTACCTAAATTACAATTTTTTTTATATTTTGTTAATGTTCTAACAAATAATATATGTCTTCCTTAATGCTTCTTTTGATTATATCTGATACACCATACTATATTTACAGATTTCTGGTTGCGCACAGTTACCCTGACTGGTGCGCACAATTACCCGCATGGGGTGGATAATCATGCGCATTGTCAGTTTATGTCTTATTTCGTTCTCAAGCTCATAACATATTTTTTTGTGATATTTAGTTCATTGGTATACAATGAAGAATATCTATGCCAAAATTCAGAATTCTAGATGCTATATTCAAGAAAATATCAACCCGGCTTCTCAGGTGCGCACAATTCACCGACTTCCCCCTACAGGAGAGTATTATATCTTATTTTATAAAATAGACAATAGAAAGGTGATACCTGAAAATCAATTTGTTCGTTTACAAGGGGTAATTTACTGTTATGGGCGGAACTTATTTCGAGAATTTCAAGAAGGTCAAGGCGCTTTCCTTTATTACCTGAATGCAACAGTTGGGTTTTGTTGAAATCCAGGAAATGATTGAATTTTATACAATGTTCGGAGAAGAAAGTGGTATTTTTATTTTGTAAAATTGACTTTTTATTTTCTTCAACACGAATGTTTATATTCCTTCCTGTTTGTCCAATATCGAAAGCAGGACATTCGGGAGATTTATATCATTTTACTATTTTTAGAAACGGAAAAACGAACTAAAAGTGCTTGTTTTATATTTACAAATGATACCAGAATGACTTGAGTAATAACTACCTAATTTGAAATTTATAGTTAGTGTTATTTAGTAACAAATATATTTTATTACTTTTCTCTTGCTAGGATAATGAACGTTTATATTTTATTTTAATCTGAGGTCTGTATTTTTTAACTTTTTTAACTTTGTACTATTCTTTTGTGTTTAGTAGATTTAACTTTGCATCTTTAATTTGGAACCCCATGTACGCTTGCTATATTAGCAGACTTGAAAGTGTCCAAAATAAATTTTTAAGATTTCTTGGTTTTAGATACAATGTCAATATTTAAAATCATGACTATACCGAAGCTCGCAAAATTTTTAAACTAATAACTTTGGCAGATCGAAGAAAAATAGCAGATTTCATTTTCTTACAAAAAATAATTAATAATTTGTTGTCAGTGCCTAGCATTCTACAAATCATTTCGTTTACTGTTCTAGATTCGCGGTTGGGATTACAAAATTCGTTTTATGTTCCCTTCAGGAGAACTAACAGTGCACAAAATTCCCCGCTTTGTGGGATGTTACAAACTGGAAATGCTTTTGGTTTAGAGATTGACATATTTTCTACTTCAGGACCGTTAACTAAAAAAACCTTAAAACGTAAATTTTTGGAATAGGGATTTATCTTATCTTATCTTTTGTGAAATTGTATAAAACTGTATTAAAAAAAAAAACAAAAAAAAAAACAAATTATAAATTTTAAATTCTAAGTCAATTACATACAGTATTTATCTTTTTAATTGTAATTTAGCGAATACTGTTTTGGGCAACACAGCCTGTTTGTATTCCTTATTGTTAAATAAAAGAAAAAATTTTCACAAAAAAAAACCAATTTACAAGAAAAATTATAAACCACTACCCTCAAAATCTAGGTTTACTGTTTTAAATGCGCCACCTGGTATATTATAAATTTCATGGTTCTGAAAAAATATTTTATCATCAAATTTAAAAAATATATAACATTTTCAGATTCGTTTTTACCTACATCAAACTGGGAAGCATAAGAGCGGCCTATCACTGCATGTTACCGAATTGAAACCAAATTATAATGATACCAAGGACATTTTCTGGAGTTATTTCGACCACGGTGATAGATGGGTTAGACAAGTGCTTATACTACCAAATATAACCCACAGGTGAGAGTATTTACTGTTTCTATTCGAAATCGTTCCTTTCTTTTTGAGGTCATTTTAATATTTCTAAAATTCTACGCTTCGAGATAGGTTGATAAACAATACTGATGAGGCACAAAAAAACCGAAATAGTTATTTATTGTTTCAATGGTTTGTTTGTTAGTGACTTTTTTGATGTTCCAAATTAATCGTATTCATTATATGTAGATATAAATATCTTGGTGCCAGAACTCGTATAGAAAGTTCCATTATTACATTCTTTGATTAATTTTGGTTTTTGCAATAACTTTTTGTTTATTTCAAATCTCAGTACTCTTTCGAAGCCTATCATAATAAAGACGTCAATATTTTCATTGACTACATAGGCCAAGCTACAGAGATTTAGAGTGAGCATTTTGTGCAAAAAGTGTTAGAAGAAAACCAGCTCCGCCATTGTTTGTCAAATAGTTCCACATGATATAGTGATATGTTTTTCACTCGACTTTATTATTTATATCTTTGTTATTAACAATTTTATGCAAAAAATCGCAAATTTTTCTTTAGTTTTTTGCTTATAAAATTGAAACTATCAGAGTAATCGTGATGGTGTCAATAGACTTATTGTAAAAAATGAAAAGACGAAAAAAATGACAGGTCGGACGACTCAATCAGACCCTCAGTCTAAGGGAAAATTGGAAAAAACCGGCCAAAATGCAGTTTTTTCAAAAGTTCATAACTCTGTTATTTTTTCTCCGGCCAGTATTAGCTATTGATATGAACTTCATTTGTACGAAGATCAGGAACTGTCCGATGCATAGTTTTTGATCTGTGGCCATTTGATTATGTTACTATGCAATTTTCCAGCAGACCTGAATGCGACAGATATGGGCCGATTTCAATTTACTAAAAAGATTTTGAAAGTAGAATTCTCATAGTTCAAAACGTTCATCTTGGTTTTCCATAAAAACGCTGAGAAATATGTTAAAAATAAAGCTGAACATGACAAAAAACGGCCGAGCGCGTGAGAGTAGTTGAAGAGTGGGGGTTTACAATTATTATCTGACAACGTTTAGAAATTACTCTCACGTTCAAGATGCCGACGCTTTCGAATGTCATACTTCTCCTTGCCTGCTGCTCTACCCCCACTCTTCAACTACTCTTACGCGCTCGGCCGTTTTTCGTCATGTTCAGCTTTATTTTTAACATATTTCTCAGCGTTTTTATGGAAAACCAAGATGAACGTTTCAAACTATGAGAATTCTACTTTCAAAATCTTTTTAGTAAATTGAAATCAGACCATATCTGTCGCATTCAGGTCTGCTGGAAAATTGCATAGTAACATAATCAAATGGCCACAGATCAAAAACTATGCATCGGACAGTTCCTGCTCTTCGCACAAATAAAGTTTATATTGATAAATAATACTAACCGGAGGATCTACGCTACAACTCAAAAAATAACCGACTTATGAACTTTTGAAAAAACTGCATTTTGGACGGTTTTTTCCAATTTTCCCTTAGACTAAGGGTCTGATCGAGTCGTCCGACCTCTCATTTTTTTCGTCTTTTCATTTTCTACAATAAGTCTATTGATATCATCACGATTACTCTGATAATTTCATGAGCAAAAAACTAAAAAAAACGCGATTATTTGCATAAAATTGTTAATAACAAAGACATAAATAATAAAGTCGAGTGAAAAACATATCACTATATCATGTAGAACTATTTTACAAACAATGGCGGTGCTGGTTTTCTTCTAACACTTTTTACATGAAAAAATCTCTGTAGCATGGCCTAACACTGATATCTGTAATTCCATGATTTTTGATATCAATAATTTTCGACCTACTTGATTAGTTAACTTTGCGAAACAGTGCCTGGGGAGGGGGCTGTCTAAATGAGTTTCGATATCATCATATTTCTATTCATCCTTCAAGCGGAAACTGTTTGAAACATTGAGGTGGTCACCAAAAAACAACAGAAATGATTGACAGCTCTTTCGGTCTTTTTTACAACTAAGCAGTAAATCACAATCAATCGATTGTAGTAACCAGGGCCGTATTAACCATTAGGCAGAGTAGGCAACTGCCTAGAGGCCCCGCATCGACGAGGGGCCCGTGCACGCACCAAGAAAAAAAAAATTCATCGAATGAAAATTTTATTTGAAAATTTGTATGAAATTCTTCAACAATATTATTGCTTTCTTTCGACGCATGTTGTCAATTCACGAAATACTTCATATATACAGAACCATCTAGTATCGAGTAGTAGAACTAATAAACTGTCTTCGTTCAACAATGTCACAGAACCGTTTGAATTCATTGTCGATAATGGCCATTGAAAATGATGTATTAGAAAGGGTCAACTTCCAAGATGTTTTAAACGATTTTGTTTCTGAAAAAGTTAGAAAAGTTAATATTTAAACTTACTGCACTGTACAAAACCAATAAATATCTAGGAAGTTGACTTTTTCCAATTCGTACTTCACAAAACTGTTTCCTTTCGTTTATTGTATTTTCTTGGGTTTAACAAGATCAAATTTAAAATAACCGCGTCCCGTCTCATTCCTTTTTCCTAACCCATCATGCAACCTGGATCATCATTCATCTATAACTATCTATAACCTGTTCATTAAGACCATTTCAATAAATGAGTCAGGTAAGGTGATGCTGCAGCATCAAGTCAAAGTAACCATGTTGTTGCAATATCACATAAGATTTTGAAGTATAACAGGATACCTGTAGGTGATCATCTGGAAGTTACTTACATCCCTTTATCAACTTGAAAGACCTGAGGCCCGGACAGAGTTAATCCGGCCCTGGTATATAACCATGCGTAGTCACCATAATGGATAGATGAAATGATGAGATCCCAAAAATTCAGAAACAGCTTTAAACAATTTATCTATTATTCTCTTGATAAAAATGTTAAAAATTTAGTAATTCAAAATTATCAGACATCGATATCAATTGTTATTTATAATTCAGTGATTTTTGACATTTTTATGTGAAAATTTTCATATTCACAGTATATTATTAGATTTTAGATTTCATAACCAGTAGTTTTGATAGGCCCTACTTCGTAAATACTATATTCATATTTTCGTAATACTGGATTATAATCGTTCTTTGAAAGCCTACTTTTCCAATTTATTGACAAATGAACACGGATCTACCTTGAATTACATTCAAGGTACGAAACCGCGGTCGGAAATTTATATTTTGCGTTATCATATCCTTGAAAGTTCATTGCATAGTAATAGTTATTTAATAAACTAGTTTATTAATGACAGCGATTAATGGTTGAGATATTTTAACGCGTGAGCGGAGCGAGCGCGTTAATAGTTCGAGACCATTAATCGCTACATTAATAAACGAGTTTATTACAAGATTTTTCCGTCAACCTCATCATGAATTGAGTATAAATACTTGATTGAAATAAATTTTTATTTTGCATGACAGATACACTGGACACAATATAAATTTCTTTGTTCATTTCTATATATTCATATTTATGCTCCCGATGGAACAATTTGAGAAATTCATAGATGGAATATTAGACATATGACATTCTGAATAGTTAACATTACCTACAATATCCGATAAGGAATATGTGGATCTGGTGGAAGCTGAAGTTTTATTTACTTTCGAATGATTATTGCATAAAATTTTTTCCGCAGTTTCTACTTTATTTTGTATAGAGTTAAATTTTTCGATTTGAATTATGAATTCCTTTTCTCTGTGGAATAACAGTACAGACACAGAATAATTCAACTATTCCGTGCTGAATACTTCTGTGTTTGGTTGCCCATGACAATCATACATTAAAATAGGAGAAATTGCACATTAAAATGGGTCATTAATGATCAATTTCGTGTACGTTAAAGTAAGCTTTTATTTAGAGGTCGACGGAAAAAATTATTTGATCAGCGCTTTTCCACTTTGGTTGTCTAGACTAGAATAATTGCAATATGTAGACATTCTTAGAAAATGTTCCTTGAACAACGAATTGCACAAATCTTTTTGCAGATACTTTCTGAATTTTGACGCTAAGCGAGGTTTGAGATATATAAGCGACATAGCGATCGATGACGTGTCCTTGAGTCCCGAGTGTTTCGGTCTAAATATTCCTCAGTCAGAGCTCGGAGGTTACAACTACTGGGATCCCATGGGAAATCACTTATATGGTAGGGAGAGTCACGAGGATTTCGTCAATAAATCACGTAAGTAATTAAATTGAAAAAATAACACAATGTAAATTTGTATTCCTCGAATTGATAATGAAGTTATTTCATGATTAAAAGTTTATATGAAATAGAGGGAGGTTAGATATCGGGGTCAACTTTGTTGGAACCTATTTCAATAAAACTCTATATATTTTTGGTAGTATGAGATGCAATAGTTCGTTACTCCACACAGGATAAGTTTGGATTCATTAGTGAAAACCTATCTACTTAATAGCAGCTTCTGCTGCAGACAGTGAGGATTTAGTAGTAGTAGTTATTGTGTTCTCATCCATCGTAAATACTAATAAAAGACTTATTGGGACTTTTGGATACTTTATTCTATTGACTCTTTTCAACAATGCCGACGTTTCGAAACAGTTTGTTTCTCTTTCTAGGCTAAAAATTAAAACAGTAATTAACCTACAAAACAAATACTCTCTACAACAACAAATGAAACATTCTAAAACATCTATGCAATAATTACCTAGTTGTGGCAGTCAATATCGTACGTAAATATAACAATTCTATTCATATATAAATTCGAGAGATCATTAATCAAGGGTTTGATATGTATGGTACAATTGGTACCGACCGGTATGTCATTATAAGGGAAAACAATCCGACATGGTTGTCATTGTCACAACTTGATGTTGAGTTCTACTCTCTATGTACGGTCGTATCAAAACCCTCACTCTTCCCAGAAAACGATCATGACCGGTACAATAAAACTAAAAACAACCCAGACAACAACAACAAGAGAGCATACAGTATTCAAAAACAGAAAACCAACACATCACAAACATATTCAGAAAACCACAAACCAACGATCATTCTACACCAGTAACAACGTCAAGAAACGACCAAAAACCGTGTTATGAAACAGGAACAGTATGTTGAATTAAAATAAAATAAAATAAATGAAACATAAACTAAAAAGGAGAACTATTGTTACCTTCTGAGTAGGATGTTATAAATGATGCTAAGTTGCTGAACATCCTCTCTATGGTTGACAGTATCATTTCTAATTATGTGTATCATTTCACTGATATTTCGTCTATAAGACACTTTTTCTCTATCCAAGATCTCAACCCTATCAAAATCGAATTTATGTCGCATAGACATTTGATGCAATGTTAGTGCTGTTTTATTATAATTATAAATATTCTTTACATCATATTTATGTTGTTTCACTCTTTCACAAAGGTATTGTTTTGTTTGGCCAATGTAACATTTTCCACAGTTATGACAAGGTATTTTATAAATTATTTCTGACTGTGACTCCTTAGGTGTTTTAAACTTAAGTTTAGTGAAGAATTCTTTGCCTATGGTATTTAGGTTATAAAAAGCGCATTTACATCCTAAACCTTTGAACAATTTATTAATCCCCTGTGACAAGCCGGGTAAGTATGTTTACCTACTAAATACTAGACATCGTCAAAGTATTCAATGATTTTCAAATGAAGATACCAACTTGACCAATTAATTTCTATTAATAATTTCTTAAGAATTAAAAATTCAGAGTGAAATTCAGTTACCCAGGCTTATAGCAGACAAAATGAGCGACTAGTTCAACCTATGAAAGATTAAGTGCTTTTACTTTAAAAAAAATGGAGAATTACGTAGAGCCAATATTAAAATATCTGGGCGTATTCAAAGTTGAAAATCGAACTTCCAGAATAAGGATAATGATCATCATCATCATCATCATCATCACTGCATTTATGGTCGTTGTAGAACCTTTGCTTCTTTCACAACTGCCCTCCATCTGTCCCTGTTTTCTGCTAACGCAGACCAGCTTCGGATTTTTAGTTGCTTTAGGTCGTTGGTTACATGTTGGTCTTTCCATCTACCGCGCGGTCTTCCTCTTAGGCGTTGTCCTTCTGGGTTATTAATGAAGGTCCGTCTCGCTGCTTTTGATTCAGGCATTCTCTACAGGTGTCCCATCCATCTGATTCTTTGTGTCTTCACCCATCTTACCAGATCTTGGTCACCATTTAGTCGTTTTATCTCATGGTACATTCTTGGTCTCCATGTATTTAGGCCATCATCAAGCACTGGCCCATATATTATCCTCAACACCTTCCTCTCGAATCTGTTGAGCACCTCTTCACTTTTTTTGGTTAGGGTCCAGCTTTCGCATCCGAAGGATAAGGATGGAGCACTCATTTACAGATGACAAGGCATTGCCATCAGAAGAAAACTACTTCGTTCCAATTAGACGCATTCTACTAAACCCTGTACAAATTTATGGACCAATCACGGGAAACAATTTCTAAAAGAATCTAAAATTGTATCAAGATGTATATGCACTGAATTACAAATCATTATAATAATATTATCGCTTTGAAAATAAAGCTCCTTCTAGTGCAATTTTCACAACCTCTTGTGAGAGTTGTGATAACCAGATACATGCAGTATCAGTTGAATCCAACTACTCAAGAGTTATGAATTTCATAAAAATAGACATTTAATTTAATTTAATCTGCCGATTATGTCCTAGGCTGGTGTTCACGGCATTCGCAGTGACCTTCTATAACAAGATGTTGTTGACTAATGATTAAAATTTTCTGAATTTTACTATTCTTACAGACTATGAGTTAACAAGTTGTGGTGCTACAGGAAGATTTGGTCCAACGCCATCAGACTGTGTGAGGGCTTATAGTCGAACAAAGGTCAAGGTCACCGTATTGCATGATTCAGGTTTGAGTGGAATGCAGAGATGGATAGTGCCAAGTGATGGATACTACAGGTAAGATTTACTCCGTGCCCCGCTGCTTTGGCATATTATTCATCTGTCTGTTTAAATATCTTTCAGCCTCCTTGCTTTTGGTGCAAGTGGTGGCAAAGGAAGTGGAGCAATTGGCTCATCCAGAGGCGCCATGGTACGCACGGTAGTCCAATTGAAAAAGGGACAAGAACTTATCTTTCTTATTGGACAAGAAGGATCTAGCGCTTGTGAGAAGGTAAGTGACACTGAATGGTCGAATTTAACGTATTTCACTAAGTATTTTTCTGATTGTAGACACTACAACATCAAGAAAACACCTCGTGTTGGAGCCATAACCAGGATATTCCGAAAGGAATTAGAGGGGTGCTCAATATGAATATCAACGATGGTGGAGGTGGTGGTGGTGGAGCTACCTATGTCTTCATGGTAAGTGAAATGAATAATCAAGCTTGATTAAATTTCAGATATATTTCTTAAAAAATTCATAAATATATTCGGACGCAAAATTTGTCTGTTTAAGCATTAAAAATAACCTCATTTATAGCGAAATAGGACGAAACATGCCATACCTATCGCGATAGCTGCTGGAGGAGGTGGTCTTGGCTTGGGAAGATTCATCGATACAGGTCGTCAGCATGGCCAGGCCATAAACACTTCCAAAGTTCCGGTGCCAGGCGCAATGTATGGCAGAAAGTATGTATATACTTTCACAATTAAATTGTCACTTGTTATTGGTGACTTTTTTGTAGATCATCAGGAGCAGGTGGAGGATGGAGAGCTCACGTTGGTGTGCTTGAAGCGGCTTACGTACAGATAATGGGAAAATCGCTGCTTGAGGGAGGCCTAGGAGGTAGAGCGTGCTACAATTCTACGGACCATAGAGGCGATGGAGGATTTGGAGGTGGGGGAGGAGGATGTCGCAATGGGGGAGGTAACAATTGATTTATAGTTAACTCACGATTTAATTGCTTTTAATACCAACAAGATAAAGGAAACCAGGTCCAAAAAAAATCTTGCCTTATAGATCACCAATCATTATTGGAAAACCCAATTATTAAGTCAACCAATAAACTGCATATTTTAGTAATCGGCATTAAATCCAGTTTTATGTGACACTAACACGTCTTCACCATTGTCAAGTCGTTTGCACATATACTTAGCGAATTTTTCCACATACTTACATGTCCGTTTTGTTTATTTTATTATAGGCGGAGGTGGCTATGCAGGCGGTGACGCCTCTACAGGCAATTCCACTAACGGCGGCGGCGGCTATTCCTACCTGGACCCGTCGAGATCTATTCCGCACCTTTTGGACGCCGTCTCTGGCTACAACGCAGGTCCTGGTTACGTACTGATCGCCCCCGCGGTGTCTGGGTGCGGATGCGATTATCGATGCGTTGCCCTGGACTCCAGAAGGTCGCAAGTGGCCTGTATATGCCCGTACGGATGGAAGCTGGATGTGGACGGCAAGATTTGCATCCGTAAGTTGAGGCCTGGTCTAGATGTTGATTATTTCGGCGAAGGTATGTGTGCTTCTTAGGGTGTGGCGGCGTTTGAAAGCTTTTTCGCTAAACTACTAGTTTTGGGCACAGTGGTGAAATAATTAGAATATCTCTTTATCTTTGAATCTAATAGTAATTGTAAGTAGGTAAGGGCTGCTTGAGAAGCAGTACTCTTACTCTATTAGGTCGAAACAACAGGACAGTAACGCATATACAACTCACTGTTTCCTCTTCATAGTCGCAGTCTTTTATGCAATATTTCACCAAGATTAATGTTAAAACCCTCCAGTACCCGTTTAAATTCACCAGACGTTTCGGTCTCTGGGTCCGAAGAAGGCTTGTTCGAAAAAAAATTGTAATATTCTATTGAAAAGGTACTAAATACAGAAATGATGTTTTTTGAGATATATTCGGATTGAAAACAAATATAATAAAGCTAAACACAACAATAAAAAAAGACTCATTGGACAATAATTTTAAAGCAACATTATTTACTGAAGTATATCTTGAATGCTTGAAATGATATTCAATCAAATGTAAATTTTTGATGACAACAATCACACACTATTGTTATATGTTCTAAGATCATGAACCTATTACAATTCTTGCAGAAATAGCGAGTTTTTTTGTTTCTCTTGCTGTCTGTTGCTGTAGCATCTGCGTCTTTCTTGTAACGGTGCTCCACCGTATCAACTGATTTCTCGAATACATAATTTCATTGGTCGAGAAATTCTCTGAAGCTCAAGAGTTGTAGTAGATATGGGTTGATCAACTCCATCGGAAGTTCTCCTATGAAATCTCTACGTGCAATTTGTTTATTGGAATTATTCGATATATACAGCACATATGAATTAATTGCTGCAATATTCAGGCTTGAGGAGAAAATCACCATTGGCCATCGTCGAGTACTATGAAAACAATTATAATTGCTGCACAATTGATTCACTATATCAACCCCACTTTTTGTCCTGTTATTTTTAGTTATGGTTTCTGGCTTGCCTGTCTCTGAATCGATGGCATCGTCGTGGTGTAAACTTGATATCAACAGAACATTCTTGTTTCTTCTTGGAATGTACGACACTAGTTTACATTCTTCTTCATATTCCGGCATTTCATCAAAATATTTATCGATCTGTTTAATTCAAAGCATCTTCCATCAATTTTCTGAGTTTCTCCTGCTCTCTTTCGTAATCTCCCATGAGTCAAATTGAAAAAAAAATTTTCAATGAAGTTATATATTCAGATTCAATAGTACGACAACAAAAATAAAAATAAACTAGAGAAACTGAAAATATAGTCACTTTTCTAAACACACACCGCTATTTTCAATTCAATAATTTCGAAACTCAATTACTCGTTTCGGTCTCACAGACCGAATCTATAGATAAAACACAAACGGCTAAGAGTATCCGGATATCGTGCAACACTGATGTGGAGCAATCCGATTCATGAAGCTACAAGAAAGGAAAGTTAGGTGGGCTTTTCGGCCGATTCAAAATGTTTGGTTCAGTAACTCATCGGTCTCCCAGACCGAATACGGGTACTGAAGGGTTAAAGAGATTATCATTCAGTTGAAATTGATTTCTTCTCATATTTGAGTATTTTTTTTTATTTTCGAATTCGCAGTTTATTATTTCATTCCTCTGTTGCTTGGATTTGATATTTCTACAAGTGATCAGAGCTGTGACGAGCACTGAAGAATAGTGCTTCGAGCACTAAGCACTTGAAAAAAAAGGCTCCCGGTCTCGAGCACTAAGCACTTATTTTTACAAAAGGCTTGCGATTACTAAGCACTTTGTGAAAGTAATTTGACATTTCGAGCACTAAGCCCTAAGTACTTTTTTAGGAATTGTTGAAATTGAGGTTATTTCAATCGGTAAAGAAATTGTAAGCTGGCATATAAGTATGAGATCATTGACGGGTGAGAAGAGATGCACAGGGTGTTACAAATTCGATGCTCACTATGAGCTGGTATAGAACTATACAGGGTGTTTCATTGGTAAATCAACATACCTACGACAACCTGAGCTAGAACTATCCTAGGCGAGTCCAAAAAATCGATATATGATAGGTCTAATCAATTCCATAACCGAGTTTATGCACCAAAAATTTCAATTCCTCATAACTTTTGAACCAACCAGCGTAGTAGGTTGATGTTTGGAACGTATGATTCACTTCCACAGGTCGACCGATTTATATTTAAATTTCCAGAAAATTGCAGGTCCGTATTTGAAAATTGGACTTCTTTCAAGCGGAGATTCAAGTATATTAAAATTTTGGGATTTGATTGAGATATTTGAAAAGAGCAGAACATTTTCAATGGGGTTCAGATTTCATTGTCCCGCACGTCATTTTGCTCGAAGAGATGTTCAGGGAAAGATCCAATTGAATATTGGAATTCCACTAAATTCCCAGAAAAATCGTACATTGTACGAAGGGGGACTTAGAACCCTCTGGATTGAAATCTGTTGCCCTCTGCAGTTAACATCCCTATAACTCCCTTGATACATAAATAACTATAAGCATAGGCATTCTCACACGCCATTTTTGCTCAATTTCATAAAGATCATAGATACAATTAAATTTAAATAATACAGAAACAAGATATACTTCTGTAATCTGTGACCTACGAACATTGATATTAGCTAAATGACACAGATTTTATTGAAAATAGGATAAAAAAGGACCTGTGTAGAATCTTTTAGTATTATTATTTAATCACCTAAGTGAGGATTAAAATATCAAATAGGATAAACCCTTATGGAAAGCTCAGAGTATTGAAAGATTCATAATTTCATATTAAAAATCCCATGCGTATTATTCATATTTCATCAGAATATAGGTACTGAAAAAACTATGCGATTTAGATAGTTGAGTTCCATGCCCATAAAAAAATCCAAAATTTTCATTCAATGCATTGACTACATACAAGTAACATATAAGTTATGGTGTACAACTCATATAAATGAAAAAAAATTCAAACATCTCCATTAGCTTTTAATAAAACTATGTTTTCGAAGTTCCTGTCACTCAGAGCGTCTTGGTGCATTTACTATAGACGCAAATGAAAACAGTCTTGCAACAGGAGCACTTGTTGTATTTTATAAATAATTTTTTTATTGACTTGACACTAACGTGAGATGTTTATCACTGGAATGATATCAACACACGATCATAGCGCCGCCGCATAGGCATATTCGTGTTACGACAAGTTTGGCTCAGAGCTTAGTGCTTAGTAATCCGCAGAAGTGCTTGGGAGCAGTGCTCGGGAGCACTTTTCGGATTACTAAGCACAAAGCCTTTTGTTGAAGGACTTCAATTACTAAGCACTAAGCACTGCTTTTGAAAAGTGCTCGAAAGCACAGTGCTCGGGAGCACAAAAGGGCTCCGAGTGCTTTCACGAGCACAAAGCACAATGCTTTGGCACAGCTCGGCAAGTGATTATGTTTTCTTGAAATCAATAATACGTCTAGTTGAAATCTTGTTCAAACTATCTGCTTTTTCGTTACTACTGCATTTTCAGTGTTCTTTGATTCAGCCTACAGTCACTTTTTTTTTCTAATGGCAGTATCAGCTGATGCTCGTAGAATTTTTATATTGACTGCAAGAGTATCTTATTTCTTTGTAGGATTGTCTGCTGGTATTCGTGTAGATTTTCCAGTGTACATTTCTTGTGAGTAATTGTTTCAGAAGCTATGGATGTACCAGTATATTCAGCATGGGACACGCTAGCAAATTGGCATCTTGACTATATGTCACAGCCTTTCTTTCCTTTTGAATTCGTTCGTGAGGATTTCAATAGGTTCGTCGGTCAAATACCTACTTCTTTCATGTGCATCATGTAATACATGCAAAAATTAAATTACCTCCATCAAAACATCGTCTGCTCCTCTCTGAAGAAGAGGCATTTATTTTACAGCCATTTAAAAAAATAGGCAAATAGTGTATCTACAACTTTTAGGTGCTCGAAACGGAGACGTATATAGAATCTTCCTCAATTGGACGTCCTAAAGTGTCACTATTGAAATAGCAGAAATTTGAGTCCAACTAAAAAATAAATTATATGTATGTGTGAGTATGACACCTGAGGAACCAAGTACACTAATAGAATATTGGTGACGTAACTTGTTAATCCATTTCAGTTGGAAACGAAACGAAAACAAATTTTTTTAAGATATTACCACGAAATTTGGACACGTGGTGGCAAACGTTTTTCTTTTACCAGAGCTTATTTGTACAGTGTCCGAAAAAACAGGTGTTTTTATTCAGACGTTCTAAAGTACCTTCATATATTCTTTCAAAATTAGAGTAAAAAACCCTGAATTTTACATCACTGTCTGAAGTGTTTTTGTGTTGATCAGTCATGTCTAATGCTTGTTTGAAAACGTTCATGCATGCTTAGAATGATAGATACATTCATAGAGTAATCGATATTATCGATTAAAACTTTTTTCTATTTGCAGAAGTTTCTGGTTTTTCGAGTGGGACAAACTATCCAACATGGTTCGTCATTGGCCTGATCCTGACAGTCATTTGTCTTACAGTGGCTTTCGCCATATTCTGCTTCATGTTATGTAAGTTCAAAATATATCTTTCACTGTAGGTAATATTATCATTTCGTGAAACTTCTGGTATATACTTGATATGATCTATTGCCCAAAAATCAGAAAAGTAATCAGATTGTTCAGGAGATATGACACAACGTAATAATTCCTTTTTCCATTTAAGATAACCGGTATCAGATCAGAGCGTCTGGAATGCTCCGAAGAAAGATGTTATCCAGTGCCGACCTGCAGCTAAACAGACTCAGAATGGCATCTAACAGCATGATGACAGAATATAATCCGAACTACGAATTTGGCGGTCAAACTTACTCAATGAGGGACCTTAGAGACATTCCAAGGGAACAATTAAAGTTATCCACGTGAGTAACTTTATGGAAGCCTTATATAAAGTTATTTCCGGCTCTAATTGGAACAAGGTGAAACTTCTTTCGGACTGATGATTCATGGAACACCTTTACTTATTCCTAGTCCAAGTAATTTAAAAAATATATTTAGCGAATCGTATAGTAGTCACCACTAGTAACTTTGGTAATGAGCAAAATTTTCGTGAAAAAAATTCATGAATTGATAAATAATTTCATTTAAAATATCAACAAGAATTTCCACTTCAAAAAGAGACCTTTAAGGAAAAAGATTATGGCAACGAGAATTTAAAGAGAACGTCTATGAGCTTCTCGATCTCGACGAACAGTCGAGCGGCAAGTACCAACTAGTGTATATAATATAAATATATATATATATATATATATATATATATATATATATATATATATATATATATATATATATATATATATATATATATATATATATATATATATATACCCACCGGCACGAAAAACGGGCACCCCTATAATTTTTTTATTAAAATGACTAAATTTTCTATTTTTCTTATTGTAACCTTTGTCAACGGTAGGCACGCATTGATACATGTTTTCAAAGTATGCTTTCTTCAGAAAATGTTTTCGGAAAGCGTTTATTTCATAAAAATGATGCCTGTTAACATTAACACAAAGAAAATAAATTTATTAGCAGTTATACAATTATCATCATAAACACAAAAAACAATTTAAAAAACCAGTATTTATCACTTCTCTGTCTAATTAATACCTCGTATTACCTACACGAGCCTGTATAACGGCATTAATTCTTCTAGGCATACTGTTAATTAAGTTGGATACTTCATTCTGTGGAATCGCTTCCCATTCCTCTAAAAGAGCCTCTCTGAGCTGATCCAAGGTAAGAGGAGCAGGTATCCGGCTTCGAATTCTTCTACCTAGCATGTCCCAAATATGCTCGATTGGATTTAGATCGGGACTGCGCGCTGGCCATGCTATTTGGGTTATACCAACTTCGTTCAAATATTCCGTGACAATGCGGGCGGTATGAGGGCGTGCATTGTCATGCATCAGTATGAAGTTGTCACCAATAAATGGTGCATATGGAACAACATAATCTTATAGGATCTCATTTGTGTACCTATCTGCAGTCACAGATCCTCTAGGGACCATGTACAATTCTGTTCGCACCTCTGAAGATATTCCAGCCCACACCATAACTGAACCTCCTTGAAAACTTACTCTAGGGCTAAAAGTGCACTCAGCATATCGTTCACCTTCTCCTCTCCAGACTCTTTCGCGACCATTTGGGGATCGTAAGCAAAATCTGGATTCATCGGTAAATAACACACAGCTCCAGTCGTATGCATTCCAATTTTGATGCTCCCTAGCGAATTGTAATCTGGCTACACGATGTTCTCTGGAAAGTTCTGGTCCTATAGCGGGTCTTCGAGATCTCAGATTAGCTTCATTCAACCTTCTTCTAACTGTTCGTTCACTAACATTTACGTTCCTGACATGTTCAAGGTTGTTTCTAATCTCTACAGCAGATGTATGACGATTTCTTAGTGCTGAGGATATCATAAAACGGTCATCTCGATGAGTAGTTCTTCTCTGGGGACCAGTTCCAGGACGTCGAATGTCAGCTCCCGTCTCTATAAAACGTGTAAATACACGTTGCACGGTACTGCGTGATAGCCCCAATCTGTTAGCCACGTAAATTTGACTTAATCCGTCTTGAATAAGAGCAACAATAGATGCAACAGTTTCTGCCCTTAAAGACTTCTTGAAATTCACACTAATTGACATAAGCAAGTAATAAACCATATAACACTTAACCTAAACTTAAATGTCATCGTGAAAATGCATAGCCTACTGGAACCGCAGAAGTAAGTGCAAGATGATAACTTTTACATTATTGAGATTTTCGTACAATGCCTAAATTATGTTCAAGTTGGGAAGACATTTCTTGATTAAAAATCTGCAGGGTATTCTACTAAACCGATTTCATTGTTGGAAACCCCGAATGAAGAAAAACAATTAGAAAATTAATGCATTTCATAAAAAATTATCGGGGTGCCCGTTTTTCGTGCCGGTGGGTGTATATATATATATATATATATATATATATATATATATATATATATATATATATATATATATATATATATATATAATATATATATATATATATTTTTTTTTTCGTAATATGTTCTTGGTATCAGGTCACATTAAATGATGCATTTTAGTTGTCGTGCAAATTATTGCTTATTGACGTTTCGACCATTTTATGGCCTTTTTCAAAATCTATAAACTAAAGGACGTATATTACAATAATTTTAAAAGTCATCTAAAATATATTCTTACCCTTAACGCAGACAATCAACAAATTGAAATGAAACATAGAGAACAAAACATTTTTATCACACATACTTATCACAGTCAACGGCGTCAGTTATTTCTGAACGTATAGCAGAGGAGCATACAGTTTGGTTGTATTATTTACATCTTTCTTGTCATTGATTGCACATTTAATATTTTTTTGGATTTCCAATGATTCAAGAAATTCCCTTTCTCTGGTGTTTGGCTCAGTTTTTAATATTTTCGTTCCATTGTAATTGAATGAGTGGTTTTTCGTTATTTCATGTTTTGTCAGGGCGGTGGAATTGTTTTTGTCGTATTTATGGCTCTTCAATCGATTTTCTAGATACTGGCTCGTTTGACCAATAGAAACGCCGTCACAATCGTTACACGGTATTTGATAAACTAAATTACTCATTTTGTTTTTCGGTGTTTTAGTTTTGAGTTTTGTGTAATATTGTGTGACCTTTGTGACAAACTGTAATATTATATTTCCCTAATAGTTTTTGAATTGATGGGATAATCCCTTTATATAGTCTGTCCAGCGACCGTTGGCGTGTACGTCATCAATTGTATATGACGTCGATCGTGAACACTGTTGCCAGACGTAATAAATAATCTTATATCTGAATAGCTAACCCAATTTTCAACAAAATGAGATATCTTGCATGTTTGACATGGCGGGGATTTTTAGTGGTAAATTCAAATTGACCATTATTCCCTACCAGAAGTGTCTATCTATATGGAATCCATATTCATCGATCGATAAATCAAACTTAATTACAAAATCTTCTAGGTTACTCGGTGAAATACCGATTAACGGTGCGTTGGTCGAGAGGACCCGACAACATTGCAAATTTTTCAATTAAATGACAACTTAACAAACATTCAACTTATTTTCATAACTCGGAATGTTAATTTTTCTTGAGAAATACATACGATTTGATATGTTAAGAACAGAATATTTGTCGAAATGGATGATCGGATCACTATCACCATATAACTACTTTCACAGAAAATTACTTACGACAGATATGAATTTTGACCATTTCAAATTTTATTTATTTGGGTAGGCAGCCTTGCGTCGTTATTTGCGCATGACTGTGACGTACACGCCAACTTAGACTGGACAGACTATATAAGGCAATGAAAGGTATGTTGTGTTCTCATTTTTTTGTTTTTTTTTTCTGAATTTTCCATTGTATTATAAAATTTATGTATTCGACGTTTAAAAATTTTTTCAACTATATTCTTCGGATAGCTGTTTTGTCGTAGAGCGTTTTTTGCTTTTTCTATTGACTTTGCTCTAAACTCTCGGTCGGATAGCTGGATTACTCTATCTGCAAGTCCTATAACTACTGATTTTTTCTGGCTAATGGGATGACAAGAATTAAAATTCAAATACCGGGAGGACCAAGTTTTTTGAGTAAACCAATTTGTTCTTATAGTATTTTGGACATGGTGTAATGTAAGGTCTAAAAAATTTATTTCTCCATGTACTTCTATTTCGATAGTGAATTGAATATTTTTGTGGAAACTATTAAATTGTTCTAGAATATTATTGACTTGTTTTTTGGGGATTGCAGTGATACAATCGTCCACGTATCTGTAGAAAAATGGAATGTTGAAATTTAAATTTTTTAGCACTGTCTCTTCAAGATCTTCCATTACTAACTGGGCTACTACACTTGAAATCGATGCGCCCATTGCACATCCTTCGATTTGTTTGAACAGTCTGTTCTCGTATGTAAAATATGTCGAGTTTAAAGTTAAATCAATTGCCTTAATAAATTCGTCCTGTGGTATGTCAGTATGTTCCCTTATTTTATTTCAGTTTTTTTTGATAATTTGTAAGGCTTATGCAACTGGGATACTTATATACAATGAAACAACATCTAGGTAGACAAGTATGTAATCTGTTGGTAGAGATATAGTTTTTAATTTTTGTTTAAAATATTTGGAATCTTTAATATAGAAATTATTTTTGTGGACAATATTGGAGAGTATGTTCTTCATGAATTTTGAAAGTAAATTTAAGGGTGACTGAATAC
The DNA here is from genome assembly GCA_030704885.1 of Cynegetis impunctata. Classification (NCBI taxonomy): domain Eukaryota; kingdom Metazoa; phylum Arthropoda; class Insecta; order Coleoptera; family Coccinellidae; genus Cynegetis; species Cynegetis impunctata. The sequence goes on from JARQZK010004371.1 coordinate 407,179, forward strand.
AAGATACAATTGGGCGGAGTGGTTTGTTTTCTTTTTCATTCATTCAATCACGACAACTAAAATGCATCATTTAATGTGACACCAAGAACATATTACGAAAAAAATATATATTAGGTCAAAGAAAAACCAAAACTGAAGATATATATATATATATATATATATAATTTTTTATGTTTAATTATCACGTTTTTTGGTACACTGTAGGTATACATCAAATACAATGAATAACTTTGTATCTGATGACGATGCAGAGTACTATTACTTAAACATGACTAATTGAAATTTTTTACAGTACTTTAGGTCATGGAGCTTTTGGTGTAGTGTATCGAGGTTTCTACAGGAATAAACCATCAGATGAACTCGAGCTGCTCGTTGCAGTAAAAACATTGACGGACCGTTCGTCATCGCAAGCGGAAATGGATTTCCTGATGGAGGCTCTCATTATGTCCAAGTTCAACCATCCGAATATTGTCCATTTTCTTGGTGTTTCCTTCAGCGCGCATCCCAGATATATAGTGTTAGAGCTGTTGGCTGGTGGGGATCTCAAGAACTTCTTGAGAGAATCGAGGCCCACGTCAGTGAGTAATAGAAAGAACTGAATGAAGTATATCATGTTAATCTTTACATAAATGTTGATCAACTCCTCTCCACATACCTTCTGAATTTTGTTAGATAGTTAGTTTCGACCATATCACGAGCATTTGTGATTACGAAGAATTGTTAATAACTGAGATTGAATTCTCGCACATCACTTGGTGAAACATCATAAAGAATAAAGTATAAACTTTAAAATAAAAACACTTGGCTTATGTTTCACAATATAAAAAATATTTAGATACTGTATTTAGCAGTCGCGAAAAGTCGACATGTTTCGAGTTATGAACTCATTATCAGGACTGACTACAGGAGAGTATTACATCTTATTTTATAAAACAGACAAGAGCAAACGTGATACCTGAAAATCAATTTGTTTACAAGGGGTAATTGACTATTATGGGCGGAACTTATTTCGAGAATTTCGAGAAGGTCAAGGCGTTTACCCTTGTTACCTGAATGTAACAATTTGGTTTTGTTGAAATCCAGGAAGTGATTGAATTTTATACAATGTTCAGAGAAGCCAGTGGTATTTTTGTTTTGTAAAATTGACTTTTTATGTTCTTCAACACGAATATTTATATTCCTTCCCGTCTGTCCAATATAGAAAGCAGGACATTCGTCGCAAAATATTTTGTAAATACCACTGTTTTCTCCGATGTTAGATTTTTCTTTATTATTGACCAAGAATGACTTCAAGTTTCTTTTATCTGTACAAATTGTTTTAACGTTATTTTTCGATAGTCTGTTACAAATTTTGCTACTCAAATTGCTACATAATTTATTGGGAAGTATTTTTGTTCTTCATTAATATTTTGTGTGGGGGGGGTATATTGAATGCAACAGATACTTTATTCGTTTTTTCCCAATGAGCTTGTCGATAAGACTTTCATTGTAACCGTTATTGATGGCTAATAATTTAATTGTATTAACTTCAGTTTGAAAATTTGTTTCCGATAATGGAATCGTGAACAACCTATGTATGAACGAATGAAAAGCACTGAGTTTTATTTTAATGTGTTGGTTACTGTCGCTGTGAATTAAAGTATCTGTGAAGGTTGGTTTTCTATAAATGTTGAAAGTAAGAGAATTCAAATTCCTAGCAATCTGAACGTCTAAGAAATTCAAGGTACCGTTTTCGTTTTCTACTTCTTTTGTAAATTGAATCGAGTTGTAGAAAGTATTTATATATTTAAGGAAATTATCTAACTGCCTATCTGTACCGGTCCAAATACAATATGGATAATGGAATCGTGAACAACCTATGTATGAACGAATGAAAAGCACTGAGGTTTATTTTAATGTGTCGGTTACTGTCGCTGTGAATTAAAGTATCTGTGTAAAAATATTAATGAAGAACAAAAATACTTCCCAATAAATTATGTGCCTAATTTGAGTAGCAAAATTTGTAACAGACTATCAAAAAATAACGTTAAAACAATTTGTACAGATAAAAGAAACTTGAAGTCATTCTTGGTCAATAATAAAGAAAAATCTAACATCGGAGAAAACAGTGGTATTTACAAAATATTTTGCGACGAATGTCCTGCTTTCTATATTGGACAGACGGGAAGGAATATAAATATTCGTGTTGAAGAACATAAAAAGTCAATTTTACAAAACAAAAATACCACTGGCTTCTCTGAACATTGTATAAAATTCAATCACTTCCTGGATTTCAACAAAACCAAATTGTTACATTCAGGTAACAAGGGTAAACGCCTTGACCTTCTCGAAATAAGTTCCGCCCATAATAGTCAATTACCCCTTGTAAACGAACAAATTGATTTTCAGGTATCACCTTTGCTTTTGTCTGTTTTATAAATTACGATGCAATACTCTCCTGTAGTCAGTCTTGATAATGAGTTCATAACTCGAAACATGTCGACTTTTCGCTACTGCTAAATACAGTATCTAAATATTTTTTATATTGTGAAACATAAGCCAAGTGTTTTCATTTTAAAGTTTATACTTTATACGAAGAATTGTAATTTTTTAAGGCGAACTAATTACGCATTATAGACTTCTGAAGAAATTTCATGGCAAAAAAATGTATTGTCGTCATAAACGCTGGTGTGATTCAAAGAATATTTTATAATAGATTACTGGAAAATAATGGGTGTATTATCTTATGCAATAGATTTTATTACGTGGCGAGGCAAGTTTCACCCTTGTACGGACTTCTTGGGACAGTGTCTGAAGAAGCCCTTGTAGAAGTGAAACGTGCATCAAAACGTTTTAAAATCTAGTGTTAATCATTTCAAAACATCTTTCTTATTTAGTTAACAGAATTTTTTTTCACTACCTCCGTTTGTACCTTTTATTAAGAAATATTGAAGAATTCAAATCTTCAAACGAGCTTGTGTTCAAAAAAGATGTTCTCACACAAACTATTCACATTATTCATTTTCAGGAAAAAGGAAGTACGTTAGCGATGATTGATTTGATATTGATAGCAATAGATGTGGCGAAGGGCTGCAAATACTTAGAAGAGAATAGATTTATTCATAGAGACTTAGCAGCTAGAAACTGTTTATTAACAACGAAAGGACCTGGTAGGGTTGTTAAAATCGCCGATTTTGGCATGTCAAGAGACGTTTACAGGTTAGTAGCAACTAATGTAGTTAGCTTAGATATAGCAGTATTTTTTCATTTATTTCTTCATTATATGAAAAACATAGAAGATAAATAATTTTATAGCGATTACAGAGATATCCAAAATAGGTATTTATGTACCAAGGGTATAAATAGATGTTTACGCCCTGAGGGTGACGTCTTACGAATCCGAGGGCCTCTGGCCCGAGGGATTGTAAGTCGCCCGAGGGTATACACATCTATTTATACCCATGGTACATACAAACTTTTATGTCATACTAGTTAGTTAATGCAATCCAATCTCAATACAAATCAGTATTTAAAAAAAATCCAGTTTGAATTAATAACATTGCATAGCAGGCACTATCGTTGCTAGGTGAATGTTGACAAACGTAAATGTCATAAAATGTTCATCGAATATTTACATATATTACTATATTCCGTTTTTGATTTTTCGTAATCCCATACTGTTATTTTGATTTTTCGTAATCCCATACTGTTATTTTGATTTAACGGTATTCAGATGACAATTGAAAAGTCAGTGTTAACGGTCGCCAGCCGTTAGAGGGCGGCCGCACATTTACTACAATCGGATCCGATTGTCTGAAACGATTTCAAATCGGACCACTAGCGCACACTGCCGACAAAATACGTCCGATTTTATTTGAATGTCACAAGCAGGGATATTTTTCGACCGTGGTAATCAAATTTTCAGTATCGCACATGATTCCTTTTTCTATACTCCCTGTCAAAAACTGACAGAAATAATGCACGGCTTGCCTTCCGGTAGTCGGATCAGACTTTTTATCGGTCCGATTGGTAGGATGCACTGATCGTGCATCCGAGTCGGACGTCCGATCCGATATCGGATCGTAGGTGTGCGATAGGATCGTATAAAAGTATAGAAATTCGAGCGTCACATGCCCTGATCCGACAATCGTTTTAGACAATCGGAACAGATTGTAGGAAATGTGCGGCCGGCCATAATTTCATAACGGCCGGCGGCCGTTAAGAAATCACTTGTTCAAATATTTATTTCAAAACATCATTCTGCTTACAATAACAACATTGAAATCTTGGTCTACAGCGAGTTGGGAGAATAAACCTCTGATTTTCATTTCGCATAGGCTAATAATACATCTTCATTAACCACCTTTACATTCTTGCTTTTACGCCACATTTCAAAATTTTCATATTCTTTTTGATATCGCTCTTGAGTTATTTTCGGCAGTTAATCAATACTCGCTGCACTGCACATGATTCTCCCAATATTTCTAAAGGAATTCGATTTTGTTCCTCAATTTCATCCATGGTCGTCGTTAAAGCGAACTTGAGAACACAAAAAACTGACGTTGTTTGTAAAACTATCAAACTGTTCCATGACAACAGAGTGCACGACGTTGGGATTTTTCTTTAGAATTGCGAGGTACGGGTTTTTTTCTTTCTTCGGTATCAAAATATAATCTTTCAACGGGATTACGAAAAATTTTTAACGACACACGGCCGATACGCAAATAACGGATTCGGTTAGTTATAATCCTCGGCTGCGCCTCGGATTACAATATCCAACCTCATCCGTTATTTGCTACATATCGGCCTTGTTACGTTAATAACTATAATCAGTAAAGGTTATTAAATAAGTTAAACAAAACATTATTTCTCTTTATGCCCACGCGGGCCATAAAGTGAACTTTATGCCCGCACGGGCATAAAATACGACATTAGATAGTTGGTAACTAAGCAAAAAAAACACAATAATGAACTAGTATGACATAAAATAACATATTGGAGCTTTCAAATGACTTGCCTCAGTGTGAGAATACTATTTTTCATTATGAATCTTTATTTGGAAACATCAGAAACAATAGTTTTATTCAATTCATATGTATAGATAACCTGTATACTGCTTCCGAAGTATTTCAACTGGTTTTGGTTTGTGGATGACTTTGATTTGTTGATTATAATAGAAATTGAAAACGATATGTTTTCAAATCAAAATTTTGTATTTTGTACTATATGACGTAACTAGTGTAGTGCTGAAACGAGTCACAGATGTTACTATAATGGTTGTGATAATCGAACACTTAGCTATATTTCATTCACATTACCCGTCATGGTTAAAGCTGATAATCCCATTTCATTGAGTTTAACCGTGACGTCATTTCCGTTTGGGTACACCTCCCCTACCTGCCTTTGGGTTTACCAGCTTCATAATAGGTAAAGGTGGTTAAAGTTGAACTAGTAGAGCATAAAATAGTGAAGTATTTTCTTTCATTAGAGAAAGTAAAATATTTTATTATAATATAAGGATTTCTGAAATGATACCTCTTACAGCTTACAGCAGTTACTTCGATGGTTCTCTTTTACCAAATGCAATAATAAGTCTTTACCTCGTAACAAAACAGGGGCAGATCATCTATCAACAACATGGCTGCACACAACTTAATTTTTTTATGTTTCATTTTTATAGACATGAACAATAATTAGAATTACAAACAACAAATCTTTTTTCTCTCGGATTAAAAATAAATGTTAGGTTATATTTACATTGCAGTGGGTAAACGTGAAGTGAAAGAAATAGGTTTTCAGAAATTGTTAATGTTGACGTCATTATGACGTAGTTGCCTCCCACCACCTTCACCGAGATACTCTAACCGGGTTTAACGGGGAATGTGAATGAAATATGACTCTAGAGTTTTTGAAACAGTGTTTATTATTCGAAACAGCTATAAAAAATGAAACTGAATGTATTCCTACACCATGAAGAAAATGAAACTCAATCTATTGGAATATAGTTTGATATTGTTATTTTTTCTTTCAGGTCCGAATATTATAGGAGAGGAGGAAGGGCTATGGTACCAGTGAAGTGGATGCCCCCTGAAGCATTCATGGACGGAATATTCTCTAGCAAAACGGACGTATGGTCTTACGGTGTGCTTCTTTGGGAGATACTGTCTATGGGTTACATGCCCTACACAGGTTGTTCAAACAGCGACGTCATGACACTCATCATGAGTGGGGGAAGATTAGAACCTCCAGTCAACTGTCCAGGTACAACCCTCCTAATTTAGAGAATCCTCCTTGATGAAATTCGAATTCGCTACGTATAAAAATTACTTTATATTCGATTACATGTTTCTATTCAATGGATAACACAAGTTTGACCCAGTTTTCAAGGATAGTTAATTAAATTTATAACACAATCGAATAAAGAATGGAAGTTTTTTGATAATGGAAAAATCTCGCATTCACTTGTCAAATCACTCCAACTCAAGCAAATCCGTTTCGAGCTTATAAGATCTCATCAAATCTTGTTCCTACAAAATTATAAGGGTAACAATGAGGACCATAACTACCGTTTCGATCTTATTAGGTCTAATTGAATATCTTCTTTCTCTAGTAAAAATTACTACTGAAATATTGAGGACTATAACTACCGTTTCGATCCTATTAGATCTCATTAATTGAGTTCTTATTCCTTCTAAAACTTACTAATGCAATGGGGACTATAACTACCGTTTATATCTAATCAGATCTCATCAAATCTATTCTTGTTCTACTCAAACTTACGACGAAAATACTGAGCACTTCTACTACCGTTTCGATCTTGTTAGAACTCTTCAAATCTGCACTTGTTCCTTTTAAAACTTGCGTCGAAAGTTCTGAGGACTGTAACAGCTGCAGCGCCTCCAGCCAGTAATCGCAGGAATCAATAAACTTTTGTAGACTTCATTCAACATGTATACTTCACATACTTTAATTGGAAATTGCGTATTATTGCAACAAATATTTTTAGAGCGTTTTTTTTCGTAGGTATATTCGATAATTTGTTATTTGTAATGCTTTCAACTCCGGTGGTATGTTTAGTTCCAGAGACGGACAAATTCAATATGTGAAGTAAAAATTACGCAATATTTCCAGTATAAATATATTCGGAGGATTTTTATAATGAAGTTACAATTGATTATTTATTATTGGTTACGTATATTTCTGAAGAGATTATGCGTGAAAATGAAATTAATGTTACACTTCTACATAAAATTGCTAATAACGAAACGACTTACGTCAGGTACTTATGTACTGGCGAAGGTTTGGCATTTCGTTCATCAATACCTTATTTTGTAGGACCAATTTACGGGATAATGACGAAGTGCTGGCATCCAAATCCTGAAGATAGGCCAACTTTCGCAAGAATAGTGGAGAGATTAGGGTATTGTTCACAAGACCCTGAAGTCATATCGACCCCGTTGCCGATCTTCCACCGTCCCCTCGCTATCGTAAAGGATAACACCCTTATGAGACCATCGGACTCTGATGATGCCTGCTTAGAGGTAATTAAGCTCAATTAAGTTATATAAATTTCACGGACTGTGTCCAAAGTTAAACAAGGTAAATTGTCTACACGGCTGATGACAACTAGAACTCCTACCCTACAGACGTTTCATCTCTAACTGCTAGAGCCATCTTCAGTGGCGACGAGAGCTTTGGAGTTGTTTTCTTAAACTAAATGAATACTTTGGAACAAGTGCTTAGTAGTTATTCCACACCCACAATAGAACTCTAGTTACTTACCTCTGAAATGCAACATAGCTATCCATTCTGATAGTCAAGCGGCTATAAAAGCACTGAGCGCCTGTGTAATCGATTCAAAGTTGATATGGTAGTGCCAAAGGATGATGGGGTTGAATGTGGTATACCGCAGGGATCCGTTTTGGGACCTCTGCTGTATTCCTTGTACGTATTAAGTCTTAAATACCTCTTTTTCAAGGGGAGATATTATACGTTCGCAGATGATACTGCTTTTGTCTTTAGGGGATATAAGAACGATGACCTCCAGCGAATAGTAAATGAAGATTTAAAATTGTACTCTGACTGGCTTCTTAAAAATCGCTTAAAATTAAATATAGACGAATAAAACGAAATATATGTTACTCAAACAAAAGAACATGGTTGTACCGAGGTTTTCCATACTAATAAATAACATCAGCATAGGACAAGTCGAGACAATTAAATATCTTGGTTTGTATCTAGATGACAAGTTGTCATGGAATGCCCATATAAATGAACTTGTAGCAAATATATCAAACATGATAGGAATTATTAATAATAATAAACGTATGGCATTATTGCCGGGGAGCCTACACATTATGTGCGGTATTTCGGCGCCGATTCCCTCTTTAACCCTGTTTTAGGTAGTTAGTAATGAGGCGTACTAACCAGGGGGACCGACGGCTTAACGTGTCCTCCGAAACACGGTAGCGGTGGTATAGAAAATTTGTTAGTTTGTCGTGGGAGTCGAACCCACGTCCTCCCGATTGCTAGTCGAGAGCGATGCCACCTGAGCCATCACCGGAGGAATTATTTATAAATGTAGAATATCTTACGAATCAAACCAAAAGGAATGTATATCATGCTTTTTTTATGTCGAGATTAAGATATCTTTTGCCCGTGTGGGGGACCTGTGGTACAATCGAGTTCAGGAGAGTACAAACTATACAAAACAAAATAATAAAGGTGTTATTTATGCGCAATTGGCTCACGCCAACAGAAGAATTGTATTCAGATTTTGGTATTCCTCAGATGAATACCATATTGACATTTGAACAAGCTAAACTTATTAAAAAAATTATTAATAAAAAACAAAAATACAATATGGAAATTACGTTTATCAAAGATGTACATACATATTATACAAGAAATAGAGAAAATACATTTCACGAAAACATAAGAACGAATAAAGGTTTAAAAAACCCAATATACCAAGCATGTATTTCGTATGATAAAATACCTAGTTATATAAAAGAAGAAAAGAAAATTTTCAAATTCACAAAATTATTGAAGAACCACCTTGGAATAAAATGGAGAATAAATTTATAGCACAAAAAAAATATTTTTATTGTTGTTGAAAATAACGGATGAGTTATGTTGTCATGAAAGTTGTCAATATATTTGGGTCATAACAGAATGTTTATTATATTTGTGTGTATGTTGTAATGGGTTTATGTCATTATGTCTATGCTTACATTCTGATGTATAATAATGCTGTAATATAGAGTATGAACACATTGTACCTCTCTTACCAGTGCTTGATCACTGCTTAGGAGTTGATTTGTAAAATCTAATATTTTATTTATGGCAATAAAGGATTATTTCAAAAAAAAAAAGGAAACTCAATGAAATTGGTAAGAATAATAGGGTCTCTTTAGTCTGGGTTCCCGGTCACTCGGGAATCAAGGGAAATGAAGAGGCCGATTTGATCGCCAGAAAAGGAACACAAACGCCATTTACTGGCCCAGAACCTTTCTGTGGTATAGGAAAATACACCTAAGAGAGAGAGTTTCGGGAGAAGGAGGAAACCGAAAGAGAAACACTGGCGGAATCTTTCAGGCATGGATCACTCCAAAAAGTTCCTCCGGAACTTTAAAATTGCAAGATCCAAAGAATATCTGGATCTCAGTCAGAATAAACTACACCTCCTCAATAGCTTCCTTACAGAACACTGTCGCCTAAAGAAGCATCTGATGAGAATAGGTTTATCAGAATCTGACGAGTGTAGATTATCTTGGGAGGAGCAGGAAACTCTCTTCTATTCACCTGGCTACAGAATGCTTCGCCATTGCAAGCCAACGAAAGAAATGCGTTGGTCAAGAAACTTATAGGAGTTAGGACATAACCTCCGTGAATCCTTCCCAGATATTGGAGTTCATTACTAGTCTGGAACTAGATGGCGAGCTACAGGTGGATGTCGTAGTTCAGAAAACAGCTCTGATGGAGGGGTACAATAGACCATAAGGTCGCAGTACAGCATAACGCCAAACTAAATAATAAATAATACTTACCTCTGAAGATATATCTCCCAGTTAGAAGCGACAAGCCTGGAAAGGAAAGTGGACTAGTATGTAACGGTTGAAACTGTTTGACCCTCATATACCTGGAAAAGGAAAAGGAAACACACGTGTTTCATTCCTCCCTGAAGTATGTGTCAGGAAGGCGGGCAGCTTGAGTTTGGGATTAACTCCTTCAGCCAGATCAGAGGATACACTTGTATGTACAAGTGAATTAAGGATAGGTGAGACGGGATATTTATGGAACATAGGAAGTGTGGGTAGGGTTCAGAGGATTAATACTGGCCCAGCATTCGCCTTATAAGTTTGCAAGCAGTGACTTACATTACCATGAGGAAACCTCTGAATAAAACTCATGGCAGACCAGTCGGCCCCGGGGTTTGAACCCCCAAACCTCCCAAATACTAGCCAGCGTATCTAACGTCATATACCTGAATATACCGTACATACGGCTAAAATTCAGACCTATGCATACTCATACACATATTTTGGGTAGTTGTGGCAGCATAGATATTGGTCACTTGTATATGTTTTCATGTTGTTATTGTATCCACGTCACCCCTTATTTTTTTTTTGTTACTAAATGTATGTATTTTTCAGGTACCACAATCATCGGATTATCTAATACCCAGTCATTCTGCAGATACAAATCCAGCAGGTTGTACATCCTCAGTAGAAAAACTACTTCCTGATTCTTCGAACAGTTACGAAACATCGTTCATTATGCCTAATTCGAAATCCAGCCAACCACTATTAATAGAAAGCGAACAAAATAGGGATGACGAAGCTCCCCCGATTTGCGTAAGTTTTCCACAGCATAAGTTTCGATTCGAGTTCACGAATGCATAAATATATTTTTTTTTTGTATACTTCCGAAGTGTATATGCCTCCTTCCTCGGTATTTATTTATAAAATGTAGGTGTATAAAAGCGAGTTAAGTTAAAAATATTCTTCTGATCTTCATTTTTGCCAACTTGTGCGTCCATTTATTTGCAGCACTCATGTCATGGTCAGTCAACTCAGTATGAACCTTAACATATCGTACAAACAGGTGAAAATGATTGAAATTTAGATTATATATGCTGATATGATATGATGCACGGATATAGTAAGCATCTTGTCAACATAAACGACGAATGGAAAAATGAGAAGACATACAACCAGTAAAATACACATCCAATATAGTGAGTTGACTCACCAAGTTTTAGCAATAATGAAGACCGGAGTAATATTTCTACGTAAGTCACTTATAGTAATAAATTTTACAAATTAATACTGAGGAATAAGATAAATAATTATCCGAAACGTTTTATTTTTTGAAGATTTAAACATCCTGGAACCTGAAATATCCAAAAACTTTTTTCATACATTACATCATATTTATGTATATATATATATATATATATATATATATATATATATATATATATATATATATATATATATATATATATATACTGGGTGTCCGCGGAAGGCGGCTCGCCCCTATAACTTTTTTGTTTTCGGAGATAATGAAATGAAATTAAGAAGACCTGTTTAATGCATAAAACTGCATTTTTTGATAAGTAACGCCACTGCATGCAACTTTATATTTATATTATTATATATATATATATATATATATATATATATATATATATATATATATATATATATATATATATATATATATATATATATATATATATAAAACAAGCAAAATTATCGGTCTAGCCCGCATATGTCGAAGCAGCCGTTGACACGTGTTTCGGACTCTTTGGTCCTCATCAGAACGGCGTAGCCAAGTATGCGATGGAAAACCTGGAAGTGAAACAGCAACAACAAGCAGAATCCCCTGCTTCGGAAGACAATCACACATTTGTGGTACATTGTTCGAACTCTCCGGTTTGGGAGAATTGGTCAAACTCTGACCACGGAGGCGATTAATGCCATCCGCGAGATCCTGGACCGTGGAAATAAACTACAAAGAGGAAATTTATCGCGGGGAAATAGTATATAAAACAAGCAAAATTATCGGTCTAGCCCGCATATGTCGAAGCAGCCGTTGACACGTGTTTCGGACTCTTTGGTCCTCATCAGAACGGCGTAGCCAAGTATGCGATGGAAAACCTGGAAGTGAAACAGCAACAACAAGCAGAATCCCCTGCTTCGGAAGACAATCACACATTTGTGGTACATTGTTCGAACTCTCCGGTTTGGGAGTATTGTTCAAACTCTGACCACGGAGGCGATTAATGCCATCCGCGAGATCCTGGACCGTCGAAATAAACTACAAAGAGGAAATTTATCGCGGGAAAATAGTATATAAAACAAGCAAAATTATCGGTCTAGCCCACATATGTCGAAGCAGCCGTTGACACGTGTTTCGGACTCTTTGGTCCTCATCAGAATGGCGTAGCCAAGTATGCGATGGAAAACCTGGAAGTGAAACAGCAACAACAAGCAGAATCCCCTGCTTGTTGATGAGGACCAAAGAGTCCGAAACACGTGTCAACGGCTGCTTCGACATATGCGGGCTAGACCGATAATTTTGCTTGTTTTATATACTATTTCCCCGCGATAAATTTCCTCTTTGTAGTTTATTTCCACGGTCCAGGATCTCGCGGATGGCATTAATCGCCTCCGTGGTCAGAGTTTGACCAATTCTCCCAAACCGGAGAGTTCGAACAATGTACCACAAATGTGTGATTGTCTTCCGAAGCAGGGGATTCTGCTTGTTGTTGCTGTTTCACTTCCAGGTTTTCCATCGCATACTTGGCTACGCCGTTCTGATGAGGACCAAAGAGTCCGAAACACGTGTCAATGGCTGCTTCGACATATGCGGGGTAGACCGATAATTTTGCTTGTTTTATATACTATTTCCCCGCGATAAATTTCCTCTTTGTAGTATATATATATATATATATATATATATATATATATCGTTTCTCCGATGGATATTTAAAGGACTTTGGTGTTGGGATTTTGCTTATAGTGGTGGCCATGCAGGGCCGGATTAACCATAAGGCAGAGTAGGCAACTGCCTAGGGGTCCCGCATCGACTAGGGGCCCGTGCACGCAGCAAGAAAAAAAATTCATCGAATGAAAATTTCATTTGAAAATTTGTATGAAATTCCTCAACAATATTATTGCTTACTTTCGACGCATGTTGTCAATTGATGAAATACTTCATACATACAGAACCATCTAATATCGGGTAGTAGAACTAATAAAGTGTCGTCGTTCAACAATGTCTCAGAACCGTCTGAATTCATTGTCGATAATGGCCATTGAAAATGATGTATTAGAAAGGGTCAACTTCCAAGATGTAGACTTTGAAGTATATCAGGATACCTGGAGTCGATCATCTGGAAGTTACTTACAACCCTTTATCAACTTGAAACGACCAGGGTTGTTGCCTAGAGGCCCGGACAGAGTTAATACAGTCCTGTGGCCATGTGGTTGGTTAATGTATAATGTCAGATTTTGCATAGAGTTTAAAAAAAAATCTTTCCTAACTATGAATGTTGAGGAATTTACTGCTTTCTCTAATATAATTCTTCTTCCTTTAATCTCTTCGTCCATCTTCTATGGCCATTTGGACGAATACTAATTCAATTATGTCCGCCGTCTCTCCGATTTGAATGATCGAAAAAAAAATGAAATGTTAGATAATCGACGAGCGTGCATTTTACTGTTCGCTTAATGGGAATGTTCTGTAGAACCGTTCCACTCTTTTCCTATCAATATTTTGAATTATCCACTCACATTCACATGTTTTCCTATTCTACATCTATGAGCTACACTCTATACATACTACAGCTTTTGAAAGAAGCAAAGAATGCATGAACTCTCCTGAAATACATCTTCCCAATATGATTTTTTATTTACTCATATATCTAGGAATATTATCTGATCTTTTTTATTTATCAAATCATTTTTCATGTTCAAATTATTTCAATTAAATATTATTTTCCCAGCAATAAAAATTAGTATTAATTAGGGACTTAGAGCAGTTCTAAAAATCACCACTTATCCGTATACGTATCGCAAAGCGCATGTTCAGAAGCGATACGTGTGCTTCGTTACGTTACGTGGAACGTATCAATCCGTCACACGTACCTAACGTACGTATTGCTTTTTTGTGTTCCGTGCTCTCGTTTTTCAACGACCATACGACAAAACAAAAGTGATGTTGTGTGCTCAAAAATCATAACCTTATTTTCTATGATCATAACAAAGTAAAGTACAATAATGGATTTGAAAAGAAAAAGACTTTTTTACACTGGCAATGACGATATAATTTTGCATCCATGATTAATAAATAATAGGAAACGCGAAAGGTCACTATTTTTTAGTAGATGTCAACTCTCACTATTTTTTAGGTTAAAAATTAAAACACATGTATGGATACGTTGCGAACGCACTTGCTTTATGTCTCTTTTTGATTAATCAAGTATCTCCGTTACGTTACGTATAAGGATAAGTGATCTATTTGAAGAACTGCTTTAAGTCTCTATTGTCTTTTTCTTATATAGGTTGATAGGAAGTTAAAAGTAAACTATCAAGCAGATCCAAAGATTTCGCCGGTATCCTTGCCCAACAACATCAGTAACAATATCAGGAACGAAACGCCGTCTTTGAAATCAGGAATTTCCCTAGACGTTGGTGCTCTCATAAAGGATTCGGAGGAAAAATCTAAGTATGCGAACATGGCAAATACTAACGGTGTGGCAGGTAATGGGGTTGTACCAAACGGTCCTAACGCAATGCATAATAACGCGACTAAATCTTTAAGTCTCTTCAGTGATAAAAAATGAAGAGAACTGAGCTAGATATATGTGATAATTCTATATTTGATTGTTGATTTTCGTTTGGTTGTCCCAGACGATTTTTACCGAATTATTTGAATAGAGAAGTGAGGTGTTTCTCTTACTGAGTAAAATATCTTGTCTTAATACGTATTTGACGTATAACCTCAAAATACATGATAAATGTACGAGGTTCATGAAAATCTTAAATTTTGTTTCACCTATGATGCTGATTTCATGATATATGTTGTTTTATGTATGTTATAAACTAAGATGGCAGTGCAAATGAGTAAGCAAGGGAAAAAGCCATACTAAGTACAGTTTGAAGTTCTAAAATAGGCTCTTGCACCGTATATTATTAAACTGAGTTTAATGGTAAACCGAGTTTAATTTGACATTTTCGCTTGCACCAAAATATGAACGGCGTTTAAGATGCCCTAAACTCCGCATAAATTAAACGCCCAATTTTCGGCGTTTAATTTGAAGTTTAAGTAAATTTTGAGGTTATTTGTAGAAGAAACGGTTTATTTTTCTTTAAAAATCAATTTTTACCGGCGGAAACTCGTTTAAAATATTTTATGAAGAGTTTGATATCTATAACGACAACTTGGACGTTCTAGAATTCCTGGAATATGGTAGCCACAGTACACATATTTATTTCAAAAATGTTTGCTTGGCAATCGTCAAGCCATGCAAAAGTTTTGATATCCGATTATATTGTATTATTGTTATAGATTTTGTTGTTCAATCAACAATAATCATCTTATAGGTATTTTGCCAGTTATTCTCTCTAGGTGGTAGAAAAAATATGTCCAGCAGAACTGAAGGCGTGGATTTATAGTTTATGTATACTAATGAACAATGCACTCATTTACCTCATAAATGCAAATTTACTCTCCATAATTAAAAATGTACACAAAAAAAATTTATTAATATGATATCACGGGTAGAGTGCCCATTAAACCTATCTAACTTTGTAGGAATGACAGCTTGTCCCCCATGGATCAGCTACTTTTTGCATCAAAATTTTATGCCCATTTGCATAGTATTGCTCAATTGTTGGAGTTCATACATTCACAGTTTCCCGCTCTATCTGGAAAGTATCAGTGTGGTCCCCTTTTCCTTTTATTATTATCTTCCATTTTATGCATATTTAACACAAATAACAAAAAAAACAACTTCTTTACTATTAAAACTAGGTTAGAAAAGTAGAGAAATAAATTCTGTTTCTTCTTTTTACTCCATGTACATCGCTGTTTCATCCAAAATAATACAAAAATGCAGTTTAGCAATGGGTCGGTTATAATTCCTTGGTGCAACGACCAGAAAAATGAATGTAGTATAAAAATTAAACCAAGTTTAGTTAAACGACGTTTTATAATGAAACGGTGCAAGAGCCTGTAAATATGTCATCGTTATTTAGAAGGTAACTAAGATAGCTTATTGATGCAATTTGAGATGTTCAGACAATGAAGAATGATTATACTGAACTTATAATACCAAATAGGGTTGGTATTCAGCAAAAACGAAAAATTTCTCAAACCACAACAATAAGGACCATTCCAATAAATCGAAATGATATTATGTTGATTTAAAAATATAAGCATGATTTTTATCAAGAAAAGAGATACTTCAGTATTAATTTAATCTGTTGTTGAAGTTAACTCATAATTGCACTTCCAAGGACAAAAAATTTTTTTCTTTAAAGAATTGAAAATAGTTCAAAACTTCAAAGAATAACGATATAACCTTAAAATCAGGGGTATTGTTATTCATCTTGAATTGTGAAACTTTTTAAATGTCATAATTGTGTACTTTTATAGACCTGATCTTAATAGTACAGAAATATGTAGTCAGTATGGGGAAGACTGGTCATCAACGTTAGTGCGCAAACTGTATAAATTTGGAGTGAAGAAGATGTTTTATTCAGAAGAGTATGCTATCGTTAACCGAAGCATGGACTGTTTTTATGATCTCTTGTATGTATAGTGATATAATATAGATAGATGCCCATGAGAGTTGGAGGGATTAGCATTTATAAAACTTTTTGAGGAACATATCTCAGAAATTCGACATTTAATTTTATCAAAAATATGAACTTTATGTTGATGAAGTTTTTCTTGCACGAAGAACTTTACGTGAAACCAATGCAAATAATTGTGAAGCCCTCCAAAATATTTGAATTAACTATTATGATAAATTGAGAGGTTGTCATTGTAAGTACTTAATTCCTGGAGCTGCTTGTTATCGGAATTATCCATTTTATGTTCCTTTGGTGGATATCAGTTTTATTAAATGAATATAAACAAAACGATATTAAAAGCTTTAGTAAATATAAGAACTGTACATAAACTTATTTGTATGTATTGGAAATGTGTACAACACGAGAAATAGTTATTTTGAAACCGAAACTTTTAATGTGTAGGTAGTTTATTTGAAATGTTATATATACAAAATTGGAGATCTATTTGGAGGATGAAAATCACACTAGTGAATATGTGATGGGTATTTAAAATTGATAGTTAATTGATTTCTTCGTGATAATGTGTTGACGTCCATTGATTTCTTCGAAATTAAAACGAGAATTGAAGCTCAATAAAAGCATTTCGTTCCCTAAAAGCTATAACTAATGGGTACGTTAGAGATAAGACTGGATTATGAGAAGAGAGTTATTTCTCCCTATTATTTCTTTTGTTTCAAAAAAATTATTTCTATTATTATAAATTTGGACAATAGAGTTTGTTTCATGTATTTTGCATTGAAAGTCAAAATATATTCAACATACTAAATGTACGTTATGTTACGTAAAATATATAAGTGTTACTAATAAAAATTGGAGTTTTATTTCTTTTGACCAAGTAAAGAATATGGCATTTAAAAAAACTGAATATAAAATTCAATGAAAAAATAATTTTTATTACATTTCAAACATTATTGAATATACACAAAAGTGTATTTAAATACTCAAAATTACTCATTTATAAATCATGACTAGGTCTTGTTAACATCGATTGGTCTTTAATACGTGCGCATTCCATTTTAACTTCTGTTTAGAATTTAAAAAAACATTTATATATCATCTTTTCACAACACGATATGCTATCCTCTAGTCTAGAATGTTTTTTATGCAGAAAAAGTTCAAGTTTCAATTTTCAATGGTTTCTAGTGATGAAATTATCGAAATTTGCTTCAAATTTCTGATGTTCATAAAAATGATATCCTCTCGCGAAGACCATCACCAAAAATCTAATTTGGTCCACTTGCTGTATAATATACTGGTTTAATATGGTTTAGATCAGTGACCAAACTAAGGTACTAAAAGTATACCAAACTAACGGGATTAAAATAAGGACCCTTTCTTGTTTTGTTTTTTCAAATTAAGTACTAGTACAGTATCGTTGTAGAACGGCATCAGTGTTGGGCACTCATTAGCCAATTGGTTCATTCAACAGAATTGTGTTGTTCATTACGCAATTATCGTATCTCTGGGTGCATTCGCGTTGGTTGCTTACACGCTTATAAGCTTCGTTTTCTGTGGTCGACTCGCATTCACAAACGCTTAACAAGCGTAAGCTAACCTAACTAATGAATTTGTAGGAAAATGTTAAAGCACGGTATTTGCGTGAACTATCGTGCTTTTGCCTGCCTAAGCGTAAGAAGATCTGACATTCGCCTCTAATGCTCAAAGCCAAAGCGTGAGCGTCTCTAAGCGCTAGTAAGCCAACACGCACGCCAATAATCTGTGCTTCTAAGCGTGAGCGCGTAAAGCGTTTAGCGCCCAACGCGAATGCACTGTTACAGTTCTTATTTGAATGTACGTTATTGTAGTTCCGAAATAACATTTTATACACCGTGTGTCGTAGGTCAAATGTAGAACATAATACGCATGAGCTACCAGACAACCAGTGTCAAGCTGTCAAGCTTACGTTGTACTCAGCTGTTATTTCACTACTTTATGAATAATAATCTTGGTAAATATATAATGAGGTAGACAATTGATATCAGATAAAAGAAAAAATAACATATGATAATATATTTTACTGGTGAATGAAGTTTTAATACAAATTATCTAGTTAATACTAACTGACCTTGGTTTGAATGCAAGTGTTATCCTTCTCACAATGTTTTGGCTGAAATAAACATAGGCGCTGAACTTCAGCTTGCTCTGGCTCTCCCAGATCAGTAGTTAATCGGGAAATGTTTTAGCATCAGCTCTTTTAGTCGAACTGAATTAATTACAATTTAATTTTAGTGAATGACTGCGTTAAATCTATTTAGTTCGGAATCAAAGGTTATTACTTCTTAGTGTGACACGGAATTGATCTTCTCAGTGCTGTTCTGTGATTCTTCTAAACAAAATAAACGTTTAATTCATTCTGAATTAAAATAGAACCTTGGTTCATTGATTTTCTTTGTTTTCCTTCATAAAGCGTGTTTTGAGGCAAGACAACATTCTTAAGGTAATAAAAAGATTGGTGTAAAGATTGATCAATTAACCTAACTTAAATTTGCACCTCATTTCAGCGGAAGTGCATGATTAACCGACCTAGAGACATAAATAACCTAATAAACTGATAACATTGATTTGTTTTTGTTCGTGCTTTATTAATATCATTTGTAGTATAGAGAATTTCCTTGTTTGTTCATCTTGTCATTAATGATTAATAATGTGTTTGATTCATAGCAATGATTTTCATTCAAACCAATTTAAGTTGAATAGGATTTATTTTCGTTGAATTGTTTATTGATATTATTGAAGCTTTCATAAAAGTATTGCTTATTCAATTTACATATCGAATACAAGTCCCTTATTATTATAAATTTTATTTAGTATGCTCGGCATATTCTCTTCACTCCTACTGGAAATTATTATAATCCATGAATCCCATGCTGTGGGAATTGGAAAAACTCACTTAATGATAAAATGATAACATTTACCTAACATTTAACTATCTTCTCAATCTTAAAGATTTTGTTAGTCAGCATTGAAATAGATCAGTATCATTGTGCGTCAGATGTTTTTATGAATAGGTATTTATATGATGACGTATGGCATGACGTTTCAGTTAGCATCATTGAATTTAATTGATTATATTCCCCAGGTTTTCTATGAAATGAGTCATTATAACACCGGTAAATAATTCTTTTGTCGTAAAATTTTCCGATATATTAGATTGATGAAAGAACGAGTTTGGTTAAAAATGAAGGCATTTCTTGTTAGAATGTTTCACATACTTTTTTTTTTTTTTGCGAGGTTATAATTATTTGCCGATATTTGTGAACAGCCGGTTTCAAATTCATGATTACTTTCTGCTATAAAAAGAAACTAATCATAGGCATGTTATGGTTTCGATGAAATGATCTCATCAGATTCCTGTGATTTTTATGATTCCCAGTAAATTTGCTAAGTAATTGATTTTACCCAGAAATTTATTTTATTTCATTTCACGTAGGTAATATTTTTTGTGTTCATGAATAACCGGTAGAACCAATTTGACAGGAAAATGACCGAAATGTGTTCAAATATGTTTTGATTAAGTTTATTTTTGATAGAAAATGAAACTCCAAACCCTAGTCTAAACCCAAAAACTCCTATTACAATGAAGCGGCTAAAATCCTTGAAAAATTGATATTTTCAAAATCTCCCGTAAGATCTTATAGAATCTTTGGAAGTTCTCTGTCTTTGAAAACTATATAAAAATCTCCCACGAAAAATTTGAAAATTTGAAACACTGAAAGGTACTGCGATATACCTAAAACAAAACCACTAGCCACCTCAAGCAGCAAAAAATTAGAAAATATCTTGAATTGGCATTTACTTGGTGAAAGTTCATATTCATAACTTTATAAAGAAATAAAAAACTAAATTTTATTTCTTATTTTTTTATAAAGTTAGAAAATATCTTCCTGATGTAGATACTAGAAACTAAGTGCTGCAGTCTCTGAGGCTCAAAAAAATGGTAGAATTGGAAAAACCTCTACCTTAAATACTTTGAATTTCTCCGTTTCTGAAACTAAACATGCTATTCGCGTTGCTGGGATCGCCTCTGTTACGCTTACATTACTTACATTTATCTTTGTTAGGCCTAGTTTCCCAGTTGCTTATTAGTTTCTGGAGTGTAACGTGCGACAAAGAACTTAGTTCCAATAGCAGCATGCGTTTTGAAGAGATTGACACAAAATTCATTACCACGTGACATACAGTTTACCTTTACCAGAAAGTTACGTCACGTGTTATAAATTTTGTGTATGGAAATCTGTTAAAAACGGTCATTTTCGTGTAGCTTTTCACAATGTGAATGAATTCACATCAAGTAATTGACTCATACAGTGAATTAATAAACTTGGTTTAGAAGTTATAATAAACTCGAATTTATCCAAATGCCAAGCTCAGTAAATATTGTCTGTTTTTTTGCTAGGCCTTGCCAATCAATCAAGGAATATGTGTATTTTTACCCAAAATAAAGCACCGCTACAAATAGTTCAGTTCCATCTGGACGTGTAATTATACTATTTTCATGGGCTATTCAGATCATCAGAACTGAACACTAACTGCTGACTGGCAAGTTGATATAGATTGAACTAGGTAAAATCAGTTGATGGTCTGATTTATAGTTATTTGCCAGATGTATTGGACTGAGTGAAATATAGGAATGTCGATTTATCGATCTGGAGTTGATAAATATAACCTCACTTTCGTCTGGTAATTTAATGAGGTAGAGTTATTGACTGGACGACGATACAAATGATGTTGAGTTTTCTCGCTCTCTCTCTCTCTCTCTCTCTCTCTATATATATATATATATATATATATATATATATATATATATATATATATATATATATATATACTTATCTATAATATATATATATATATATATATATATATATATATATATATATATATATATATATATATATATATATATATATATATTATATATATATATTTATTTCGAATTGTTGCCTGTGATCTATTTTTAATCTCTTGATAATTATTAGCAATAACAGGCTGGTTGAATCTTAAAAAACTCGATTTTATTAAAGAGTTGACGTTTCACTACGATATTCGTAATTGAAATTTCTTTGACATTTATTGATTTGAAAAAATTCTTTGAAAAGACAAGGCTGCTTTGTCTTGCTAATTATTTATTATATGCTATCCAGTCTAATATTAACATTCAAAATTGTTATCATTAGATGGTAAGGGAAACCAAAGAAACCTTTACCTACGTAATGTTTGAAAATAAAAATAATAGGGTACTATTTATCTAACAACAAAGAAATTAGTCATGGGAAAACATTAAAGATGTGGAGTAAGATTATCGGTATAGCACGTTTATATGGAAGCAGCCGTTGACACGTGTTTCGGACTCTTTGGTCCTCATCAGAACGGCGTAGCCAAGCATTGGATTGAAAATTTGAAGATGAAAATAGTACAACAAACAAAAAAAGGGTGATTGTCTTCCGTATCAGAGGATTTTGTTTGTTGTACTATTTTCATCTTCAAATTTTCAATCCAATGCTTGGCTACGCCGTTCTGATGAGGACCAAAGAGTCCGAAACACGTGTCAACGGCTGCTTCCATATAAACGTGCTATACCGATAATCTTACTCCACATCTTTAATGTTTTCCCATGACTAATTTCTTTGTTGTTAGATAAATAGTACCCTATTATTTTTATTTTCAAACATTACGTAGGTAAAGGTTTCTTTGGTTTCCCTTACCATCTAATGATAACAATTTTGAATGTTAATATTAGACTGAATAGCATATAATAAATAATTAGCAAGACAAAGCAGCCTTGTCTTTTCAAAAAAATTTTTCAAATCAATAAATGTCAAAGAAATTTCAATTACGAATATCGTAGTGAAACGTCAACTCTTTAATAAAATCGAGTTTTTTAAGATTCAACCAGCCTGTTATTGCTAATAATTATCAAGAGATTATATATATATATATATATATATATATATATATATATATATATATATATATATATATATATATATATATATATATATATATATATATATATACAAAGGCGCCGACATATAAAAAATGTTGGGGGGGGGGGCATACCGAGCGTCTTGCCCCCAGAAATGTACTGAATTTTAGAGCATTCTAGAGTCATATGATCAACATTAGAACTCAGAAAACTCGACTCTCGATAACTCGACACTCCGGGAAACTCAACAAGCCTTACAAATTTTTTGGCTTTGAAAAACGATACAAAACATACCATACACGGTATTTTCGTAAATAGCTAGTTTAATTCCAAGTACCTCATAATTATGCTTATATACTATTACAGAGCAGTGAATATATAGTCTATATATAATGAAGAGAATGGTATTATATTCAAATAAATCCTTAACTATCATTAAAAAATAAAATATAAAATATTGCTGTCGCACAGTAATAGAACTTTGATTGATGAGTGAAATAGCTAATTTATTGAATGAGGCTCAGGGTTCATTAAATAAAAACAATATCTCAAAGTTGATGCTTTGAAAATATTTGAGTATTATAAAATAATTAATATAAAAATATCCAAGTATTTGAAAATAACTAATATAGTACTATAGCAATACAGTACTAAACTAGTACTAATATTTCGAAACTGAACATTTAACATTGTGTATGTATTTAATTCGCTATTTTATATATATTCTAATATTGCTCTGAATTATTAAAGGTTTAAATTAAAAATACCATCATAATTTTGTGATATATATATATATATATATATATATATATATATATATATATATATATATATATATATATATATATATATATATATATATATAGAATAAAGTATAAACTTTAAAATAAAACACACTTGGCTTATGTTTCACTATATAAAAATATTTAGATACTGTATTTAGCAGTAACGAATAGTCGACATGTTTCGAGTTATGAACTCATTATCAAGACTGATTACAGGAGAGTATTACATCTTGTTTTATAAAACAGACAAAAGCAAAGGTGATACCTGAAAATCAATTTGTTTACAAGGGGTAATTGAATATTATGGGCGGAATTTATTTCGAGAATTTCAAGAAGGTCAAGGCGCTTTCCTTTGTTACCTGAATGTAACAATTGGGTTTTGTTGAAATCCAGGAAATGATAAAATTTTATACAATGTTCGGAGGAGCCAGTGGTATTTTTATTTTGTAAAATTGACTCTTTTTGTTCTCTTTGTTTGACTTGTTATTTTGTTTATATTCCTTCCTGTTTGTCCAATATAGAAAAATTCGTCTCAAAATTTTTTGTAAGCACCACTGTTTTCTCCAATGTTAGATTTTTCTTTATTATTAACCAAGAATGACTTCAAGTTTCTTTTATTTGTACAAATTGTTTTAACGTTATTTTTCGATGGTCTGTTACAAATTTTGCTACTCAAATTCGGCACATAATTTATTGTAAGTATTTTTGTTCTTCATTAATAGTTTGCGTGGGGTATATTGAATGCAACAGATACTTTATTCTTTTTTTCCCAATGAGCTTATCGATAAGACCTTCATTGTAACCGTTACAGGTGGGTAATAATTTAATTAACTTCGGTTGGAAAATTTGTTTCAGATAATGGCATAGTGAACAACCTATGTATGAACGAATCAAAAGCACTGAGTTTTATATCTATATATATATATATATATATATATATATATATATAAAACTCAGTGCTTTTGATTCGTTCATACATAGATTGTTCACTATTCCATATAAATATATATATATATATATATATATATATATATATATATATATATATATATATATATATATATATATATATATATATACAAGGGCGCACCGAGGATCGGGTTTCGGGGGGGGGCTGCATCAAAATGTAACATTTAAGTGAGAAATTAAATAATTCATTCATTAAAATTAAACTTACATATATGTTGTATATGCAACAAAACATATATTTACCTATTGTACAAAATTCGCTAAATCAACATGTAAAATTTATGTAAGAAACATTTACTCCTCAAATTCTTTTGGTACTACTATAAATCTCGGGGGGGAGGGGTGGCTGCAGCCCCATGGCTCCCCCCCTGGGTGCGCCACTATATATATATCCAGAAAATATAAATCAGTATTCATTGAAAATCAGAAATTTGAATCAATCTTATTCATCGAACCTCTCCATCTGGTCCTAAAGAAAGTACCGGTTTGAGTTCGAGTAGGTACCTATGCAAAGCCAAGCATATACTAGTAATCATTTATCATGATGAAACAGTTCTGAATTTAAATCAGTTTTGAATTGAAACGAACCTGTGTGAAGGTTAGACAGATTTCTGCACTTTCATTGCCGTCGTTTTGGTTTGTCCATTTAAGGTAATGCTTTTCTGCTTATTCTGAAATAATCACGAACGGAGAATATATACAGATTGTTAATTAAATATACACCAAAAATTGAAGGAGTTGTTTCCAAGAATAGTTTTGAATATTTTTTGATATTTGAAAGTACTTACAGGTCCAAAAAAAATTATCGACAATAACAATATTTTAATACAAATGATAACATGTGAAATTTTATATGCCACAAGAATGTTGCAAATGTCTACCTCCTTCTAGGATGCAACAATTTTTTCCTCATTGATTGCCTAAATATTTCAAAAATTTGTTATTAAGTTACACTCAAAAATTATACGCTTTCTCAAATCTTCCATATTTTCCACTGGAGTAGTCTGAAATAATGACTTTAGATGGCCCATAGGAAATAATCCAGGGGGTAAAGAATACGTGAGATTCAGCTCGACCAAAATTGATTTTGTCGATAATTTTTTTAAAACCTGTATTGTCGAAACAAAGCAGATTTTTGAAAAACACCAAAGGTCTTATTATTCTTAGAATAGTACAGACAATGACGGTTTTTGCTGGGCCGAATATCTAATTCACAATTCAATTTTTGAAAGTTTATTCATGTCTTGTAAATGTTTTCAGAAAGTTACTGATTTTCTTATACATACTAAAAATGCATTATCTGAATTTAGTTTGAAAAGAAACACCATATAAATAGTTCAAGTAAGTATATGAATTGTCATCATTTACTTTTCATGATGATATCATATCCTAAGTTTGAGTAATTACACGATCTACCTATTCATTGTTTATCTTTCTCTCTCTCTATGATAATTTTCATTATATAGATAATCTACATAAAGATACACACTTCTTTCAATATTTCTTCATCTTCACTTTCATTGTTGATTCGAATATCTAAATATTTAGCAATGTCTGCTAAACAAGAATGAAGTTTTTTTTCCCTAATGGTTTTTTTGGCCTTAACTCGCGTCATTAGCCAGCAGAAAACAAAATTCAGAAATATTCTCATAATTAAGGAACGGAAAGGGAATTTTATGCCAAGATACTCGTCATGGCGTTTATCATTTATACACAAAAATAATTGAGTAAAGAAATCTGAGACTGAAAAAATAGGGATGAAAATGTTAACCGAGGCAATTTAAATCTCCAATCCCAGTGCTTTGATCTGTTCTTATTATGTTCATAAACTATCATGTTTTTAATAGACAAAAAAAAGTTAAATTATAAGGTTAATAATAAAAAACAAAGTTAATAAATAAAATATTTGAAAGGAAGCGGTGCCATTTATAAATTCCAGAGGAGCTGACTTAGATTGAGAAAGTACATATGGCGGGTATTGATAATTTAGTGTTCTCAATGTAGGTACTGAATAAACAGTGGAAATTCTGATTATTTTAGTCTGAATTCATAGAAAATAGACTGATGAAATTACGTATTTTCGTCGTTCTATTCAAACGGATTTGGATTTACAATTCTAACCTGAAGATTAATATATTTATGAGGATATGAGTTAGCAATAATAAATGAAAAGTTGTATTAAAATAATTCCACCACCAAAAAAACCACCAAAAAAAAATAGTGGTACAGAGAATCATGTAGAAGGCTCTTTAAAAATTCACCGAGTACATACCAAATATCCTTGAGGATATTGTTAATACAAAGGTCCTTAAGAAATTTTCAATTTCAAATCGAATAAATGTGCAAACTTTTTGCGGGTTGAAGAGTTGGCTTGATTGAATATTCTAACCATGTTTTATTGTTCTTAGCAGATCTCTACAGGATATCTAACTCTTTGATTTCTGTTAGAGATGTTATTGTTGCATGTTTTTGTTTTATATTCGTGCTTGCTATATATCCATATCTAAATACTGAAAGTAGACAATATATAATTAACCATTGAAGGTTATCAATATTCCTTACTCCAATGATCAATTAATTCATTAATCATCTTTCTCTTGCCGTTCCAGAGTGTGATCCAAGGTATGATTATTTGAATTCACTACATCGAAAAATAACAGAGGCAGCTTCAAGATGTTTGGTATGCCAACCGTTCAACAATACAACAACGCTTATCCCCAACTCCACTACGACCAGCCACCGTGTCCTCAAAATGGCTACGGATGGCATGGTAACGGCTATGGATGGCAGGTGAAACCAGAAGATTGGAAAACCGCTTCAGTATATCCAAGTGTGAATGAGGCAGGATCAGAAGATGTGCCCACTCCGGAACCTGTCGAGGAACCTCCAATTACGGAACAGATAGTCTCCAAGCAAAACGCTTACGTGAGTAACTATCATATATGAGTCATTGACTTGGCTACTTACCACTCCGTTCTTGAACCACTTCTATTTTCATTGTTTATTAACGATCTACCCTCAAATTTGAAAAAGTTGCTGGTTGATCATTCAAATGATCTTATTTTGCTATTAAGTGAACCTTGTTTGCTGATGACCACCTCGATAGCCGTTACTGGCCGGACTTTGGAGGTAGGCCAAGCTACAGAGATTTAGAGTGAGCATTTTGTGCGAAAAGTGTTAGAAGAAAACCAGCTCCGCCATTGTCTGTCAAATAGTTCCACATGATATAGTGATATGTTTTTCACTCGACTTTATCATTTATATCTTTGTTATTAACAATTTTATGCAAAAAATCGCTTATAAAATTGAAACTATCAGAGTAATCGTGATGGTTTCAAAAGACTTATAGTAGAAAATGAAAAGACGAAAAAAATGAGAGGTCGGACGACTCAATCAGACCCTCAGTCTAAGGGAAAATTGGAAAAAACCGGCCAAAATGCAGTTTTTTCAAAAGTTCATAACTCGGTTATTTTTTGAGTTGTAGCGTAGATCCTCCGGCCAGTATTAGCTATTGATATGAACTTCATTTGTGCGAAGATCAGGAACTGTCCGATGCATAGTTTTTGATCTGTAGCCATTTGATCATGTAACTATGCAATTTTCCAGCAGACCTGAATGCGACAGGTATGGTCCGATTTCAATTTATTAAAAAGATTTTGAAAGTAGAATTCTCATAGTTCAAAACGTTCATCTTGGTTTTTCATAAAAACGCTGAGAAATATGTTAAAAATAAAGCTGAACATGACAAAAAACGGCCGAGCGCGTGAGAGTAGTTGAAGAGTGGGGGTTTACAATTATTATCTGACAACGTTTAGAAATTACTGTCACGTTCAAAATGCCGACGCTTTCGAATGTCATACTTCTCCTTGCCTGCTGCTCTACCCCCATTCTTCAACTACTCTTACGCGCTCGGTCGTTTTTCGTCATGTTCAGCTTTATTTTTAACATATTTCTCGGCGTTTTTGTGGAAAACCAAGATGAACGTTTTGAACTATGAGAATTCTATTTTCAAAATCTTTTTAGTAAATTGAAATCAGACCATATCTGTCGCATTCAGGTCTGCTGGAAAATTGCATAGTAACATAATCAAATGGCCACAGATCAAAAACTATGCATCGGACAGTTCCTGCTCTTCGCACAAATAAAGTTTATATTGATGAATAATACTAACCGGAAGATCGACGCTACAACTCAAAAAATAACCGAGTTATGAACTTTTGAAAAAACTGCATTTTGGACGGTTTTTTCCAATTTTCTCTCAGACTAAGGGCCTGATCGAGTCGTCCGACCTTTCGTTTTTTTCGTCTTTTCATTTTCTACAATAAGTCTATTGACATCATCACGATTACTCTGATAGTTTCAATTTTATAAGCAAAAAACTTCAAAAAACGCGATTTTTTGCATAAAATTGTTAATAACAAAGACATAAATAATAAAGTCGAGTGAAAAACATATCACTATATCATGTGGAACTATTTTACACACAATGGCGGAGCTGGTTTTCTTCTAACACTTTTTACATGAAAAAATCTCTGTAGCTTGGCCTAAGGAGCTACATAGATTCAAATGCAATAATGATAAATGTCGACACAACAAAATGTATTAACTTCGCTATAATCCTAACGATAATCATGGTAAACTGCTGATTACCCATTTAGACAATGTCATCCCATCTAAAGATTGCACGAAGTTTCTTGGCATCTACATAGATTGTAATTTGAGTTGGAACACACATATTGAAGCAGTGTGCTTGAAACTCACTAGCTCCTACTACGCAATAAGTAGAGTCAAAGGTTCACTTCCTCTACAGTCTGTACTGAACATCTATTATAGCTTAGTCTACTTAACATATAATGTTTTATTATGGGGAAACTCCCCAGATGTTGGGAGTGTTTTCATAATTCAGAAAATAATAATTCGAATGATATTTAATATTTCTCCGAGATCGTCCAGCAGACCCACTTTTCTTCAAGAGGACATATTAACATTGACTTCTATTTTCATTTTTAGATGTCTAGTGTATGTGGAAGAAAATGAGTTTAATATTACTAAACTTTCTAGCTTTCATGGCTATGATAGCATTAAAGGAAATACTTTATGTACCTAAAGATAACACTCATAATAATGCAATGTCTCCCATGTATCAGAGTATTAAAAGGGTTAAGAAAGTGGTTAAGGCCTTATTGTTACGAAAGTGTTATCAAACTGTAAGCGACTATTTCTGTGATATTCTTGATAGAAGCTGAAGTGAAATTTCTGTGACCTGTCCTATGCATGTGTATATCAAGGATTAATAAAAATATTATCCTAATTTTATTCCCTGGGTATAGTGTCCTTAGCTCGAACATAAAATTTCTGTATTTTTCCTTATCTATTCTTCTTTCATCACCACATTATTTTCGGCAGAGGACGAAAACTCGACAACAAACAATTCTCTGAGCTCTTTATCCAGCAGGACTATATCTGGCTTTATTGCGTGGATCTGCCGAGTTGTTGGAAAATCATTGTTCAAGTATATGCGAGCTCTATCGTTCTCAACAACCGCTTCAATTTCTGGTGGAACAGATAGTAGCACTGGTTCTTTGTCTGTACCATACACTTATCTCAGATGGAAGTAGAAAATTCGGAGCGCCCCATTATGTCTTTCTATATACCTTGATGAAGCATGGACTCTGCAAGCAGATAGGATGTGCATAAGAGTTTCCTGCTGACTATGGCATGCTCTGCATGTTGTTGGGGTGTCCACTTTCATTATGTTCTTTTTATACCATCTTGTATTCATCACTCCATCTTGACAAGTCATAACAAATCCCTCTGTTTCCGACCTAAGCCCAGCCGACTTCAACAAGGCAAAGGATAATTCTTCCGACAGGCCCTACAATAAAATTATTATTATTACATTATTACTGAGGTATTTGGCTGCGGAATAATAACTGCATTATTTTTCACTGTTAGGAAAATGATGTTTCATAAATGTTTTCCATAATTCGTATTTTTAGATGATTCTAAACAATCATATCACCTAGACGATTTTCCTTCACTCATATTCAATGTAATACATTTAAATGAAATAGGTTTGGCATTGAAATTTCAATTTAAGTACTTCATATTTGTGTAGCCAACCTTCAAATTAAAATTTAAATTAGTAGCCTCCATTTTATCGTCTTTTATGTTGCCAGATTATTTTTCATCAACACTTTTCATTCTGGATATTCATTAAAAACTATTAAATAATTTGATTATACATTTTGCTCACTTGGACCGAAGTATGCCTTCGATGATACTGTTATGGTAAGTTCACAACATGTACTGTTTAAAATTATGATGAAAACCTGTTACATTTAAGTTATTTTAAAATATTGAATGCAATGTCATCTTATATATCTTATATATCTTATATATCTTATATATCTTATATATATATATATATATATATATATATATATATATATATATATATATATATATATATATATTCCGGTGTTCCGGACGTACGAGTTCTCGTTGCCGAAATGTTTTCGTCTGTCTGAAGGGTGTGGTTCAATTGTTTCCGACTGGTGGCGCTGTGTCATATTTATATGCCATGGAGTTACTAGAAGAAAAATGTATGACCGTTTGAAATGTTAGTTTGGTTATCACTTTCGGTGGATGGATAATACTGATGAGCCCCAATAAGGGCGAAACATTCTGTCTATCAATTTCCATCGATTGTGATAAACAAATTAACATTTCTAACAATTACCGTCTAGGGTAGATGTGTATATTTCGATGCTTCGTGAACTCTTATAACCAGCTCCGCTAGGAGGTTTGTTTGATTAGTTTCAAATAATTGTCCTAGTTCACTTAATTTTATAACCACGGGCGTGTTTTCCGTTTAACATGAATAATTCTTACTTATATATATATACCTATATATATATATATTTTTTTTTTCGTAATATGTTCTTGGTGTTAGGTCACATTAAATAATGCAATTTAGTTGTCGTGCAAATGATTGTATATTGACGTTTCGACCATTTTATGGCCTTTTTCAAAATCTATAAACCTTAACGTCGATAATCAACTGCATTATTTAATGTGACCTAACACCAAGAACATATTACGAAAAAATATATATATATTAGGTCAAAGAAAAACCAAAAATAAAAAAAAAAATATATATATATATATATATATATATATATTCACATTTTAAATTTTATTTATATTCTAATTAGCTACTTTGAATCTGTTTCACCTAGGCAAATATTTAAATAAGAATCGTGAACATCAAACATGTTATTTCGTAATGAACTGGTTCAGGAATTACCATATCTGAATGAATAGATGCAAAATATATTTATTATATAATGATTAGATATACCTCTTTGCTTCAACACTTGGGATAAATTTTGAAAGAAAATGAATATTTATATAAAATATTCTTTATTTACTATCAATTCTGCAAACATACTCACATTTAGTAGTAATCTTGACTTTAATTTACTTTTTATCTAGGTTCTAACTATTCTTGCTAAAAAATATTTGAAGCTTCTTATGAACTGTGAGAATCTACAACTTTTTTTTGGAAAATTCGCGTTCATCCCTATCAAAAAACGTACTCAATTGAGTGGAATATATATATATATATATATATATATATATATACAGGGTGTTCTACAAGCTCTATGACAAACTTTGACAGAAGGTAGGTTGCTTGATTTTGAATATATTTTTTTTAATAAACATGTGTCCGATTCGTTTTTGTTCAGAAGTTACAAGCATAACAATTAATAATAAAAATTCAAATTAAATGATAATCACAAAACTAAAGACTATAAAAAATGTCCACCCTCAGCTTGAATGCAAGCCTCACATCGACGAACTGAAGATTCGGTCATTCGAAGAATGAGATTTGGATCATTTCTTATTTGGCTAGCTGCATACCCATATACAAACACAATATCTGCATATTCCTCAGTGGAGAATAAATGCCTACGTTTTTTATTGAAGCAGGTGTATATTCTATAAGTGTGCATTGTTTAACATGCTAAGTGACTTTCTGTCACTTCCTGGTTGACTGAAAAAAGTAGGATTCTTCAAATGCTTGTAACTTCTAAACAAAAACGAATCGGACCCATGTTTATTAAAAAAAAATGTTTTAAATCAAGTGACCTACCATCTGTCAAACTTTGTCATAGAGCTTGTAGAACACCCTGTATATATATATATATATATATATATATATATATATATATATATATATATATACATATATATTAGTTTGAAAATAAAATTTTCAGGTTTACCGTCGAATTTCAACTACTGGGCGACTACCAGTTCCGATTAATCAATCTAGATACCTTAAGAACTTTCAAAATGAAAGCTATTTCGTCACGAATGTAACACAACTAATGAGACTCATAAATTTTCCAAACTTAAATGAATTTAATCCTTCATTCCTGTGTAGATTTTTTTCAACATTTTTTCGTTACAACAAGTATTTTTGCATTAAAATACTTTGGAAGCCTCATTCAGTTCATCCATTTCAATACCTATGTCAGACTGTTGACTTATTCGTACATTTTTTCTACAATGTGAAATTAGAGAAAAATAAAACCACCAAACATTTTTTATTAGGTACATCACCAAATTCATAAATTTTACTTATTTAATATATCAAGACCGACGTAATGTTACGTGTATTTTACAAATTATCTTCCACACGTTTTGCACTTGATTAAATGGTTTGTAGAAAATGATGTGAAACAGTTTTCTCTTTGACCTTCTCCCATGTCCTGCATATAACGTGCAAACACTGTAGGGGGCGCAGAAGCATGACCACCAGCAATACTTGAGTAATTTCCATTTGGCCTGCAAATCATAGTTCCACCCGGTGTTCTAAATTGTCCGTACATCCTTTGTATATTACGCAAGTATAGGTCATATTGTTGCACATAAGTATTTCTAAATTGCGCTGGGAAATACTGTGGGTTTTGTTGATATGTCTGATGAGCACCACAGTACTGTGTGTTCATTTGTTGTGCAGTTTGTGTGCCTTGCATTCCACAATTGACTCGAGGATTATATTGTTGTTGGAATGGATACAGTTGTTGCATTTGTGCATATCTTTGTTGTAGTCCTGCATAGTAGTTTTGCTGCGGATTGTAGTATTGAGAATCATTCTGCTGATCAGTTTGTGTAAATTTTGTATCTGCACGACACTGTGTCTTATTACAACAGGGACACGTATATGGTTGCTGCGTTCGTCCATGATTTTGTTGTTGTAGTACACCATTGGGGCTATGAAATGAATTTTGATTAGCTCTAGGAGCAGTAGTGACATTTCGGGCAGCGCCTACAGGAGCAATGTGACGAATATCATTTTGACAAGTCTCCTGATGAGGCATTTGATTTGGTACACAGTTGACGGGTTTAGGGGTACATACTTGTGGGCAAGGTCTCATTTGATTTGGTACACATACATTGCCTGCTCTGTTTCCAAACATATTGCCACCTGCACCTGCTGGGCCTTTCGGTCCGATAGAACCTCCATAGCTCATTCCTGTATAGCCGCCCATCCCATTGAATGGCATACCTACAGCTCCACTACCTACACCTCCTGGCCAACCAGTGGCTCCACTTCCTACACCGGCTCCTTGGCCACCAACTGGCCAGTTTGTTGATCTAGCTTCTCCACCCGCTACCGCTGTTCCTGTACCTCCTCCGACTCCACCTCCTGTGCCATACCTAACTCCGTTTGATGTATCCCAAGGCGTTCCTTCTGTAATTCCTTTGCCACCTTCACCCCAACCTCCTGTAGTGCCACTGGTGCCTGTATCTGTAGTGCGAATACCGTTTATACCTCTACTATCAGTTGCTTTTCCATCTCCCATCCCACCGTATGCTAATATATTATCTACCTCATCTGCACCTTGATCTCTTCTTCCGCCTCCACCACCACTTCTACCTCCGCCGGCACCACCTTTTCCACCCCCTCCTCCTCCACCACCGCCACCTTGTCCTCCCTTTCCACCACCTTTTCCACCTTGTTTTCCACCCCCTTTACCGCCACTTTGACCTCCTCCTCCACCCCCGCCTTGTCCTCCTGCACCACCTTGTTTTCCTCCACCTTTACCACCATCTTGCCCTCCTTCACTCTGTTTCCCTCCACCAACAGAATCTTTTTTTCTCTCTGCTTCTTCTTTATCCTTTCCACTTTCTTCATTTCCATCAACATCTTCACTATCTCTTTTACCACCTCCCGCGCCTCCTTCACCACCTTTTGTTCCACCACCCTTTCCCCCCTTACCTCCTCTCCCTCCTTGTCCATCCTCACCATCTTCACCTTTTTCGGAACTTCTGCATTGCCTTTGCTTTTTATTATTCTTATTCTTCATCATTTTCTTATAAAAAGTCATATCTTCTAGTTTAGGGCTTTTTCCTTTGAATATATCTCCAAATCTCGATTTTCTCTTTGTTAATTTTTTTTGTGGTTCATTTATACTATCGTAATAGTAGTGTGATATGAAAGATTCATTTCCCCATTTGGTATAGTTTAAATAACTGTTAATGTAGAAAAAGTTCATAATCTATACATTTTTACGATTATGTAGACACTGAAATTTTACATTTTTATACATATGTCATTGTGACTGATACTTTTTGGGAAACAAATTCGTTTGAATCCACTCTGTTATAAATTTTGGCGTTTATGTACTCGATTTGAAGTAGTTGAAAATTACTAAAATCTTCATTCAATTGGAAACGATAAATATACTAGTTTTTGAGAGATTTACATTGAATTTTATAACCTCATGACTCCCGTTTCACTTCTCCTAGTGCTTTTGCTGGAGACGAAATGTGCGTCAGAGTGTTATAGAGTTTGATATCGCTTGAAAATAAATATTTTTATCAGGTTTCTAATTTAAAAAAAATTTGTATGTATATATATATATATATATATATATATATATATATATATATATATATATATATATATATATATATATATATATATATATATATATATATATATATATATATATATATATATATATATATATATATATATATATACACAGGATGATTCACGGTGGATGGCACATTAGACGTTTCTGGTGAACCATACAACGGATCACTCTGAAAATTCAATGGAGGGCATAGTCGAACATTCTCTACCCAACTAAAATATTTTCGGTAATGCGGTGTTGCCACTTCTAGTAGAAAGTAGTAGCAACTTTGATTTTTCAAATGGAAGAACCTGTATATTATATTATTTTTAGAATCTCCAACAATTTCCCAACAACTTTTCATAATATTTCCCTATACCTATCTGTTTCCGTTTTCGAAATAAAAATTATTTCCTTTTTTTTTTCGTCGGAAATCGAGACCTCTAAAAACTCTGATATCTTTGAGCTAAGAAATACAATGATATCGAAATTTCGGTTTAAGTTTGTTGATACTTGGGGGCTTCCTACACTTCAGCCTAATCTCCGTTATTTCAATACAGGGCAGTCAAGAAATACAGTTATTTCGTTAGCTTGAAAAAGTGATTGTAAGTTGTTTATTTCAAATGGAATACCCTGTATATTATTGAAAATTTGAAAAGCTGCTAGAATTTCCGTTTGATCTATGTATATCATACCTATACCTAACTAGTCAAGTTTCGGACTTATGAGCACTTATTTGTGAAAATGTTCCTTGTACATGGTTTCCCCTTGGTATTTGCTAAGCATGTCATGATTACTATTTGACAGTAACGTTGTGACCATATACTAATGATATCAACACTTTCATCACCTCAGAAGTTGGAAATACCTTCAGAAACAATGGAAAAAATTTATTCAAATGAAGATCTTATGAATTTGTTTATTATTTTTGAACAGTGTGATAAAATTATCAGCAGGACATGTAGAAAGTTCAATGAAATGTATCCGAATCAACCGCCAATGAACCTCAAGAAATTTATACGAATTCAGAACAATTTCAATACGTTTGGATAAACTTTAAAAAAGTACCAAATAACTTGATAGTCGAAATATTGATACAAATAATTATAAAAAACGAAAACAATTATGTGGAATATTTCAAAATATGTTCGAATCGCTGGCCGTTCACTTCCAAGCTCTTCAAAATGCGGGTTATATCCATGCAGATCTGATTTCATTCCAATCCAAAGCTTCAAATGTTTGGGCAATCCTCTGTTATAGTCCTGTGTAACACAGTGTTGTATAACACTTTTGTGTTGTCACATGTGTCAGATGTGCTGAAACAGTAGAATGATATCCAATGGCACTCGACACTTCATGAAACCGAGGTGCGGGAAAGGTATGGTCTGTTTCAGAAATTACGCGACTGCACGTTTAGCACTAGAGATGTGTTGTATCATGGACTATAGGCAACCCACATTACATAAAACTATTAGTAAACATGTGCGTAATATAAGCCGCGCTAGTCGAGCCTCAGGATTGTTGGCGCTGCGGATTATTTTATTTGATATTACGAATAATATTTATGCATCTCTATCTATTTTTAATCCCCCTGAATGCTAATTTTTTTTTCAGACAAAATTTTCTGTTCTATTTTTTTTATGATACAGCATCCAAAAATACATACAATCTTAAATTTTCACCCCTCTACGATCAACCCCTATTTTCTATTTGTTAATTATAAACTTCAATTTTTTGACAACATTTTATTTATAAAATTCGATGGACGATTAATCAACTCTGTGGTAGTTCATATTTATATTAAAAAAATTTAAATAATAAGAAAACAACTTGTCTAAAAACCACAAAATAAAAATAACTTTTTATTCGACTAGTTTCGCCTGTTACAGCATTATCAAGACTGAATACATGTATTCAGTCTTGATAATGCTGTAACAGGCGAAACTAGTCGAATAAAAAGTTATTTTTATTTTGTGGTTTTTAGACAAGTTGTTTTCTTATTATTTAATTTTTTTTAACATTTTATTTTATTTTGTCATGACTTAGAATTAAAAAATTCATTTTACTCTCAATTTTTCACCCTTCCACCATCAATCCCTATTTTTGCATCACGATTTTCATTTTTTTCATTTCATCCACAGATCCGCAATAGGGCTGAAAGATTGCAATCGAAAATAACAATTGCCGGTCTGAGAATAGGTCGTAATATATTTTCTCCACGATCATCACAGAATTCGCCAATTCTGATATCAAATTTGATTACAGAATGCTGGAATTCTCTCTCTTGAGATTGAAGAAATATTCTGCAACACCTCTGCCCCCATGCAATTTAAATGTATTTACTTTCTCTCCTTTCTAATAGAATAATATTCTCACACTGGCTAGCAATAATAACATTAGCCTTGACGCAGTTGATTGTCATCGTAGTGGCAAATTCGAGTAAGTGTCAAAATTATTGCTGTCACGTTTTCATTCGAAAATATAATAAATAGCATGAATTTATTCAGTGATTCAGAATTTTTGATCGTGGAGAAAGTATAGTCTGCTACTCGGTTAGAATGAAAATTCGTGATGCTCGTGGTTCCTCACGCTCGCCTTCGGCTCGCGCTCGGAACTTTTCCACTCGCATCGAATTTTCATTCTAACCTTGTTACAGAATATACTATTATTTTTCACTTGTATATTATATGTTTATTTCACCTTGGATACGGTTGCTATAAACACACTCATTATGCCCTAGGCCATTACGCCCGCATTTGCGGGCATAATGGATTTAAAACGCCCGATTATTGTACTAGGAGAAATGAAGCAAATTTCATTGATTAAATACTTCATAATCCTTATCGTATCCCACTCTGGATTTCTCCGGCAATTAATTATTCGCAGCTTTGGCTGCATTTTCTATGATATTCTTGGGTAAATTCATTTTCATTTTCATTCCTCGGGCCAGAGGCCCTCGGGCCGAATGTTTCCCTCAGGGCATAAGGATCTATATAACGCACTTGGTACATAAATAACTAATATGGCAGAACAACGTTTGCTGGGTCAGCTAGTAGGTATATCAGGGCCGGCCTAAGGCGACAATTGCAAGTGTGCTAGACTCAAATTTTATGCCCCTGCCGGGGGGTCTGGGGGGTATGGAATTTTTTGAAATTTAAGGTCCAAAAACACAGTTTTTGTGCACTTTTGCGCCTTGTAGAACATTAAATTTATGTATGACAATTTGATTCTTTATTGATTGACTTGATATGTTCAGTACTCGTCCTTGTACTATAACTACTATTATGTCAAATAAACTAATGAAAGCTTAACTCTTCATTGTTCTCGTGAACATAAGAAAGTTGTTCTTTACAGTTTACTGAGAATAATTATTTTCCCCGCAGTAATTTTGTGGATTTTTCCATATTGAATTATAGCAACTGATAATGTGCAATTTTCAGCTAACCGAAAACTTAGAGTTTTTGAAGTCCAATGCTATTCCAACTGAAATCTTCCACTTTTATCGGAATCTGATCCTGGGCCATCATCCAGAGATTCTAGATAATTGTATTTCCTTTCATGTAACAACCAGAGATACTATTAAAATAATAATAATAAATGTTTATTTGCACAACCAAAATAACAGTTTATCATAACATCAAGAATATGAAATAAAACTTGACTCTATAGCTAGGTAAAAACTAAAATATTCAATTATATAAAAAAAACCAGACTCTTAGAAGTCCACCGTACTTTTAGGAGAGCTGTTATACGTCTGGAAAATTCAAAAACTATAATAACTCATTACGTTCAAATCATTCAAGCAGAGTGTTCATGTTAATTCTTCTTTTATTTCATGTTGTTTCTTTCAGTTTTGCTGGTAAGTACTTAGTTTTGTCCATTATACTCAAAACCACTTCAGTTGGTAATGAAAGTAGACATGTCAGAGATGTTTTCTTGAAACTTTTGAAAGTTTTTTTACTTTTTAATTGAATAGGTGTTCTATCATACTGCCTTTTCATGATATATACATAGTTACTCTTACCAATTAGTTTATTCGTCCTCTCCTTTATTTTATTATTGATTTTCATGTTCAATGATAAAAACTCAGTGTAAATTTCAACTTGATGTAGGTAGGTTATCTACTGTTGAACAGAGATAATATTGTCCTCAATCGAAACACTGAACTACTGGAAAATACGAAGTCCAAAAAAACACAAATTACGAAGCTAAACGTTCGAAAACTCAAAATGAAATGAACGTAAATACTATTACAAACAATTTAAACTATCCGTTAATGGCCCATGCTCTAGTACCGATATTAGCCGTTCCGGCGCTACGATCTTAATTTCAGACGCCAATTGGCTAGAAAAGCAAAGACGGGTGAGGGGTAGGGAGGCAGGAAGATGAGTCACAACACTTTCTGCGTCCCGCCACGAGACGACTGTTCTACTGACCTTGGACCTTGGTCAAGGGCATCAGACTTACTGTATTTCAGAACTCATTGGAGTAGCTGGGTACATCTTCGGTTTTACCTTGAATTTTAACTGTAATAGTTTTAAGACAAAATTCCTTCTATAGTCGGCGGCAAATCATTGGAAGCTTGGGATTTTTAGCTGTGTGAATTAATTTTTCAATCCACAAACTGGCAACGACGCTGGGCGAGGGGTGTAGAGGGGAGTGTACAGCTGTTTAGTGTCCAAGCTTCCAATGATATGTCGGCGAGTATAGCTTAAATATTTCTGCCCAATATTTAAATCAGTTTCTAAAAATTTCCCAAATTTATTATTATTTTTTTTACAAAAATTGGTCTTGAGTGTGCGGCTGCATACTTCGCACACCCCTTAGGCCGGCCCTGAGGTATATAAAAGGAACTTTTCTGTGAATGTAATCTCCGACACCTATTGACAGATGACACTGCGTTAAATAACAGTTCTATGCTCGATTTTAACCACTAAATCTATGACTGCTTGTCGGAAATGCTACTGTCATTACTATTTAAATTCTCCACTTCATCTGACATCCGTTCATCCGAAATAAAAATTCAATGAAATGATTCGCATTTCATCAACGCATTATGTTCGAGATCTTCCATCCGCCCTCCATCAGTAGCTGCAATCGTCCTACACATGTAGGTCTAAATTTTCGTCGCAAACGCACAGATATATTAAGCGTAGAATCTCTAAATTACTGTAAACAAGAAAAATCGTCTTCGACACAAACCACCAACAGGATGCATTCGATCTCTAGCTCGAATAAGGCGAAGAAGAAGGATGCAGCTGCCGGTACGCGTCTAAATGTCAACGTGAAGCTGACTCGGGAAGGTTGCGATTGCGGTAAGAATAAGAAAGATAAGGGGTTAAAAAAGGAAGATGAATGTATTGAAGTGCCCTACCAAGGAACCGCGGGTGGAAACGATGAAGTTCTGGCCGTTGGCGATGAAATGATTACGAAAAAGGAGCATGGGGAATTGGAAGCTTCAAAATTCAGTACGAAAGACGAAAAATCTAAGTCGAAGTCTGGTTCTGAGAAATTGACCCATAGTACTGGGAATTCGAAGTTAAACTCCCGTGAAAGGTTTGATTGGACGAAAACTTACTGGGTGAGTGCGTAATCACTCTGAAACTTGACGAAATATTGCCAAGTATGATATAATTTGAACGCATTTATATATATATATATATATATATATATATATATATATATATATATATATATATATATATATATATATATACCGGGTGAATTTTTTTAGTTGAATCAGTTAAAAATCTCTAAAAGAAACATCTTACGGAAAATGTTTTGAATAAAAAGTTGATAGTTATGAGGGGGAAGTTCATTTATGCTATATAGTCCAGTATTTGACGGTAAAAATACGGTATTACCTCAGAATTCTTACGGACTTAACCGATTTTGATGAAAATTTGTGAGAAGGCGTATTTCACCCTCGAAAAGACTCGTAAATTGTATATACGTAAATTATATAGAAAACTAGTCCTATACTATATAAATTATAGACCGTGAGCTAGCGCACATTAATTTTGAGTCATCGATAAATGTCTGGCATTTAGAGGTATGAAAAGTGTGATTCAGTTGATGAAAATAAGGCTGGTTTGAAGGGCCGACCCGTGTTCGAAAATTTGGAAAATTAATTTCCTTTTGCATAAATAAATTCATTTTTCACTGATCTCAAAGTGTCTGGCATTTGAATCAGAAATAGACATCAATAAGTAACTCCCAATTTTCAAATGCCAGACGGTTTCAAATAGTCGAAAGGGTGATTCATAGGGGTGAAGTTGCAGAACGAAAAACAAAAATTCATCGTTTTCTTTTTGTCTGGCAATCGAAGCAATGAAAATTATCGTCACGAAAATGATGAAAAAAAATTGCCAGATGGTTTCCAGTGTTCGGACTCGAGTTTCTCTGTGGAAAATTATGTGAAAATTTTTTACATTTTTCAGTGATCACTATTCGTCTGGTATTTTGAATACTTAAAGTTGATACACACATTTCTCGTCACAAAAAAATTGCCAGACAAATTGGCACATGGAAAAATGGTGCCAGACGAAAGAAAATTCGTAAAAAAAAAATTGAAATTTCATTGATTTATTTTTGTCTGGCAATTTGTATTTCAATTAGAAATACAACTACAAACACTACGAATGCCAGACAAGTTGAGCTGTTCGAAAATGTATGAATTAATTGAAAAGATAGCAAAAAATAATGAAAAATTTCCATACAAATGCCAGACAAGTTGAGCTGTTCGAAAATGTATGAATTAATTGAAAAGATAGCAAAAAATAATGAAAAATTTCCTTTTTTCGTCTAATACACCATTTATTTATGTCCGTCATTTACAATTTTTTATGGAGTAGTATATTATTACCTTGCTTGAAATGCCAGCCTGGTTGGGTTGTTCGAAAATTAAAAAAAAAAACAAATTAAATAATTGTGACAAATTTTCGAAAATTTCAGTGCTTTTTTCGTCTGGCGACTTGTTTCTCAAAGAAAAATTTACTTTCAAACTTGAATTAAAAATATCAGATAAGTTGGGCTGTTCGAAAGTATATAAATGAATAAAAAAACTTTTGAAAAAATCTAATTTCTCATTTATTTTCGCCTTTTCCCCTATATTATAAGCTGTAAGTACTCGGGAAACGTACTTCCTACTTACTATTTCCGACCTAAAAATTTATAAAATGAAAAAATACATGAATAAAAGTTTTTAATAAATCTAGTGAATCCTGAGTGAATAGTTTTGCGTTGCAATGTCGATCTATTTTATATTGTTATGTACCGGGTGGCCAGATAAGAATGCAAAGCGCTGTATCTTGTAAACTATTCGTCGTAGAGACTTGCGGTAAAAAATATTATAACAAAAGTGGCCAACAGAAAATCCTAGAAATTATTTTCAGGTTTCCAAGATGGCCGCCAGGGAGCGTAACCGCCATCTAAAACTTTTAAAGTGATTTTTCTCTGAAATACTCCTCGTAAACGTATCAGAAAAATATATGCGTTTTCAAGTTGAGCTTCATTCGAGTAATTTTCGTTCGACACTTTTTGACGTATCTATTGAAATGAAGTGGTGGGGAGTGAATCGATGCTTTTTCAAATAAACATCTTCTGAATGACTGAACGGATTTTAACAAAGTTGGTCTCGTTGGGACAAACATTTATTGTTTTCTCAAAATTATCATATCCCTGATATGTCAAGTTTTTAGTGATACCTCTAGAGCGCGTTTTTTGATATACTGACAGAAAATTTCCAATTTCTCTGAAAAATTAAATGCAATGACCTGACTTTTTTTCCACAAAAATGTACTGTTATGACACCAAAAAAGGATAGTGAAAATCGTATCTCGATATCTTATTCCCAGACCAAAATATCGAAGAAACAAAATTTAGTTATCATGAAATTCTGAGAACACTCCATTACACCGTTATGTATTCATTTGACCTGTTTCAAGAATAAATGATGAAATTACATAATTTTATGATTTTTGAATAATTGTGTTCTTCGTTCAAAAAATTTAAACAAAAACGTGTAGGGGTATAATAAGCAATGAATATAATGTGCAAGTGCAAGGTAGTCAGAATATGGGAGGAAAAATAAAAGCCTGAAATGAAAAACAACAAATATAAATAAAAAGATAATAGTGAAATGACAATTTCAATTTAAGTTGTGAGTGTATTTTCAATTATTTGTTAATTTTAAAAAGCACATTTTAGTTATTTAAAATTCAT
This sequence comes from Cynegetis impunctata, assembly GCA_030704885.1. Classification (NCBI taxonomy): domain Eukaryota; kingdom Metazoa; phylum Arthropoda; class Insecta; order Coleoptera; family Coccinellidae; genus Cynegetis; species Cynegetis impunctata. The sequence goes on from JARQZK010004371.1 coordinate 450,860, forward strand.
GTTTCGAAAAATATTCTCCTGCCATTATATTTCTTAACTCGAATATGATTTAAAATGTGAATTATTTAAATTTAAAGAGATTTTTCTTAATTCTCAGATTTCATTGGCAAATTACTTCCGTTGACAGCATCAAATTCGGGAAACTTTAGGACAAAAATAGTATCTCGAGTAGCAATAGCTCATAATTTAAGAAAAAATTCGAAAAGAAAAGAGAAATTAGATTGAACAAAAAAAAATACTGAAATTTTTCATTATTTTTTTTACCAATATTTAATTCAATTTTTTATTAATTTTCGAACAACCCAATTAGTCTGGCATTTCAATCTAAGGTATAAAAATATGTTTTCAATCGAAATGCAAAATGCCAGACAAAACTAAATCGCTTAAATTAAAAAAAAAACATTTTTTCATTTTAATTTTTAATATTAATTATTTAATTAATTATTTATACGTTTTCGAACAGCTCAACTTGTCTGGCATTTATAAATTGTGTTTTTAGGCTTATTTCTAATTCAAATACAGAATGCCAGACAAAAATAAATCAATGAAATTTTTATGAATTATTTAACAACTTTTTTATAGATTTATAAATTTTCGAACCGGCCAATTTGTCTGGCGTTGAAAAATTAATAACATTTTATGATACCGCAAACACAATGGCCCTCTTATTTTGTACATTAAGATCATTGAAAAATGTAAAAAATTTTCACATAATTTTCCACAGAGAAACTCGGGCCCGAACACTGGAAACCGTCTGGCAATTTTTTTTCATCATTTTCATGACGATAATCTTCATTGTTTCGATTTCCAGACAAAAAGAAAACGATGAATTTTTGTTTTTCGTTCTGCAACTTCACCCCTATGAATCACCCTTTCGACTATTTGAAACCGTCTGGCATTTGAAAATTGGGAGTTACTTATTGATGTCTATTTCTGATTCAAATGCCAGACACTTTGAGATCAGTGAAAAATGAATTTATTTATGCAAAAGAAAATTAATTTTCCAAATTTTCGAACACGCGTCGGCCCTTCAAACCAGCCTTATTTTCATCAACTGAATCACACTTTTCATAACTCTAAATGCCAGACATTTATCTATGACTCCAAATTCATGTGCGCTAGCTCACGGTCTATTAGCAGGCGTGCGCCGCGCCGGCGAGCTCCGTTTTTTCTTCTACATCTGTACAATATATTTTAATTCCTTATATATGTTACGTGTATGTGTATATGTGTATATATGTGTGGGTCATATATGTTTGTACATTATTAGATACAAATTATATGTTTAAAATGATTTTTGAATGCTCCAAAATTTGTAGAGAGTAATAATTTAATATGCTCCGAAATTTAAAAAAAGCAACGCAATTAGTTTTTTAAGCATAACTTCCTCAATTTTTAAGATATTCAAACTCTCAAAATCGCATTTTAAAGTTAATTCCTAGCGCTATAAGACCTGTGAGCATGAACTTTTTTGAGCCCTTTGTTTTTAAGATTTTACAGCCTAAAGGGCTTGGATAGCGTTCACATGCAACCTTAAAACTGTAATATCTCAATGAATTTTCATAGTAGAAAAATTTAAAAAAAAACAAAATTTTCAGCGGAAAAAAAAACATCATTTTCGTATTCTTTCATTATTTCATTTTTTTTGGTAGTTTTTGAGTTATTTTGAAAAACAGAAAATTTTTTTGAAAAATTTCAAAAATAAAGTCAAATTTGATTGCAAATATTTTTAAATCTAGATATTCTAAACCGACCAAACTCACAGAACATGTTGCTAGTACCGAGGTAAAGTTATGTGCACAGTTGTAACTGCTAATTTTAATTTTTGTGGCTAATACACTGATTTAATCGCTGATTTTTTCGCCAAAAAAGTGAGATAAGTAAATTGTTTTTATTATATCTTCGTTAATTTTCAAGCAAATGACTTCTTCTGTAGCTCATTTGAAAGGGTTTTCCGAGTACTTTGAAAAAATTGTCTAAGTTTTTCCTTGAGAAACTCGCGGTTTTTCTGTTATTTAATGTTAAATAGTTGAAATTCGGTTTTGAACGAACAAATACCCATATTCAATAAGCTATAACGCGCTTGCTATTGCTCCTAAAATAATTTTCCGAAAACCAATCGATTTATTTTTCCAAAAGCTTCAATTATGATTCTAATCATTTTTTTGGTAAAACCAAAAGTTTTTGAGTAATGTCTAAAAAACCATTTCAAAACAAGCATTTTTCATTGAAAAATCAAAATTTTCAATCGCGGATAACTGGAAAAATATTACCTTATATAAAAAACTTTATGGAACATTTTTTGCTTAAAATTAACCCCTCTATCGATTCCTGGGGTTCTTTTCTTTCCTTCAATTTTACCCTTCAAAAAGGGGTGGCATTCACCCCCAGGGCAAAAGCACACATCGGCACTATATAACTTTTGAAAAGGAGGGTAAAATACGCCTTCTCACAAATTTTCATCAAAATCGGTTCAGTCCGAAATAATTCTGAGCCAAAAACCGTCAAATACTGGACTAATAACCTCTGCATGAATCTGGCAGATGGTGTTCTTCTTTGTTTTCGTACTGCAATGTTTCGTTTGAAATATTTCCTTCGATTGTTAGATAATACTAATGAAGCCTCGAGAAAACTGAAACATCACTTATTGTTGCGATCGTTTGTTGCTGGCAAAATTGATGTTTATAAAATACTCCTGCTCAAGAATGAACAGAAATATGACGCTATCGGAACCAATACAGTCAGCTCAAGTCAGCTGCACCATCTCTGAATTGTCCGATTTTTCAAAAAGGTATATATATATATATATATATATATATATATATATTTATTCGAATTGTTGTTGCCTGTGATCTATTTTTAATCTTTTGATAATTATTAGCAATAACAGGCTGGTTGAATCTTAAAAAACTCGATTTTATTAAAAACTTGACGTTGACACGTGTCAACGGCTGCTTCCATATAAGCGTGCTATACCGATAATTCTATTCCACTTCTTTAATGTTTTCCCATGACAACCAGCCTGTTATTGCTAATAATTATCAAAAGATTATATATATATATATATATATATATATATATATATATATATATATATATATATGTATATATATATATATATATATATATATATATATATATATATATATATATATATATTATTTATATAAAATATGTGAAACATATATTGTATATATATATATATATATATATATATATATATATATATATATATATATATATATATATATATATACAGGGTTGGAACTATTTAGAGAGGGACTATAGGTATATCGAAAACCGTTAGAAATACAGGGTGGCTTAAATTACAAAAAAGTTGCGTTATTTAGGGATGAGTGTGATGGTGTGAACAGATCGAAAATATCTGTAATAGTTTCCGAGATATTTCAAAAAAACTAAAAATCGAGATTTTCTTCTTTCCTCTGTAACTCATTTGTTTCTGGAGATAACTTCGCGAAATTCGGTTTGTAGCTATTATCCAACATAGCAATTCTACCGGTGCTGTCAGATTTTTTCTATTTTCCATTGTTACAGAGACGCGATAGTCAACTTTTTTTTCTTATGGACGCCATGTTGGTTCTCCTTATGGAATGATAAAGAAAAAAATTATGAATTCAACAATGTATCACACTTTACAAAAATACTGAGTCTAGTTACGCAAATTTGAAATTATTTTTATTTTTTTGTTCAAGTAGTAGGCTGGTGTCAGAATTGTCAAATAACTTTGTTGACAGCTGTAATGTGAAGCCATCAGTTGAGCTTTGTAAAAGCCTGAATCCTGTTTGATAAGTAACGCTCTATTAATTACATAAATGATGAAATATTCGTTGTCGGAAAAACAAGACATGTATGATACTTACATACGCGTATATAGAAACTCCAGAATAGCATCTGAACGTTATTTCAACAATATCCAGAACGAATGCAGCCGAATTGTACCATTTTCCGAAAACTGGACAGATGTATGAGGGAAAATGGTAGTTTGTAAAAAAAGAGATGCAAGTACCACATAACCGCTACACATACTGAAATAAATGTGCTTGCTCAAGTTCATATAAACCCAGAAACTTCCACAACTGCAATCGCTAGGGAATGTGGCATGTCACAGAGAGGCGTATCAAATATTTAAAGAAAGCATAAATTTCACGATTATAAGTTTACAATAGTACAAGGGTTACAACAGGGCGATCATCAAAACAAATTGAATTTCTGTAACTGGCTGTCAAAAATTAATAGAAGATCCTCAATTCACGACAAAAGTCTTGTGGTCGGATGAATCCACATTCACTAACAGTGGTGTATTTAATGGGAGAAATCATCATCACTGGGCCAAAACCAACCCACATTTGAAATATGAGTAAAGACATCAAATTAGATTTAGTGTTAATGTTTATTGTGCTATATTGAATAACCAGATAATTGGACCCTATTTCATCGATGGTACATTAAATGGACCCAAGTACTTAGATATACTGCAAAATTATGTAGAACAATTTCTACAGGCATTGCCAGTTGTACGCTATGTAGAGTGTTGGTATCAGCATGATGGTGCTCCAGCTCATAATAATTTGGAAGTCAGGGAATTTTTAAATACTAGATTCGGCGAACAATGGATTGGGAGAAACTGGCCGGCTAGATCTCCGGACATCAATCCGATGGATTACTTTTTTTGGGGTGTCTTCAACGAAGGAAACCATTCTGAACATATTTGAAAATTAACTCTTTTATCATTATTTTTTTGCTATAGTTTGATTTGTTGTGTTTTTAATAAAAAAAGATTTATTTTACTGAACTAATATTTGATTTTTTGTTTGATACATAATACACAGGATTAATGTTTTACATTTAACATTAAATAAATGACAAATGAATCATAAGCCCACTATCCTTTTCACAAAGTTTTAACAAAAACCTAATTTTAGCTGTGTGAAATCATACTTTTGTAAGGTGTGATACACTGTTGAATTCGTAATTTTTTTCTTTATCACTACATAAGGAGAACCAACATGGCGTCCATAAGAAAAAAAAAAGTTGACTATCGCGTCTCTGTAACAATGGAAAATAGAAAAAATCTGACAACACCAGTAGAATTGCTATGTTGAATAATAGCTACGAACCAAATTTCGTGAAGTTATTTTCAGAAACAAATGAGTTACAAGGAAAAAAAGAAAATCTCGATTTTTAGTTTTTTTGAAATATCTCGGGAACCATTGGAGATATTTTGAATCTGTTCACGCCATCACACTCATCCCTAAATAACGCAACTTTGTAATTTAAGCCACCCTGTATTTTTAAAGGTTTTCGATATCCGTGTAGTCCCCCTCTAAATAGTTCTAACCCTGTATATATATATATATATATATATATATATATATATATATATATATATATATATATATATATATATATATATATATATATATATATTTATATATATATATACATATATATATATATATATATATATATATATATATATATATATATATATATATATATATATATATATATATATATATATATATATATATATATATAGAGGAGTGTTGCCGTGTAATCAAAACATCAATTATACTATCTTTGGGTTCTCGGCAATTAGTTAAAAGGGCTATTAATAAACGAAAGTCATTCGTCAATACATCTATATTTCGAACCTTAAGCGGTTCTTCTTCAGGATGCTAAAAATATATTAAAAAAAATTACCTTACAACATTAACAAAAAAAGTTTTATGTTAATGTTGTAAGGTAAATTTTTTTTATATATTTTTAGCATCCTGAAGAAGAACCGCTTAAGGTTCGAAATATAGATGTATTGACGAATGACTTTCGTTTATTAATTGCCCTTTTAACTAATTGCCGAGAACCCAAAGATAGTATAATTGATATATATATATATATATATATATATATATATATATATATATATATATATATATATATATATATATATATATATATATATATATATTTATTTATGTATATATATATATATTTATATATATATATATATATATATATATATATATATTATATATATATATATATAAATATACATATATGTTTCTGCAAAATGCAAAAGTCCAATGGATTCAAATCTGGAGATCGGGCAGGCCAATTCTGGGTGCCTCCTCGTCCTATCCAGCGATTTGCATAAACTCCGTCTAATTAGCGACGAGCGTTATTACTAAAGTGGGCTGGATCGCCATCATGCATGAACCATAGTTCTTGTCTAATTTGCACAGGTAGGTATATCATCAAAAAGTTGGGATAACTCTTCTTCAAGGAAATGGTAGTATGTGTCTCCATTTAATCTTATTGGGAGAAAATATGGCCCAATTAAATAATCATCAATAACTCCAAGCCACACATTCAATGATTCTGATAGATTCCCGAGAAAAGCTTGCCTTATCAGTAAACAAAATACGAGATAAGTACTGCGGTGCCTGCGTGATCATTTGAATTATCCATTGACAAAAAATTAGACGAGGTAGAAAATCTCGAGGTAAGAGCGCTTGGACTCGTTGGATATGGTAGGAATACAGCATTTGTTCTTTTAAAATTCTAAATACTGTACAAACATATTAAGTTGATGAAACAACTTTAAGAAGTTATTCAATAAAAAATGTGCCCAAACTTTGATGCAATTTTTTTCACCACTCTGTACAATATTGAAATAAAACTTTTATGTGGAAGTTAACTTTAACCTTTCAGCTAAGCAGTGAATTCAGTTACGAGCAGCTCGTTACATGTTACAGGGTGTAAACAATTGTTTAATTATGGTCTGTTTTTTAATTCATCAAAATTACCCAGAAACGGTTAGTTTTAGGTATAGGGAATATAACTTACCTTTATTTGGTCTATAGTATCTAAAAATATAAAAAAATATAGGGTGTTCCATAAGAAAAAATATAACTTTGATATGTACCTTTTTTGCGTCACCCTGTATACTTCAAAATAATTTTAGAATATGCTCCTCATGGATCAACATATGACTGTGCTAAATTTTTTCCCTCACTCTTTTCATTTCTCATAGAAACACCGAGACGAATGGGGTGGGCCATCCTGTGTATATATATATATATATATATATATATATATATATATATATATATATATATATATATATATATATATATATATATATATATATATTTAAGAGAGGGGAAGTCTTTGCTGACCAGTTAGGATAAAGCTAAGAAAAAACTCGTTGGGTACGCAGCATGCAGGAAGTATACTCTTATAACACTTTTTCCAATATTTCGACAATGTTTATTGTCATCATCAGGGAATGCTACAAAATTATTACAAAGTGAAACCAGGACAATTTGTGGAAAAAAGAACAAATAACTTACAGTGTCCATGAGATTGTATGCATAGATCTTAAATTAAAATTAATCTTGACGTTCATAAAAAAACTCTTACTCTTAGAGCAACAGAGCACAGAAAAGACGTCACATCGCCAGCATGTCATCTCCTACCAAAAGGAAAGACTCCGAATGTTGAAATTATTAAATTAAACAACTGAAAGATACATGAAACTTATTATGGCGAAAAACGCTAATTAAAACTCCAAAATTCAATGAATCAATAGAGAAGGAGTTTGAAAATCTTTCGTTATGAGGATATTGATCCAAGTGCAATAAGAATGAATATATTTCACTTAGATGTTTAATATCAGTCTTTTTGTGTTCCTCGTGTGTGAACAAAAAGACTGATATTAAACATCTAAGTGAAATATATTCATTCTTATTGCACTTGGATCAATATCCTCATAACGAAAGATTTTCAAACTCCTTCTCTATTGATTGATTGAATTTTGGAGTTTTAATTAGCGTTTTTCGCCATAATAAGTTTCATGTATCTTTCAGTTGTTTAATTTAATAATTTCAACATTCGGAGTCTTTCCTTTTGGTAGGAGATGACATGCTGGCGATGTGACGTCTTTTCTGTGCTCTGTTGCTCTAAGAGTAAGAGTTCTCGGTCCTTGGCGTGTTTTCACCTATTCTATGTTCTCGCTTTAGCCTCACTTTTTGGTTATAAATTTTTTTAATTTCATTTCACTTTCCATACCGACGATGTGATTACCGGTATGATGGAGTGGTTAATAATAATTTTACAATATTTTGAATTTTAAATTGTGACTGTTTTGTTTCTGCCTTTAATGGTTCTAATTTTGTGACAATGGCAATGTTAATTTTACTCTCACTGACTTTGTTCTGAATGTGTGCACTTTTTTATGAACGTCAAGATTAATTTTAATTTAAGATCTATGCATACAATCTCATGGACACTGTAAGTTATTTGTTCTTTTTTCCACAAATTGTCCTGGTTTCACTTTGTAATAATTTTGTAGCATTCCCTGATGATGACAATAAACATTGTCGAAATATTGGAAAAAGTGTTATAAGAGTATACTTCCTGCATGCTGCGTACCCAACGAGTTTTTTCTTAGCTATATATATATATATATATATATATATATATATATATATATATATATATATATATATATATATATATTAATATATATATATATATATATATATATATATATATATATATTTATATATATATATATATATATATATATATGTATATGTATATATGTATCTGGAAATTTTTTGTTTTCATCTATATGAACTTTTGTTTATTCGAGATAAGATGATCCATGTGAAGATTAAAATTTTATTTAGGGCTTGCCCCCAGTCCTCTTGACTCATTCAGTTGATATATTTGCCGAAAACTAGAACTAGGGGCCGACAACTAAAATCGATATCGTCTGGCGACGGACCTTCCGCATTTTCATTTTTGAAGCCTCCATAGTTGTATTAATTCTTGTGCGTAATACGTAAATATTTGCGTTGGGAATTACAGTGATAAGCGTTATCCGTCGTTCGAGATGGGCAAAACCGCGCGAGATGGAGTGAAAAACTTTCATCGGACAATCAAGGTGAGCAGCTATGTGATATATTTTTTACCGGATCGTTTAATCTTCGATTCGGTCGGGAAGTTTCGAACTTGACCGCTTGAAATTAATGATAGATCTGACATTTGAGGAATCTCTTACCCTTTTATTAGTTTTATTTTTGTTTCTGCAAAAAAAACTGAGAACGTTTTTCGTCATGAAATATTATATGCACTGTCATGCGCGAAGAGAAAAAAGTGTTTCGTCAATCAAAAATTGGATTATGATGAGTCTTTCTATGATGTAAAAATGCTAAATTCATGATGGAATAGTTATTTATGTACCAAGTGCGTTATATAGATCCTAACTCCCGGAGGGTAACATTAGGACCGAGGGCCTTCGGCCCGAGGGATGAATGTTGCCCGATGGGCGTTAGGATCTAGTAACGCACGTGGTGCATACAAGATTTTATTTTTCACGAAAAAATTATTTTATTATAATGAAAAATCGATTTTAAAATCGGTTCATTGCTCCTATACTTTCCATTTTCCCTCTGATAGTAGGCATGTCATTTGTTGATATTTTGACGTTTGTGAATATTTATGTCATCATATTTAGTGAATGTCATTGCTGCTTTCTTTGTGTAGTCTTATAGAAATAATGGAAATGAAAATGAATTTACCAAAGAATATCATAGAAAATGCAGCCAAAGCTGCGAATAATTCATTTGCCGGAGAAATCCAGAGTCGTATACGACAAGGATTATGAAGTATTCAATCAATGAAAGTTGCTTCTTTTCTCCTCGTACAATTAGCGGGCGTTATGATCTATTATGCCCGCTCATTACGCCCTAGGGTATAATGAGTGTGTTTATACCAACCGTATCCAAGGTGAAATAAACATATATCTAATATACAAGTGAAAAATAAAAATAGTATATAGTTTTATTAGGAGCAAAGTGACACTTTTTGTGGCGAGTCTAAATGTTAAATTTTAGACGAGCCACAAAAAGTGCTTTTCTCCGAATAAAACATGCCATTCTTTCCGGAAACGGTGTTCAAACGATAGATTTAAGATAATATCATTGAAAAGGATTAGATGTAAAAAAAAGTAAAACTAAATTGCGTTGCTTGTTCTGTAGATGCCAAGGCAACACGAATTTGACAATTCAACAAAATAATTGTCAGAAACATTTAAAGTCACTTATCGATGCATCAAAGGACTGTGAGTTAAGAAATAACTTGTAGTAAAATATATAAAATTTTTTCTACAGATTATATTATGTCGGATTCGGAACCCAACTGTACGTCGCCCGACGTTCTTGATATAGACGTCAGAGTACAAAAAGTGTACTTTTTGTACGCTCACGGCCGGACAAAAAAGTGAAAACAAAATGACGTCTGTGAAATCAAACTTTAATATTGAGAACTGTGGTTGAAAAAGTCATAATTTTTAGACGTTTGCGGAAAAAAGTGTTTCGTCAATCAAAAATTCGATTATGACGAATATTTTCATGCTGTTGTAAAAATTATAAATTCATTCTGAAAAAATGAATTGGTCGTCCGGTAAACTTCGCAGATTTACCTTGAATCTCTTTTACTGAAATGGTAGGCTTATGCATTTTCCTATATTTGAAACTATCGTTGTCATTTATCATCTGATTTTGAGTCTATTGTGTCATTAGTAAGAATAGCTTGACTATAAAAGTGCAATATCTGTTATGAGATAGTGACACATACTTTCAATGTCAAAACAAGCCTACCTGATGATGTTCTAGTTACCGATATTGTTATCCCAATGAACTATAATAATAATCTTTGTCCACGACTGTACTATGAATCATTCATTATACGTGTGCTTCCTGAAGTACAATTATACCTATTATTCACTATTGTGTATAATGGTTTATTATACACTGCATGACGTCACACTCAAAACGTATGTCCAAACTTGACATGTTATGTCATTCACATTGTTAGGATAGTATTGTTATTAGATTTTCAGGTTTTATGTGACTAAGATAACTTTTAGGCAATTATTAAACTAATATTTAATATAATGCCCAACTTATTGAATATTTACTCTAATAAATTATCTATTTCATTTTTATCAGAGTGAAAGAAATGAATGGAATCGATGTCAAGTGAAATAGTTGACGTTTATGTGAGTGTTGCAGTTTTCAGTGAACACAGAAAATGTTATGTCAACGCTTTTGATAACTATTTTTATTGTTGAAAATGCAGATTATTACTAATTTTTTCGAGGAAGTCGTGGACAAAGTATAGTATTCTACTCGCACAAAATTACAATTTTTCACTCGGGTGAATTGCGACACTCGCTTGCAGCTCGTGTCGCAAACTTAACCCTCGTGAAAAATAGCAATCATTTTGTGCTCGTTGAATAATATACCATTATTAGTCGGCATAGTAATTCACAGTTTCGATCAGGAAAAAAACGCGTGAGCAAAGGATCTCGAATTATATTTTGAAAATTCACGCTTATAGCAAACCTAGTTAAAATGTGAAAAATAATTTATTTTAATAAAAAAAAATCGCGAAGAGCATCGTGGTCGAGTAAAAAACTTGAAAAGAACGAAGGAACGTACTTCAATATCAACTCGATCCACATGCCAAATTTCAACTCTCTATCGAAAAAAAAATTCGCGAAGTGTATCGCGTACTGATGGCGAAACAGATCGAGATGCAATTCGAACGAAATAGTCAACATAAACAGAATATAACAGAAAATCCTGGAAATTATTTTCAGGTTTCTAAGATTGCCGCCAGGGGGCGTAACCGCCATCTGAAACTTTTAAAGTGATTTTTTTCTGAAATTCATCTGTGAATATACCAAAAAAATATTTTTTGTTTAAAGCTGAGCTTTATTCGAGTCATTTTTATTTGACAGTTTTTGACGTATCTATTGAAATGAAGTGGTGGGTGTTGATTTAATGTTTTTTTGAATGAACAGCTGTAACTCCTGAACGACTGAACGGATTTCAACAACGTTGATCTCGTTGGGAAGAGCATTAATTGCTTCATCGAAAACATTTTATCTGTGATCTGTCAAATTTTTAGTTATGCTGGTAGAGAGCATTTTTTGATATAATAACAGAAAATTGCTAATTTCTCTAAAAAATTAAATACAATAATATAACTTTTTTTCCATAAAAATCTATTGTGATGATGCCAAAATAGGCCAGTGAAAACCGTATCTCGGTATCTTATTCCTAGCCTAAAATATCGAAGAAAGAAAACAGTTATCATATGATTCAAAAAGACGCCAACACACCGGTATTTATTTTCATTTATCTATATTTTTCCAAGAATCAATGATAAAATTTCATCGTTCAATGATTATTATACTATTACTATTATTAGGTACTAGTATTCTTAGTTCAAAAAAATTTTATAAAATCGTTTAGGGGCATAATAATCAATAAATATAATTTGTGAAAGTGCAAGAAGGTAGTCAGAATAAGAAGAGCAGACCATGAAGTCAACATATTGTCAACAAATATTAAAAATTAACTTATAATGGCAGTGTAATGAGTTTTTGTGGCACACACATCTAAGGACTGAAAACTATTGAAATGCATTTACGAACAATGAAGATGTAGATATGTTTGCGGTATATTTTGAATGTCTTCAAAATGCGGTAATGGCACAAAGATTATATAGAACTCGATTTCCAAATTGACTTTCACGCCATGTGAGAATTTGTTGGGCATATTTGAAGAAAATAGAGAATTTTTATCTGAAATTTATAGGGTCGAAGCTGCCAGTATTACGCAAATTTCGGACTAACCGCGGAAAAATTCTCGCATGGCGTACACGCCGAATATAGAGTACTGTATATCCTTTGTGCCAATGCCACATTTTACAGAAATTCAAAATATACCGCAGTGATATCAACAGCTTCATTGTTTGTAGAAGGCATTTCAATCTTTTTCAATCCTTACTTCTGTATGCCACAAAAACTTATTAAACTGCCACTATATGTATAACTAGTATTTGTTGACAAGTTGATTTTAGGCATATGATTTCCTCCATGGCCTGCTCTTCATATACTGACTACATTGCACTTGCATATTATTACATTGGTTATTATGCTCCCACTCGAGTTTTTTTTGAAGTTTTTGAAATAAGAATGTTGTTTTTTGAAAATCATAAAATTATTAAATTTCATCATTGATTCTTGGAAAAAATTCAGATAAATGAAAGTTAATATAGGTGTGATGGCGTCTTTTTGAATCATATGAAAACTAAATTTTCTTTCTTCGATATTTTAGGCTAGGAATAAGATATCGAGATACGGTTTTCACTAGCCTATTTTGGCATCATCACAATATATTTTTATGAAAAAAAAGTTATGTTATTGCATTTAAATTTTGAGAGAAATTAGCAATTTTCTGTTATTATATCAAAAAACGCTCTCTACCAGCATAACTAAAAATTTCACAGATCACAGATAAAATGTTTTCGATGAAGCAATAAATGCTCTTCCCAACGAGATCAACGTTGTTGAAATCCGTTTAGTCGTTCAGGAGTTACAGCTGTTTATTCAAAAAAACATTGAATCACCCCCCACCACTTCATTTCAATAGATACGTGAAAAAGTGTCAAATAAAAATGACTCGAACAAAGCTCAGCTTTAAACAAAAAATATGTTTTTGGTATATTCACTAGATGAATTTCAGAAATAAATCACTTAAAAAGTTTCAGATGGCGGTTACGCCCCCTGGCGGCCATCTTAGAAACCTGAAAATAATTTCCAGGATTTTCTGTTGGACACTTAGATTATAAAATTTTTCATCGTAAGTCTCCACGACGAATAGTTTGTGAGATAGAGCCGCGTGTCTCTCTTAATCAGACACCCGGTACTTACCAAATTTCAACTCTCTAACTCAATCTGCAGAAGCTGTGGAGTTCGGCAATTTTCAAAAACCATGAAAAAATAAGAAATATCTTCGCGGCGGTTGGAAAAATTCGATCAAATTGCGATAGTTTCGTTCTACCAATCCGTAACAACTGTCATACGCAACTCACGGTTAAACACGTCTTGGTGGAGTTCTCATTATACAATTAACGATCTAGGTCTACAGCAGGGTTGCCATCTTAGCGGTTTTGTCGCCAAATCTAGAGTTTTTAGGTTGATTCATTGCGACATTTCAACTCGATTTGCGACGTGTCGGAATTTTAGCGTTTTCAACATAGTCATAGCGATTTTTATGGAGATATTTTGCTCACATGAATTTGTGACAAAACTGTAAATAATGACAAAACTCCTTTGAAAATTCCTAAGGTAGCTGAAACACGGTGGATGTCAATTGAAGGTGCAATAAAACAAATTTTGGATCAGTGGGACTCCCTGACAGCACACTTCAGTATAGTAAGAATGAGTGAGCACTGCTACACAGCTGAAATGCTGTACAGTATGTATAAAGATAATCAAAACAGAATATACTTAAACTTTCTTTATCCTATCATATCATTGCTTCAGAAAACAAATAAAAATTTTGAGTCTACAAATAATGATCCCACCAAATTGCTGATGGATTAGAAATATGAGTTGACATGGTTAATGTGTGGTGCGACCAAAGAAATACTTCAAATAAGTCTGAAAAATATATTTTGTTATTTATCAATGTACCTACCTATAGTTCCTAATTTATTCACTTATTCGTATGGCACACATGTAATAATACATTTCCAGTAGGAGTAAAAATAAAAAGGTAAAACACAGAAATCTACATACAATCAATAGTTCCTAATGAAATGTTATAGGAGAATTCATATTCATTTTGTATGATGTTTTTTTTTTATATCGTTATAGCTATAACTAACGTTTATTCTATTTTTTATTCTGAATTAGAAAAAATGTCTACGATTTTTTATCTGATGTTATAAAATAAACTGCCTGAAAATAAGGAAAGATGATCAAAAATGTCGCTAAATCACGAAAAAAAGTCTCTAAATTTTCAAAAATTTCGCCTGCGGCGCGCTTTTTGCTCGCTTCGCTCGCTAGCACCTTCTAGCGGTTTTTTTTGTAATTTTTTGCGACATTTTATGCCCAGCAGCTGGCAACACTGGTCTACAGAAAGTGCTTAATTTATTTAGACCAGAGGTTCCCAAACTTTTTTTTCTCATAGACCTTTTTATAAATTTTGCTGGTTTCGGTGGACCCCCTGCAGTTGCATTTTATTCGGGTCGGGCTGACATTTGAAGAAAAAAAAAAGAGTAGCTGCAATTTTATGACTGATTTGAGGGCGTAATATCATACTAAGTTCTATTTTATGAAATGCAACGATTTTCAAGTCTGGAAAATTGTTTATAACAACGTTTTTGTGCAAAAAAAGCGTATTTTTTCAATTTTTCGATTATATTTCGGAAACTATAGGTTATGGAGAAAAGTGCTGCATAGACCAAATAATTGTCATTGAAAAGCCTTTCAAACTAGATCTGCTAAATCAAAATCGGTTAATTTGTTTAAAAGTTATAGCAAGTTTAAGGCTGAAAAGGCGTTTTTTAAAAATTATCATAAACAAATAATTAAACATTTTATTGTTTCATTAAGGCCGTAAAAGTGTGAGTTTTCATGTACTCTAAAAGTGTGCGCAAGGTGGGCGATGTGCTATGAATAGTTGTTGCACAATTCTATTTGTTTATCCCGTTATTGTAAAATGGACCCAATTTCAACCGTTTATTGTGGGAAAAGTTATCAACTTACAGACCTCTAGGAGGCCTCATTTTAAAGGTAATACAGTCTACTTGTAATCGCCAATCTCAGAAAGTTAACTTTTTCCCGGAACCTGTTTAAAAATTAGCAATAAACAAATGTTACATTCTGAACCGTTTTTTGCTTATAAATAAATACAATAATTTGCAAAGTATAAGGAATATGTGTTCATCAGTAGTACCATTGGATAGCTGTTAAAAAAACACACATTAAAAAAAAAAAGTTTCTACGACCTCTAGAAACCAAGATAGCTTTTTTTTTTAAAAAAAATCATTACTCCGTTGTTTATTAACATTTTGAGCTGAAATTTTTACATTTGGTAGGCGACATTTCCAACTTTATGATCCGACATTTTGCATAAACTTTTGTTGTTAATTATTTAGTTCCGAGAGCAATATATCAAGGTAACATTCTCTGCGCTTCACGAGAGCCGAGTGGTGGGGGTGAGAGAAAGTCGCAGCGCCTGAATTTCTCGCGCGCGATGCGGAGCTTCAAAATCGAGCGGACAAAAAAAATTCGCATTATCTCGGGTTCTAATTATCGCAGAACTTTCTTTTTTTTCAATCTGGGGTAGCTCGACGAAAAAATAACAATGGCGCAATTTTCATATACTCAAAATGTCTTTAAACTGCGGAAAAAAGTGTTGCTTAAATAATTCATTGATTTATCGCGGGTTTTTTGCATTATTAATAATTCTGTTATGCATGACTACAATAAAGTATACTTTAAGTAAAAATATAGCTTCACCACAGCTTAATTGAACTATTAACAAGAATACAGTTTGTGTAAGGAATAATATTTATATACTCTTGACGAACGTACTTCTTATTTGATTTGGTCTGTGATGCTGCGTGAGAAATATAAAGCCGATCATCAAACTTTTTTTTCTTAATGTGTGTTTTTTTAACAGCTTTCCAATGGTACTACTGATGAACACATATTCCTTATACTTTGCAAATTATTGTATTTATTTATAAGCAAAAAACGGTTCAAAATGTAACATTTCTTTATTGCTAATTTTTAAACAGTTTACGAAAAAACATTAACTTTCTGAGATTGGCGATTACAAGTAGACTGTATTACCTTTAAAATGAGACCTTCTAGAGGTCTGTAAGTTGATAACTTTTCCCACAATAAACGGTTGAAATTGGGTCCATTTTACAAAAACGGGATAAACAAATAGAATTGTGCAATAACTATTCATAGCACATCGCCCACCTTGCGCACACTTTTTGAGTACGTGAAAACTCACACTTTTACAGCCTTAGTGAAACAATAAAGTGTTTAATTATTTGTTTATAATAATTTTTAAAAAAACGCATTTTTAGCCTTAAATTTGCTATAACTTTCAAACAAATCAACCGATTTTAATATAACAGGTCTAGTTTGGAAGGCTTTTCAATGACCATTATTTGGTCTATGCAGCACTTTTCTCCATAACCTATAGTTTCCGAAATATAATCGAAAAATTGAAAAAATACGCATTTTTTGCACAAGAACGTTGTTATAAACAATTTTCCAGACTTGAAAATCGTTGCATTTCATAAAATAGAACTTAGTATGATATTACGCCCTCAAATCAGTCAAAAAATTGCAGCTACTCTTTTTTATCATTTTTTGATAATTTTCATGTCAGCGCGACCCGACTATTTCTACCATATTCCCGAAACTCCACAAAAAATGTGAATATTAGATCTAAATATGGAAATTTGCGTTGCGGCTGAGTTCCAATTACGAATTAACAGTTTAAAAAAAAAGTATTGGTTGGTTGATTAATTACTTGATTGTGCTGTGAGTCTACCTACATTGATAGGTGAAGTCTAGCCAATATTTTAATTCTTCACTATCGAAACCAGATAAATTTTCGTGGGCCCCCGCTTACGAATTGTGGACCCCCATTTTTATGTTACGCCTACGTAGACACCCTTCGAGTCTCCCGTGGACCCCTGGGGGTCCACTTGGACCACTTTGGGAATCAATGATTTAGACCAAGGCTGCCCAACCTTTTTAACAGTAAGGCAAAATGAACAATTCAAAAATCACAGGCGGGGCCACTGACCACTGACAGTTCGTATTTTCGTTATTTCTTAT
Source organism: Cynegetis impunctata (assembly GCA_030704885.1). Lineage (NCBI taxonomy): Eukaryota > Metazoa > Arthropoda > Insecta > Coleoptera > Coccinellidae > Cynegetis > Cynegetis impunctata. Next base: position 468,615 of record JARQZK010004371.1, read on the forward strand.
AACAATAAGCCTTACTTAAATCAAGGTATTGTGGAATGAAAGAAATGTAACATTCTGAAATTTTTTTTAAGTTCAATTAAAATAATAAAATAATCAGCATATTCTGCTAATTAAAGAAATACAATTAACAAAAATTAAAATCAAACTGAAAAATTGGCACAATCAATGTAATTTCTGAAATTGTTTCTGTTTCAATAAGTTTCCTATATTGGGCGTCACATCAGATGTTGACAGTAACAAAAAATCAGAAAAAAAAGTTGCTCAGTAAGGGACGTGCGGTATTTATTTTTCATATAATTCGGATTTGAAAAAATTTTTCACAAACATATGTTGAACCGAAACCACTAAGAAATTGAAAGGCCAGGTCAGTTATTGCAGGAAAATTTTCTTTTGGTACCAGTTTCCAAAAATCTACAAAGCAGAATGATTTCGCAGATAATTGAGTTTCAACTGAATATTAGCAGAATAACTGATTATCTCAATCAAACTGATCCTGGAAGTCCTGGAATCTGCTCTCAAAGGATATTAATAAGCATCTAATTTTAGATTTGTACTTAGTACAATGGATAGTGTGGATATAGAGCTTCTCTTTCAAATCTTTGAGTGTAGGAAAGTGGTCAATATTTTCATTGGTTTAATTAATTAAAAACAGATTCAATTCAGCTTTGAATTCGCCTATCAAAGTACAGTTGTAACTCTCCATATTCGCTGATAGGTATCTACTTCAAATGAAACCGTGAATTGTCGTATGTGAAGAGCGTTTGCACGTATGTAAATTATGCAGCGTACTACGTGGTCCATAATATTGTTACGAAAATGTCTAAAACCGACTCTGTGTTCTCTGGAATATTCGATGAACGTTGAAGTAACCGCCCTCTTAATTCGAAGACTGGAACATTCTGGAAGCTTCTCGAAGGAATGACAAGACATATAAAAGCGACCATAGAAGAGACGAGGGACAGTCTACAATTAGTCTACAGTTAGTTTACAGTGAACTACCGTGTTATTAAAGAAGAACGAAGCTTGTGTTTTTGAAGTAGTGACAGTTATTGAAAAGTGTGGTTATTTTAAAATTACTGTTTTGTAAATAAATACCGATTTGTTTATTAATTAAATTTAGTTATTGGAAATCATCCTAGCGAACCCGAATTCGTAACAACTGGTGTCAGAAGTGTGGGATGCCAATAACCAGAAAAATGGAATCGATGATGGAAAAAAATAATGCAAAAAATTCGCCGAACAAGAGGAACAACGTCAACGGGAGAAATTAGAAGAGCAGAAATGTCGAGAACAGGAGAAATTGGAAGAGCAGAAACGTCGAGAACAGGAGAAATTGGAAGAGCAGAAATGTCGAGACCAGGAGAAATTGGAAGAGCAGAAACGTCGAGAACAGGAGAAATTGGAAGAGCAGAAACGTCGAGAACAGGAGAAATTAGAAAAACAAAAACGTCGAGAACAAGAAAAACTAGATGAGCAGAAACGTCGAGAGCAAGAAAAACTAGAAGAACAGAAACGTCGGGAGCAAGAATTACAAGGATTACAGAAAATCTTGGAAGATCTCAACAGAGTTAGGAAGGAGGATAATGAGAAATTGAGAGGTGAAATAGTACATGTGAAGGAAGACCTGGAGGAGCAATTGCATAATTTAGAAGAACGTGAATCACAGGTATTGAAAGATTTAGAAAAGCGAATATCAACCATGGAAAACAATGAATCAAAAGTAATGTGTAATCAAGTCCCCAGACTGAAAGTTTCAAAGCCACCTACTTTTGATGGAGATTCTTCCTGGCCAATATTCAAACGGCAGTTTGAAGCAGCAGCCCAAGCTAATGGTTGGGTAGATAAAATGAAAGCAGTAGAACTGGTTTTGTCCCTCAGAGGTAAAGCTGCAGAACTATTACAAAAATTATCAGTAAAAGAGCAGGAAGATTACATCACTCTAATAAAAACCCTAGAGTTGAGATATGGAGATGATCATAAAGAGATGTTGTACCAGGCTCAATTAGAAGGTAGGCATCAATTGGCAAATGAATCACTTCAAGAATTTCAGGCCGAAGTAGAAAAGTTGACTCGGTTAGCCTACCCAATGGCTCCAGATGATATCCTTGAGCAATTGAGTGTCAAATCTTTTGTGAATGGGTTAAAAGACACCGACCTGATTCAGCATCTGAAAATTTTGAGACCAAGAACAGGAAATGATGCTTTAGTGAGGGCTCTGGAATTTGAAACAGCAAAACTAACATCTTGTAATAACCGAACAACACACAGAGCTCGAAAAGTGGAAGTAGAGGAAAATAAAACACTTGGAGTAGTATTGGAACGATTAGAGAAACTTATTTCTTGCTTTGAAAGGAACCAAGTATCTTTTAAGGGTGAATGTTACTCGTGTGGAAAATATGGACACACTAGTAGAGAATGTCGTTCCAGAATGAACATAGGCAGAGATAATAACAGAAACAAAGGAATAATCAATTTAAGGAGAACTACCATTGATTTGAATAACCGAGCAACACACAGAGCTCGAAAAGTGGGAGTAGGGGAAAACAAAACACCTGAAGTAGATATATTGAAACGGTTAGACAAACTTATTTCTTCCTTCGAAAAGAACCGAGTATCTTTTAAGGGTGAATGTTACTCATGTGGAAAATATGGACACATTAGTAAAGAATGTCGTTCCAGAATGAACAGAGGCAGAGATAATAACCGAAACAGAGGAATAATCGATTTAAGGAGAACTACCATCGATTTGAATAACCGAGCAACACACAGAGCTCGAAAAGTGGAAGTAGAGGGAAACAAAACACCTGGAGTAGATATAGACAAACTTATTTCTTCCTTTAAAAAGAACCGAGTAACCTTTAAGGGTGAATGTCACTCATGTGGAAAATATGGACACACTAGTAGAGAATGTCATTCCAGAATGAACAGAGGCAGAGATAATAACAGAAACAGAGGAATAATCGATTTAAGGAGAACTACCATTGATTCGAAACAGGGATGGACGACAGAAGAATTAATTGAAGCACAGGAACAAGATCCTGACATAAAGCATCTCAGAGAATGGAAAAGACTCGACCGTAGACCCACCTGGAAAGATATTTCAACAATGAGCGCTAAAACGAAAGCACTGTGGGCGCAATGGGATTCCTTAATTCTTGAAAATGGGTTACTCAAGAGGAAATGGGAAAGTCCGGATGGTAAAGAAATCAAAACCCTCTTAGTGGTACCAACCAGCAAAGTGCAAGAACTTCTAGAGGAAATCCACGGTGGAAGCTCAGGGGCCCATTTTGGCGTGAATAAGACAATTGCAAGGATAAGGGAAAGATTTTATTGGGTCTACTGCCGTGATGACGTAGAAGCTTGGTGCAGAAAATGTCCAACATGTGCAGCCACTAAGGGACCCTCAAAGAGAACTCATGGAAAAATGGAGAAATACAATGTAGGGCTTCCATTTGAGAGGATCGCTATTGATGTTGCCGGGCCATTTCCAACTTCTAACGATGGAAATAAATACATACTGGTTGTCATGGATTACTTCAGCAAGTGGCCTGAAGCCTATGCTCTTCCGAACCAAGAGACTGAGACTGTCGCACGTGTACTGGTAGATCAGTTCATATCTCGATACGGAATTCCACTGGAATTGCACTCAGACCAGGGAAGAAACTTCGAAAGCGAAGTTTTTAAGAAAGTGATGGAGATATTGAACATCCGAAAGACCAGAACCACTCCATTACATCCACAGTCTGATGGGATGGTGGAAAGATTCAATCGTACCATGGAACAATACCTGTCGAAGATTGTGGCTGATCACCAAAAGGATTGGGACAGACATTTGCCAGTACTGCTGATGGCTTATCGAGGATCGGTTCATGATACCACAGGTCATACTCCAGCCAAGATACTCTTTGGTAGAGAATTACGTTTACCATGTGATTTGCTGTTCGGTACTCCCGAAGATACACCATTGGAAGTAAAGACTTATGCAGATGAATTGAGACTGCACCTAAGCAAGATCCATGAGCACGTCCGGGATAAGATAGATGCTAGTACTAACAGAATGAAGACCAGATACGATTTGAGGGCGAATTCAGCCGGATTTAAAGAAGGAGATTTAGTGTGGTTGTACAATCCCCAGCGAAAGAAAGGGTTATCACCTAAATTGAGCCAGAATTGGGAAGGAGCCTATAAAGTCACAAAGAGGATAAATGATGTTGTCTACCGAATCCAACGCACTCCTAGGACGAAGCCTAAAGTTGTACATTTAGATAGGCTAGCAAAGTATCACGGTGGAGGTGTATCAGAAGATTTTGATCGGGACGATCAAACTTAAGAGGGGGGCAGTGTTACGAAAATGTCTAAAACCGACTCTGTGTTCTCTGGAATATTCGATGAACGTTGAAGTAACCGCCCTCTTAATTCGAAGACTGGAACATTCTGGAAGCTTCTCGAAGGAATGACAAGACATATAAAAGCGACCATAGAAGAGACGAGGGACAGTCTACAATTAGTCTACAGTTAGTTTACAGTGAACTACCGTGTTATTAAAGAAGAACGAAGCTTGTGTTTTTGAAGTAGTGACAGTTATTGAAAAGTGTGGTTATTTTAAAATTACTGTTTTGTAAATAAATACCGATTTGTTTATTAATTAAATTTAGTTATTGGAAATCATCCTAGCGAACCCGAAGTCGTAACAATATCATCCAACTGCATGTTCTTTTGACAGGCAGTTTTTAAACGTTTGCTCACGCGGGCGGCGGGCCATTCAAAATACGTCCGTGGGCCACTTCTTGGCCCGCGGGCCTGGGGTTGGGCAGCCTTGATTTAGACACTAGCATATATTGTAAATCTGATTTCTAATTACTTTCTGTCTGTCCCTCCTAATAACTCATCGCAGTTGATGCAGGGTTATCTTCGTAGAAAAAAAAATTTCAGCGGTGAAAGAAATGAATTAAAACTCCCAGCGTGCATTTTCCTTTCATAAACTCACAATCCAGGTACCAAATTTCAACACTCTAACTCGAAGGTCCTCAATTTTTTTGTTTCGTAGATCATTTGCCATGTATTTTGGTTTTGGGTAGACTATTTTTGAAGTTTTGCAAATTTCAACTTCAACTAACACATATGTGTTAGACGGTTATTTGCTATTATCAATTAAATTTAAATATTCCAATAAGAAGTTTCATTTTGAATAGCCCGATGTTTAGGCAGCTGTCAATTTTAAAGCTGCCATCTTTTGACATTTGACAAGTAAAAACTTTGCCATTACTAAAAATGGTACGATACACGCTTCAGCAACGCATTGAAATTATTAAAATTCACTACAAAAATGGTGAAAATTTTGCAGTCACAGTTCGCAAAACTAAAGAATTTTTTGGCCATCGTGAAGCACCTTCTCGCCCGGCAATAGTGAAACTGGTGAAAAAATTTGAGCAGTTGGGACAAGTTAGTGATGTGAAGAATCGAAACCGTGTGCGTCGCTCAAGAACAATTGAGAATATTGCTGCTGTAGCCCGTAGTGTTGAAGAAACCCCAGGTTTATCGATTCCCCGTCGATCTTTGGAATTAGACATTCCACAAACGACATTACACCGTATTTTGCATAAAGACTTAAGTCTTAAGGCTTTCAAAATTCAGTTAACACAGGAACTCAAGCCAGCCGATCACCACAAACGTCGTATCTTCGCTGATTGGGTCCATCAAATGCATCAAAATGATCCGGATTTTCATCGAAAAATTATCTTAAGTGATGAGGCCCATTTTCACCTCGGAGGTTACGTTAATAAGCAAAATAGCCGCATTTGGGGCTCAGAAAATCCTAGAATGATTGTTGAAAAGCCTCTATATCCGCAACGTGTCACTGTTTGGTGTGGTTTTTGGGCTGGCGGTGTGATTGGACCCTACTTTTTCGAAAATGAAGCTGGTGCAACCGTTACGGTGAATGGATGGCGTTACCGAGCTATGATTAATGATTTCTTATGGCCGGAATTGGAAGATATTGATGTTGACGAAATTTATTTTCAGCAAGACGGCGTAACGTGCCACACAAGCAACGAAACAATCGCAATTTTGCAAGAAAAGTTTCCATGTTATATCGCTAAGTGGTGATCAAAATTGGCCACCGAGATCTTGTGATTTAACACCTTTAGACTTTTTTCTTTGGGGCCACGTGAAAGATAAGGTCTATGCCAATGCTCCACAATCGATTCAGGATCTCAAAGATGGAATTCGTGAAGTTATCGGGGACATACATCCGCAAATGTGCGAATTGGCCATGGAAAATTTCATGAAAAGGATATGGTGCTGCAAGCGTAACCGTGGCGGACATTTGGCTGATATCGTTTTCAAATATTAATGGCATATCTTCCTCTTTCTAATGAAATAAACATTCATTGATTTCTTTAAAAAAATACTCGTTTTTTTTTTAAATATCAAAATGTAACCTCTTATTGGAAAACCCTTTAGAAACGAACCAAATTAAAAGTAGTATCTGTTTCTGATACATAGAATAACAAGTTTCTATATGTTCAAAGTGTATTGCCACCAAAAAGCGCATACCCTACTACTTATAAAATATCTTTTCATATACTAATTCAATTACCTACTATGTAATTACATTTCGATAATATGAAATTGCTCGTAGTAATTAGAGTGAAATAATACACTATAACATTCTCACTTTTATACTAATTTTATATTGCGAAATTAGTTTATACACAAAACAGTAGTATGGTCAAAATTTTTTTTTTGCTGATTTCCACCGTTAATCGACATATTTTTTTATTGTTCCCCAATACAAATCGCATTACCGAACTACTGTATGGATAACAATCCATAGCTCCCTCTGCCCAAGATGTCAAAAACCAACAATTTACCGTTTGGACCGAATCCTGTCGAGAGAACAAAAAAGTACTTCATACGTCAAACTCATTCCACGTTAGAAATTCCGACCATCTAACTCATTTGGATGAGTTTATATCGCCAAAAATCACTTTCTTAACAACAACTGAATCCATGTACTGATTTTCTTTGGATTCCTTCTCATATTCCGATTACTGTTGATTATTTCTTCCATTTCCGTCATATCTTTTTCTTTTTTGTCGTCTGTCGTTTTTCATGATTTTTTTCACAGGTAGGTACGTCTATTTTTTTTTTTTTGTTAACTCGTTAACTCGAGGGACCTACAGTTTAACGCCGGTTCCGAACGGCCAATGGGCTTGTAAACTATGTACATTACCCAACATTTTTCATCATAAATAACCACTAAATTCCGGACATATACAACACCCAAGAGCGAGGTGGGACTCGAACCCACAATCCTCGGTTTACAAACGGTATAAGGCGGTTCACCTTACCGCTGGTCTACCGAGGCCTCCTAGGTACGTCTATATTAATACGTCATATTTCCATTTGTTGAACATACTTGTTCCAATTCTTTCCAAAAATCAATGTTTACGAGCCCTTTCTGACTTGGATACTGTATCCGAGATACGCGTATCCCAGATACAGAAAATACATGCGTTTATATGTACGTTTTCACACTGCATTCAGCACAGCATACCGTATCGCGATACTAAATTTCTGAATCTCGCTCATTCAGCCGCCGGCGACAGTATCCGAATCCGGGATACCGAATTATCATTGTGGCTTATGGACCTGTTCAGACTTGCATACCTTTGCGATTCAAAAAGCACAATAGCATAGATGTACAATATTTTTATTATTTATTAGTAGAAGTGAAGTAGAATAGAACGGTTTTTCGATTGTACCATGGAGAATAAAGTTTTTGATAACGAGAAATTTATAAGTTTGGTAGAACCGAATTCTTGTATATGGGATACAAGTAATGCAAATCATTTCGACAGAAATATAAAACAAAAATGTTGGGTGGAAATTACCAAACAGATGTGTGAAAATTTTGAAGAAATGACAATTGTTCAACAAAATGAATATAGTAGGTATATTTATAAAATTATTATTATTAAAAATTCTCGAAACAAGACGATTATTTGTCGAAAGCTTACTGATTTTTACAATAATCATCTCAAGATGGATAACAAAAATTAAATGAAATATTTCAATAATATTGTTTATTAGCGATGAATAATGAGTTTATTCGTTAATTTATATTGCTTTTAAGTTTTTACGGATTGCAGTGAAAACCCTTTAGATAAGCGAATTGATGTTTAATTTGTATTAATCAGTGCACTACTATCTAGTAACTGTTCGCAAACTATCAAGTAAATTGTAAGTTACGGAAATAAATTATACATGGTACACTGTAGTTAGGGCTCAGAAATATAATATACCACAGCATAGCGCACTCTTCAATGTCCATTTCATCAAAAGCACCGTACAGCACTGATATTGTACTGATAAAATTTATTTACAAAACTATATTCTAACAAAAGTATCTTGACTGTATCTGGCCTAAATTCTGTATCTCGCATACAGTATCTAGGATACAGTATCCTAGTCTGAAAGGGCTCTTATTCTATCAAACATTTATATTTATTAGCGTCTAACTTTACTGTCTTAGAGCCCTTTCAGACTTGGATACTGTATCCGAGATACGCGTATCCCAGATACAGAAAATACATGCGTTTATATGTACGTTTTCACACTGCATTCAGCACAGCATACCGTATCGCGATACTAAATTTCTGAATCTCGCTCATTCAGCCGCCGGCGACAGTATCCGAATCCGGGATACCGAATTATCATTGTGGCTTATGGACCTGTTCAGACTTGCATACTTTTGCGATTCAAAAAGCACAATAGCATAGGCGTACAATATTTTTATTATTTATTAGTAGAAGTGAAGTGGAATAGAACGGTTTTTCGATTGTACCATGGAGAATAAAGTTTTTGATAACGAAAAATTTATAAGTTTGGTAGAACCGAATTCTTGTATATGGGATACAAGTAATGAAAATTATTTCGACAGAAATATGAAACAAAAATGTTGGGTGGAAATTGCTAAACAGATGTGTGAAAATTTTGAAAAAATGACAATTGTTCAACAAAATGAATATGGTAGGTATATTTATAAAAGTAATTATACAGTGCATTCAAAAAGGAATGCATAAATTCATTAGCTAAATAAATCAAATTATTATATTATTAAAAATTCTCGAAACAAGACCATTATTTGTCGAAAGCTTACTGATTTTTACAATAATCATCTCAAGATGGATAACAAAAATTAAATGAAATATTTCAATAATATTGGTTATTAGCGATGAATAATGAGTTTATTCGTTAATTTATATTGCTTTTAAGTTTTTACGGATTGCAGTGAAAACCCTTTAGATAAGCGAATTGATGTTTAATTTGTATTAATCAGTGCACTACTATCTAGTAACTGTTCGCAAACTATCAAGTAAATTGTAAGTTACGGAAATAAATTATACATGGTACACTGTAGTTAGGGCCCAGAAATATAATATACCACAGCATAGCGCACTCTTCAATGTACATTTCATAAAAAGCACCGTACAGCACTGATATTGTACTGATAAAATTTATTTACAAAACTATATTCTAACAAAAGTATCTTGACTGTATCTGGCCTAAATTCTGTATCTCGCATACAGTATCTCGGATACAGTATCCTAGTCTGAAAGGGCTCTAAATCTCGATGCAAAAACTCCGAAGCCCGAATATTCGCGATAAAATCTCGATAACGAGTCTCTGAGAATCGCAGGTGCTACCGTTTTGGCTGCGTTCTTACAGTAAAGTATTATTCTATCAAACATTTATATTTATTAGCGTCTAACTTTACTGTCTTAGTCTGGAAAATTTTGAAATAAAGATCTTATTTCAAGTTATGTAGGATTTTGTTAGGATTTATTTCGAGAATGCGGCGGAAATGTTTAACAGAAACTAAGGAGAAGCACGCTGCTATTGTGCATGTTTTACGCGATTAAAGGGTTCCGTACCCAAAGGGTAAAAACGGAACCCTATTACTAAGATTTCGCTGTCTGTCCGTCCGTCTGTCTGTCTGTCTGTCTCCAGGCTGTATCTCAAAAACCAAAAACAAACAAATACTAAAAACGAAATAAAATAAATATTTAAGGGGGGCTCCCATACAACAAACGCGATTTTTTTTGTCCTTTTTTGCTCGATGTCAATAATGGCAACAGGTAGGCTCTTGAAATATTCACAAAATACTCTGTTGTATTTTTACTTTAATAATAAATAATAAAATTAAAATAAAACAAGAAAACGGTGTCATGGGACACCAGGTAGGAACGAAGTTCCTTCGGATAATATAGAAGCACCACAATTTGCGAAAACGAAACATGTGCGTGTCGGGGCGCACGACAAAAGTGATAACTTATACTAATCCAAGTTGAAATAATTAATATTGAAATGTGGGACTAAGAGCTCTTACGAGATTGTAAATAAAAAAATTAAAAAAGCCAGGAGTAACCTCTGGGATTTGAACCCAGAAATACGGCACAACCCAGGTAGCACATGACGTCTATATGACGTCAAAAGGACGTCACTACATATGTCCAAATGACGTCAAATATACGTCCAATATGACGTCAAAACGACGCCGTAATGTCACATCCAATAGACGTCATATTCTGACGTCCATTGGACGTCTAATTTGAAACTAAATAGACCTAAAATGGACGATATAACGACCTCAAAAAGACGTAAAATATGGACCCCAAAAAATTTCAACATTTATTTATATATCTGCACAACTTGGTTACAAACTTCCATAGTAATTATACATATTTACAACTTCATCATTCTTCTTCTATCCTCTTTTTCGGTCTGGTGCATGCTTCAGCCATGTCTTTATTATATCCTGTATTTCATCTAAGGAAGCCCTCTCAATTTTTAATTATGTTATTTCTGGAAATTAAGATTACAAATTAGCTAGTTCTATCAATTTCCTATTTTTCAAAACATTCATGTACATAGGGTGATTCAGGTTTTAGTGCTCAAACTTCAACAAAGTGCTTTATTGATCAAAATATTAGGAAAGTTTATAGAATGATTTTATAAACATATATATTATAAACGTTATTTAAATTTTAATGGCCAACAAAAAGACATAACAATTTTTGATCAGTCTCACTAATTTCGAGTGCCTTTATATATATTATTGAATTTAGCAAGTATGGTCAATAATTTCTCATCAATTTTCAAGGTTTGATCAAATTTTCAAAATATATGTACATTATTTGATATCTTGTTTTCATAAAATAGGCTTTAAATTCAACTTACTAATAAGTGTATTGTTCAGACTAAGTTCCGAGAATATTTTCTTGCCTTTCTTTTTATTTTTAATGGCGTCAACCAGTTTTCATGAACTACTGCGAGTCCTTCGCCGCCTGTTTCATCAAGTTGCACTAGTTGCAGAACGCAGTACACAATTATTTCACCTAGTTCGCTGATAGTAGAATAAAACACACAACACAACTAAAACAAGTTACAAACGAAAAAGTGTAGCAATAGTAGTAAGTAGTTCTTTGTATATCATATAAATAAACGCCTAACCACAACACAACTTTCTGTCTTTCTGTAGCGTAGGAAGGAAGTATACGATAGTTTGCCGGCAGTGTTGCCAGAGTGACAAGGCTGAAAATCGCCATCAACTATGATATAAATTAAATAACTGAGATGAGACGAGTTGTAGTCGCGTTTTGCAAATTGTTTATATTACCGACGAATGTACTCTTCTAAAGTATTCGACTTTTCTCCATAAAATAGTAAGTCGGTCAGTCACCAAAGTGAATCATTTTTGGACAATCGTTGCCAAGTCAACATTTTCGAGATTTGTCGCCGTGAATGGCAACGTGGTCTGCCGGTCACAAAGGTATATAACTTATCGGTAATTATGTCAAATGCGTCAGGTGTAAAAAACGAAATCTCTTACAAATTCAAGATAGAACTGACATTCAGAAAAATAAAATAGTATTAAATTCATTAATACCTATTAGGCTTATTTTCTTAAATTTTAATTAATTTTTGTCATTTTTTAATTTGAAAAATACACAGTTTGTTTTTAAATAATTTTATTTGATAGAGTTAATCTAGTACTGATTTGTAACAGCAAAACTTATAAAACATAGGTAAAGATACTAATCAATTTTACCAATGAATTTTGACCTGGATCACTCAATTTTGAATTAAAGACGTTTATGAGACGCCTAAAAGACGTCTAAAAGTTGACGTCTAAAACATGTCTTAAAAATGACGTTATAGAGACGTCATTTTTTGGTCACCGGACGTCAAAGACCAAAAATGACTAAGAATTGACGTCTTATAGACGTCAATAACGTCATGTTGGCTACCTGGGAACAGGGTTCAGTACTAAGACCACTCGGCCGTCAACGCAATGTAAAAATTAGACGCAAGAGTGTATATAACGAGAGGATAACGTATCGCCACGCTATATAATTGAATATATAAACCTACAATACGTAGTCATTATTTTATGGAACAAATTTCTAAAAATTTATCTTTTCTTTATGCCATATCTGATTCCTATCGTAATCAGTTCTTTCATGCATATAACTTATGCAAAATTATTTCGATGTTTCAAATCTGACGTTTTAGAGTTGCTTGAATGAATTAATGAGTGGGATCAGAAAGAGAAGGGATGAGAGAACGGAAAAAAGAGGGAGAAAGAGAAAGGTATACAATATTCGCTTGTGCTAACTAAAAGCGTGACTTTCGTCAGTCTACTTCCGTCACACTTTTAGTCTCGCATATTTTTCAGTTTGGCTCCGCAGCGAAATCTCTATCTCCTCCAAGCCTGCCGTAAGGAATTTTGTTCCAATAAATATTTGAGGGAGGCATAGTCACTGGTACGGATCCCCCTTCGTGCGCGAGTCCGACTCTCACTCGGCCGGTTTTTTTTGTCATTCATAATTGTAGTTCTTTGAGTTATAAAAAAAAACAGCTAAGAACAGAAAAACAAGTTTAACTGAGAAATATTTATGCATATATTCCAATTTACATTTTAATTTAGTTACTCTTTGTATATGATGTTGGTAAAGTGTAAGCATTTCTTTAATTGAGATATTCTATAGCAGTAAAATATTAATTTCAATATCAATGAACTCGTTTAATTTTATGACCAAACGCTTTTTCCCATTACTTTCTCTCCCATACGTATGCAGTAAAACCGAATCGATATAATGATGTCCCATTATTATCTGTGCGACAATTTTAATAGTTTAATAAGTATTCGTCGGTCCTGTTCCAGGTATTAAACGTTAGAGTTAATTGGGTAAACTTCAAATCGATTGTTCGCAAAGTGAAGAAAAAATTCGTTTTTAATTACAGGCGTTTCATCGGCGTGCCTTTATATCATTTTTCGAACGAAATTCCCTATCGGATGTTACACTCCAAACACTCAGAGAATGGGAAACTAGACCTAAAAATTATAAATCGTTATGTAAGCGTAACAAAAGTGATCCTTTCAACTCCGGCGGAATGTTGAGTTTCAGAGACGGATAATCTCAATATGAGAATTAAAGCTGTGTAATATATCTCTTTTTGAGTATAGAAATATTCGAGGAAATTTTATCTAGAATTGGTCATTTATTATATACTGAGTATGATTTTAAAGTGGAGAATTGATTATGATTTTTATAGATAATCAACTATCTGAATCAAATCATGAAAAATATACAAGTTGGCCAGTTTAATAAACAACATAAAGTGAACTAGGAAAATTCTACAATAATTTAAAAAATTTTCAAACACCTTTACAAGGGAGCTGGTTATACCTATATTAATAATAATAATAATAATATTTATTAATCTCAACAATTATTCACATTACAGATATAACAATATTGCACTGAATAAAATAGAGACAAGTCAAATTGAAAATAACTTACTTTGTACAAAATGTAATAAATTCATTTATTGAATAAGGTTCGCCGTCCAGAATGAAACTATGAATGCGATTTCTGAACAACCTAAAATCTTCAATACCTTGTAAATGCTTAGGAAACAAATTAAACAAACTTATGGCCATATACAGAGGTCCTATTTCAAATCTAGTAGTACCATGGATTGGAAAGAGGAAGGGATGAACTTGCCTAGTATTATTTTCATTGATATATGGTGAAAAATAATTTTTCTGCAACTTGAGGAAGACTAAAAGACGATAAATGAATAGACCAAACACTGTTTGTATTCTGTTGGATCTAAAAACTCCGCGGCAGGATTCTCGAAAGCTCAACCCGCACATTATTCTCAAGACCCTTTTTTGAACGAGAAAAATTTCGTCAGCACTAGACGAACTGCCCCAAAAGATAATTCCATATGCTAGTACAGATTGGAAACTGGCGAAGTAGAGAGTTCTGATAACTGCAGCCTCCACCTTGCTTCTGATCATGATAAACATATAAGCAGCAGAGTTCAGAGTCTTTCTCAACTTAGCCGCATGATGATCCCACCGTAGATGTTTGTCCAGAGTAACACCCAAGAAATTGACTGAGTCCTCCAAGGTGACAGGACTGCTACCAAGGCACAGAGATGTAGGATAGCCTTCCACAGACTTTCCGCCGCGAAACAAGATACCTTGAGTCTTGTTATGATTCAGAATCGGACCATTGTCGTTACACCACTTATCTACAGCCAAAACCACAACTCTACCCGCCTGGATACAGGATGCGATATTCCTTGAATTAACCAAGAAATTGCTGTCGTCAGCACGAATAATTGACTTACAATTATCTGATGGCTTTATGTGGCATTTTACTTACTCACTTTATGTAGTTTATTAAATTGATCATGGCCAACTTGTATATTTTTCATGATTTGATTTTGAATGTTGCGCAAATCGCAACAAGTATTTTCAAAGAGTTTTTAAAAACGCTATGTTAGAGTGCTTTGGAATCACATACGCCACAGGTGCAGAGTAGACATTTCATGTCAGGAAGTTTGTATTATCGTTACGGGATTCTGCATTTTCGATCCAAGCGGTGAATTGTTGGTTTCCAATATCCTTGGTGGAGGGCGCTCTCTGATTTTATCCAGATAGTGGTCCCGACTGCGATTTGTATTGGGTAACAATTATAAATTTGTTAATACACTCCAAGTCAAATAAGCTGCACTGATGAGATCTAATAAGATCGAAACAGCTGTATGCAGATTTTGAGTCGGGGTGACTCGAAGTTTTCTATAATTCACCGTTGGATTGTGAATGTAGAATTTGCGTCGAGGTATTCATATAACCAGCTCCCTTGGAAAGTTATTTGATAATTTTTCAAATTATTGAAGAATTTTCCTTGTTCACTCTATATGATCTATGATGAAATGCCATTTCAACATCAACTTTACTGATAAAAACTGAGAGCTATTGTTACAATGTCTCTTGGATGAATTCAATTTAAAAACTAACAATGATCAACAAATTCTATAAAAAGACATAATATCAATTTCAATACAGCTTTTTCGAGACACATAAAATTGAATCGAAAACATATGTGTTTACTTCAGTTATCAAACAAACAATCATTACTAAGATTAAAAGTAGGTACTGATCAAGTCTACAATTAGTACATATTTTTACAAGAGTTAATAATAGAATGTTAAATTATATAATTTGAAATCAATAATAATCAATTACACTTTATCATTCCTTCATTTATTTATTTTCTTCATTTATTTTCTCTCGAACGTTTTTTTCATTTAATTACTGTCAAACGTTTTTTAATGACTAGCAAAGTGTTTTCATTCGATAGCACAATAGATTAAATCTACAATTAGTACATATTTTTAAATGAGTTAATAATAAAATGTTAAATTTTATAATTTGAAATCGATAATGATCAATTACACTTTTATCATTCCTTCATTCATTTATTTTCTTCATTTATTTACTCTCAAACATTTTTTCATTTATTACTGTCAAACTTTTTTCAATTAGATTACTCTAAAAATTGTTTATTTTTCACTTTTATATTATTTGTTGATTTTACCTTTGCTATAAATACACTCATTATGCCCTAGGGTGTTATGAGCGAGCATTATGGATCATAACGCCCGCTCATTGTACGAGGACAACTGAAGCAACTTCCATTGATTAAATACTTCATAATCCTTGTATACGACTCTGGATTTCTCCGGCAATGAATTATTCGCAGCTTTGGCTGCATTTTCTATGACATTCTTCGGTAAATTCATTTTCATTTCCATTATTTCTATAAGACTACACAAAGGAAGCAGCAATGACATTCACCAAATATGATGACAAAAATATTCACAAACGTCAAAATATCAACAAATGACATGCCTACTATGAGAAGGAAAATAGAAAGTATAGGAGCAATGAACCGATTTTAAAATCGATTTTTCATTATAATAAAATAATTTTTTCGTGAAAAATAAAATCTTGTATTCACCACGTTCGTTACGAGATCCTAACGCCCCTCGGGCCGAATGTTACCCTCCGGGCGTTACGATCTATATAACGCACTTGGTACATAAATAACATTCATTTAATGACTCCCAAGAGAGTTTTTCATTCTATTATGCTCTCAAGCGTTATTAATTTATTTCGTTGTTGCTGCTATTTAATACTCGTAATATATAGCGGAAAAAACTGGGTGTCCACTTTCGAAATTTCCCTAGATGGGCAACACCCTTCGCGTGCCCATATGTCCCCGACCGCCGGACCGAGATACGTAGTACGTCGTTCTCGTAGTTCAGTTCTAACCGCTGTTCTTTTATCAGTGTTTGCGATAATGTCATCCGACTCATTATCACGTTGCGAACGCAGAGCTTCTTCAGTTTACTTCCGAATTTTGGCCTAATAACGCCGGGAAGTAACACCACTTTCCTCGGTTAAATATCAAGTTCTATCGAAAAATCGTTATATCGGAATTCAAAATTCGTAACTGTTATTATTTGAGTGAGTTTTTACAGTGTAGGTTCGGATTTTCGCCGAAAAATATTGGGAAATTCCTATTTTATCGGGAAATATCAAATGCCATCAAGAAATCACCTCATCGAAAGTATTCATTAGATTAAATTTTTGTGAGTCTCTTCAGTTAAAGCTCGTCTTGATGAGTATAACATCGGGAAATGTATTCAATTTCCACTTAAATCGAGAAATTACCACGTCGGGATTACGAAACATCGAAATTCTAAATTCATAAGTATCATTTTCCTTCGGATATATTTTTAACATTCATCAGTTCTAGTTCATAGTTTTGTTCGAGTTTTTTTGAGTGTTTCTTTGGTTCAAGTTAGCAACTTTGTTCGAATAACCTCGAAATATCGTCGTTTTTCACTGTAAAATATAGAATCAACGTCGTATTGAAGGATTGAATTCGTTATTGTTATTATTCGTTTTAGGTTGTCGTCTTCTTCTAAAGTTCGATTTATCGTTCAATAATACCGGGAAATGTCGTCAATTTCCACCTGGAAATATCACGTTCTATCTAGAAACTCTTGATTCATAACTGTTACAGTTTTCGCCTGTTTAAAGAATTCAAAAGTGCCTGTTAGTGCTTAGTACATAAAATCTTCATCTTACCGTCATGGAGCTGATAGAAGTTTTTCCGGACGAAGTGGACGAACGCGTAGAGTGCAAAAAGATAGTGCGCGTCTCATTTCAATCGAAACCCGCAGTACCGAATTCCCCAAAGGGGTACAAAACGACCTTGACGATTTCCCCGAAATCGGGAACGAAAGTCAAAACGGCAACGTGGCAGTTTTCGAATTTTCTCTGCAAAGGCGATAAAGTCGGCGATTCCAGTTCGGACATAGGCAAGGAGAAACGCGAGAATGTACTGAATGAAGATCAAACGAAGGACCTTATTCCGAGTCCACTGGGGCCAGGAAATAATGTTGAAAAGAATGGCCGATATAGTTTTAAAATTAATAAGGACAGTGATGGGCCCATCAAGTTGATGTTCGACGATGTTTCGAAGAAATGTTTCAAGGTAAAATGGGCACAGATAATTGAATGATGATTATATTTATTGATATTGACTGAATGTCAACATATTCACCTATACAGATACATACCGGTATTTCCAATCATAGTATATTAAATTAGGTACCTACTCTTTTTTTACATTCTTTTGTAGGCCGATTAAGCACTGATTGTATTTAATTTTCAAAAGGAAGTCCGTATATTGAAATTAATTGTACATAATCAGTCCTCAACACTGAAGGATCAAATTAGCGCATCTCTTATAAATTTTTGATAATTTGAATTTGTTGATCAATCGGGCTAGTAAATCACAAATTTTCTAGAAGAACTGAGTACCTAACCCTGTACTGCCACTTGAAGTTGTTTTTCTCGTTAGTCATTTCAATGCAAGTTGAGATTTTTTCGCGCTTATGTTATGTGAGCATTGTGGGTTTCATTTTCCTGTTTTCTCAACTTGTGGTCAGCTTTTCATTTTGTTGTGTACATATTGAAATGCCTGCCTCTAGTGAGAACCTAGAGAACGCTAAGGCCAAAAAATTACAACATTGAAGATGTTGCATGATTAAAAGTTGATAAGATTTTCTGTTAACTTCCTGAAAATGGCTCAATTAGATTGTCTTCTTTTCGGACGATTGAAATACACTGGCCAGCAAAATTAACGCACCACTAAAATTTGGGTCAATTTCAAAGTTAATTTTCTCGCGAACTGCTGAATCGATTTAGATAAATTTTTTTTAATGTAGCTTAAATCTTCAGAAATGACGTTATGCAAAAAGAGAAAATTTGAATTCGAGTTTTAGGCATATACTGGGTGTTTGAAGAAAAACTAGTAAAATGCACAACTTTTGTCATATTCTGTGGGAATTCCCATCAACAGTAATAGGTGTCTCTCTAAGTCAAAATATAGCCCCATCTTTTACAAGCATTTTGTTTTTTTATTCACGTTTTTATCTCACATATTAAATGAAATACGGAATTTAATGTCGAAAAAAGACTTAAAGACTTCAATTTGCTAGGGAACATGTGAACTGGACTGCTGAAGATTGGGAACGAGTTTTGTTCACTGATGAGACGAGGTTTTATCTCTACAGCAAGGATCGAAGCTCAGAAATTATTCGACAGCCAAACGAACGTTATTCACAAAATAATATTCGCTAAACCGAGTTATTTAATGGAGGCTCTGTGATGTTTTGGCAGCTCGTACAGACATCATGTCTTTGCATGGAGCACCTTTAAATAGCGAAAAGTTTATTGATGAAATTTTGTCAGAGCATGTGGTCCCTATGGCTGGTTATATTGGAGATAATTTTATACTAATGCAAGATAATGCCAGACCACATACTGCGAAAATAGAACTAAATTATCTAAATCAGGTGAATATTGAGGTCCTAGATTGGCCTCCAGGTAGTCCAGACCTTAACGCTACAGAACATTTATGGGATCTAATGAAAGGCAGCTTAGAGATCATCAACCCTTACCTGCCTCCTTGGATGATGTAGAAAACATTATGAGGGAAATATGGACAAATATAGATCAAGCAAAAATTAGACGTCTGGTTCAAAATATGGGTCGTCGATGTCAATCAGTTATAAGGAATAGGGGAGAAAACACCCGATGTTGACTTTTTATTTTAATGTTTAAGATTTTATTTCAAATTTTTTTAAAATAAATTTTAGTTGTTACGTTTTACATTAAATTCCGTATTTCATTTAATAAGCAAGATAAAAAATTGAATAAAAAAACAAAATGCTTGTAAAAGATGGGGCTATATTTTGACTTAGAGAGACACCTAATAATGTTGATGAAAATTCCCACAGAATATGACAAAAGTTGTGCATTTTACTAGTTTTTCTTCAAACACCCAGTATATGCCTAAAACTCGAATTTAAATTTTCTCTCTTTGCATAACGTCATTTCTGAAGATTTAGGCTACATTGAAAAATTTTTTATCTAAATCGATTCAGCAGTTCGCGAGAAAATTAACTTTGAAATTGACCCAAATTTTAGTGGTGCGTTAATTTTGCTGGCCAGTGTATATCTCAGATGCAATATCACAATTTTTATTACTCTGAATAAAGCTTTCTAACATATCATATTTTTCGTAATTTTCGTACGGAATCCTCACTTCTGAGATTAAATGAGTTAATAGACCTTTTCATCATCTGACATGCGCAAGCGCAGCAGCCATGTTGAAAGAGCGGTAGTTTAAAAGTTTCGTACTGGTTTGTACCAAATGCATTGGAAAGCAATATTTTCTCCACA
This sequence comes from Cynegetis impunctata, assembly GCA_030704885.1. Taxonomy (NCBI): domain Eukaryota; kingdom Metazoa; phylum Arthropoda; class Insecta; order Coleoptera; family Coccinellidae; genus Cynegetis; species Cynegetis impunctata. Next base: position 488,800 of record JARQZK010004371.1, read on the forward strand.
GTAAATTGATTATTGGAACAAATTATTGATGGAGCTGTACTTGTTTAAAATGAAAATGAAGCATGTAACTGTGAACAATCGAAAAAGTGGATGATGTATCATGGGCGTTCGCAAAAAAGCAAAAAAGCAAAAAAACACTATATTATTGCGGGGTTATATATCAATCCAATCGTAGTATCTGAGTAAAATGAAGTTAATTATTAGGTATTAAGTAAATATCGCCCAATTAACTAGGATTATATCTTATTAGCACATGTATTGGCTTTAAATGACTTACATCGTTACCACTCTTACATGTACATACTCCATAACAACACCGTTTTTTATTCGTTTCCGTACGAATAAGATAATTATAATGGACTTACAGCATGTATTAAGATACTTATTGCTTTATTTTGTGGTTAGTTTTATTACAATTATTATTATTATTATTCATTACAATGGTATTTTACCATGCTTGTTTGCATAAAACAGTACGAAAAAGTTGGCGGATACTGACGCATGCGCACAATAGTATATTACATAATAAGTGTGGTAACTAGGTTTTTAGCACACGCTAAGTGAAGTTTGAAAAACGAGCCGCAGGCGAGTCTTTTCATTCACTCAAGTGTGCTAAAAACCTTTACCACGCGAGTTATGTATACTATTTTATCTACAACCGTTCGTTTTGATTAAATACAAATTAATTATAGTCTAAAATTTCCCAACTTGGTCACCAGCAATGTTTTAACTTTTTTTATTGTTATGAAAATTAGGATGTCATAGCGACAAAAAAAAGCGACGCCACTCTGAAGTTGTCAGTCAAAATGTCAGTCGAAAATATGGAGATTTCACGGCTAGTTGAAGCTGCTACGGCGAACTTGCTACCACAGAAATCCGGAATTCGCTACGAAAAGGCCTATGATATGTTAATCCAATGGTGCTCCCATAAAAAAGTGGATAACATTAATGAAGATGTATTAATTGCCTATTTTGAAGATAAGTTCAAGGAAAAGAAGTCGCTTTGGTGCTATTATTCAAAGTTCTTAAGTTTTTAAGTTATGTTTGTGTGTTAATTTAAAATTGCCAATAATTATAATTTCAATAAAAATTCAACAAAAATTTGTTTAATAATTTTTTACCGCACTAGTGCGTTAAAATGATTTTTACCGCACTAGTGCGTTAAAGTAATAGTTACCGCACTAATAAGGGTTGTGTAAAAACATTATTTACGCACGGTTGTAGATAAAAAAATATGAGTAATGAAAAGGTCTATTGATATTATGACGGAAACAAACGGAAAATCCTGTCATATATGACACCCGGCTACTTGTAATCATTAAAAAAAACTAGTGAGCAGCAGAGCTCCATCACTAAAGCCGTATTTTGCGCGCGAAATGCATCGTGTCGAGATGCGATTCTAGTGAATTGAATCATAATTCATTTTCCAAAAAAAAAAAAATAATTCGGGAAGTGCATCGAAGTGATAAAACCAATCCAGATGCAATTTGAACGGAATAGTCACCATGAAGAGCAGCGCGGTTGAGATGAAGAGTTGAATCCAAAAAAGGATTTCAAGTCAACATAAACTCAATGTACGTACCAATTTTCAACTCAATCTGCAGAGGCTGTGGAGTTTGGGCAATTTGTCAAAAACCATGAAATATCGTAAAAATGGCGACGGTTGGAAAAATTCAACCAATTTTTGTTGGTTTCGTTCTGCAACGAAAACAATCCCAGATAAAAATATTCTTTGGTGTGATACGAACCGCTGGAGATGTCAATATGTACCGAAAAGGATATTTATATGAAAATTAGAAATATCTATGTAAAATGGCGGCGGTTGCACAAATTTAACCAAATTTTGATACTTTCGTATCGTACTTCAGCTCATTCGACTCGATGGTAGCACTGGATAGGTCAATGTACTGGTAATATATATATATATATATATATATATATATATATATATATATATATATATATATATATATGTATATATATATATATATATATATATATTTATATATATATATATATATATATTATATATATAATATATATATATATATATATATTATATATATATATATATATATATATATATATATATATATCAGGGGCGTATTCACAGGGGGGGTACTGGGGGTAATTACCCCCCCCCCCAGAAGAGAATTTGCAACACTAAATCTTCGAATGAAATTGAAAATATAAAATATATAAAACATTATCCAAAAAATAATGAATAATATGAAAAGATTTTTTCATATTATTTGATATTCCACGTAGCATATACAAGAAATAAATAAGCAAACGAAATTTATCAGAATAGATAGGTCCTAGCCTAGATAGATCATAGCGAGATCAGTGAATCGCATGAGAAAGTTTGTGTGGTTGCATAAGTAAATTGGCGCGATGCCTCGGCTTCACTCATTCAAGAGCAGGGGAGCGGGTTGCCGCATCGTTTGGTCCAAATTCTTCAATACAAATTATGAAAATTATACAAATTCAGAACATTTGTTATACATACTCACGATTATGGAAAGAGTTCCGCCCGATGACGATTTCTTATCTGCAGAAATTAAATCCACTGAATTTAGATTAACATCCCTCGAGTTCTATGTTCTATGTGAATTCCCTACATCTGGTAAAACCTGAAGTGACGTACGTACGTTATATCTGACTTGATGCGCATTTCTTCCAGTTCATAGTTGAGACTTAAAATTGCTGATTTCTGAGAGATTATTAAGTGAAGAAAGATTTTATAATTTATAGTGAAGTGATATTGTTAATGAACAAAAACAAAACTTGAATTTACTATGTTTATTATCACAAAAATACTTCGAAAAAAATCTGGACACCCTACTGCACTAGGAATGATAAAACCCCTCGGCGCATGTGCATGTCGTAATGCCTATATCATTTCCTATGGAAAATTTGAAAATTTCAGTTAATTCTTAGAGAAATAAGTTTGAGCTCATTTTAAAGATAATTTATCGCAGATCATTTTTCCTCATGGTGACTATATCGGGAAATGTATAGTATTTGAGATATAAACAAAAATTTGAGTGAAATTCATAATTTTTACTAATTTTTTTATTTCTAGGTGCGCCACGTCATTATTTTTTGAATGTATTATATAAATTAAAAAACTACCCATTAAATGCTATCATTTTATTTCATTATTGTAAAAATCGATTTAGGTTTAAGATTTATAGATAGCACCACATGTCTATGGAAAAAAAATCTAAAAAACGCTATATTTTTGTTATTCTTCGCGGGGAAAATTTTTTTAAATCACTTTTCTTATGAAATTATATGTGTTTTATCGATATCCGTTAGAATTTTTAAAATCGGACCAGCTACTAACTTTTTCTCGTGAGACTATAACCCCTTAGCTTCGCCTCGGGGTAAATATAACACTACGATTGCAGATGTAAGCGCAAATCTATAATTATGTATTCAGTTCCTCTGAATACTCAATCTGCCCGATGATGGTCTAGTGACCGAAATTGCAATCGCAGTGTTATATTTTTAAAAGTATTTTTCTGATGATAAACATAGTAAATGCAAGTTTTGTTTTTGTTCATCATGTTAAATTATCACGTAGTAACGACGGATTCCATCAAATATTTGATATTGTTAAGTTTACAGCTGAGTTTAGTAGTAAGAGTCAATAACCAACTAACATCCAATTCATATACTTACTCTTTTCACCTGATGTGATCTTTTTCACCTTTCTGATATTTTTCCTTTAAAATTTGAATAGCCCATTTCTTGGGTTTCCATTGGGTCCTCGTAATTATTTTATATTTTTTTGATGTAGAATAAAAATGTTGAATTATGGATGAGCTGATATCAATCAACACCTCTCCCTTCCCCGCTTTCGCTTAGGCTGATCATCTTATAAATAGTTCAGGTCAACTCCATAAAACTTGCCACTAACCCCCCCCCCAAATCAATCTCTGGATACGCCACTGATATATATATATATATATATATATATATATATATCTCTATATATATATATATATATATATATATATATATATATATATATATATATATATATATATATATATATATATATATATATATATATATATATATATATATATATATATATATATATATATATATATATATATATATATATATATATGCTTTTTAGAGGGGGTTAAACAAATTCTTGAGGGGGCTTGTTTCTTAAGCCGCGGTCACACTAGGCTGTTAAGCAGCCGCTACTAACCAGCCGCTGGCAATATCGCCAGCCGCCAGCTGGATCTGAAGGGTTCACATTATAAACCTACTAGCCGCTAGTACAGTTATTGCTGGTGACTTGAAAGCTGTGTAAACGTCATCTGCTCCCGCACCACTCTTCTTAGACTTTTTCACTTTATAAACTTCATTTCGATACGTATCGCGTAAACTTTTTATTTTTTTCTTCAATTCTGCTTTAAGTCTTTGTTCTTCAAGTTGTTCCAGTAACTCCTTGTAAGCCGAATCTTTGGCATTTCTGTTGATGTAGTCTGCAGTCGAAGCGTCCCACAGTCATGGAAAATTTCGAAATATATCTAGGAATGTAATTATGTCTTTACCTGACCACTTGTTGCTGTCAACCATATTCACTGTTAATCGCAAAAATAAATAGAAAATACAGTAAACGAATCCAACACTGCAAAACAAACTAGACACGTGTTAATTCACCAGCCGCTTGTTAGCTACTAGGGGTTCACATTGGCTGTCTGGCGCCAGCGAGGAGATCACGTGACTGCCAGCTGAGGGTAAGCAGCGCTCAAAAGTTAAACATGTTCAACTTCTGATTGTGGCTAGTAAACACCAGCCTGCTGGCATTTACCAGCCGCTAGTGCTGGGTCAGACTAGGCTGCTTGCTGGCAATATTACCAGCGGCTAGTTAGTAGCGGCTGCTAAACAGCCTAGTGTGACCGCGGCTTTACAAAGTACTGAAATAAATATACGTGAGAAAAAGACAGAAATGTGCAGCTTTTTCTGTCTTTTTACCTAGGAAAGTACACTGGAAAACGAATATTCATTAAAAAACCAGGCCCCCGCATTTAAATGTTTTTCGGCAGACAAGAAGTTTTAGTTCTGCTTTAATTTTAAATCTTTTTTTTGAATTAATCAAACGCATGCCCCCGCATTTAAATGTTTTTCGGCAGATAAGAAGTTTTAGTCCTGCTTTAATTTTAAATCCAGTCCAAAGACCAAAATTTTCTGAGGTGCCACTTACTCCCAATAGAATATTTGACATAGAGATACAACATAGAAACTTGTTAAATGTCGATTGGAAAGGGATGTTTGGTAAATCAGTCCCTGATAACCCTATTATTTTTCTGAGGAAGATTATAGATTTAAAAAATGCAGCCCACCAATTCATTTTTGAATATTTAGCTCTATTTGCATTTACTCTTCTAAGCTTACCGTATTTCAATGCATTCGTGGAGAGGATATTTTCATTGATGAATATCTCGACAACAGTCGAGTCGTTGAGTAGTGCGGTTCGTATATTGTGAGCGCGAATTTATATCATAAAATTCAATATGTCTCAAGTGAAACCTTACAATTTTCGTAATAAAATGGAAGTCGAAAAAGTGACCACTATAAATATGGAACGTGATGATGTGCTAAGGGCGTGGATTGAAGAAAAAATATCAAGTTCGACCGCTGAATTGAAACAGGAGATTAATCACCTTAAATCAGCAGTGGACCAACTGCTTTCAATCAATAAAGAATTAATTAATCGGTTGACAAATCATGTTGTCGACAATACTCACATTGAATCACCTGATTTAAACCAAGAATTGACTTTGGATGAGTCACCCTGCTCGGGAACATCTGTCGAAACAGTTGTTGAAACGCAAAAACCCCAAAAACTTATAAATCGAGGGTCTCCGGCGATAAAATCGAGAAAAGATAACATTAGACAGCGGAATGATATGCCGGATTCCATAAAAACGGGTGAAAATACACCGATTAGCCGTCGACCGAAAAAAGCCGTGATTGTTGGAATTGATCAAGATGCTAGAACAGGTGGTTTGGGCGCTTCGCCTCGTCTCATTTGGCTACATGTTTCCAAATGCAAGCAGACAACGACAGAGGATGAAGTGAGAAATTTTATGCTGACAAAAAATCCCAACAAAGAGTTTATTGTGGAAAAATTGCAATCGAGAGGTACAAATGCATCTTTTAAGGTAGGTGCCGGTGCTCATTTGAAAGAGGAATTGTACAGTCCGAAGTATTGGCCATCTGGAATTCATGTGAAACGTTATTTTTTTCGGCGACAAGGAGATCACTCGGAAAGTCGCTCAGGTGGATTTTAAGAAAAAGATTGTATGCACGCATTTGAATATACAGGGTCTCATTGGTAAAATTGAAATGTTAGAATGCTTCTTAGATATGAATGGAAGCGATATTTTATGTTTGAATGAACATTGGTTGACGGGAGATGACATTTTTAGTGTACATATATCTGGCTTCAATTGTGTTTCCAATTTCAGCCGCAAGAGTTCAATTCGTGGAGGCTCCTGCATCTTTGTTAGGGATTGGCTATTACAGTCGACACTAGAAAATATACTATTGGACGACTTATCCGTTGAGGGTGAGATAGAGATTTCTGGAGTTACTATTCGTGTTGGGCATATCAGAATTGCGATTCTTTCGATCTACAGGCCCTGTTCTGGTGACTTTGTGGAAGCCAGTATGATTCTTATGTCAGCTGTGAACAGGTGTTTTCGTTAAATGTGACAAAATTATTTTGAGCGGTGATTTTAATGTTGACATGAAGTCGGACTCGTTGAATAAGAATGTTTTACTTGATGTTATTGAGGGATTTGGTCTGCGTGTATGTACAGATGCTTTCACGCGAGTATTTACGAATAGACATGGCGCAACCAGTAGAACCGCAATTGATTATATATTTACAGATATTGACGAGGTAGATTCTTCTGAAGTTAGTGATTCAAATGTCTCTGACCACCATGCTATTTCAGTGAAATTTTTCCTTTCGGATGTGAGAATGGGGCAGGAGGATGGGCCAAGAATCGCAGCCAGGATCTTCAACGAGCATAGTTTATATCAGCTAGGGGTATTTCTGAGTGAACGTATTGACTGGGCTCCCATTGATTGCGAACGTGATTTGAATCGTGCTTTCAGCTGTCTTATGGAAAAAATCAATTTTGCTGTTGAAGCTGCGTGTCCGGTTAAGTGGTCTACATGTCGTAAGACACCCATTACCGTACGAATCACTCTACCGAGGGAGCAGCAATCGAGCTTTTCGATTTTGTTCATGCTGAAATTGATGAAGGAAGAATTGTGGTGGTGGTGTTCTTCGATCTCAAGATGGCATTCGACCTGATGGACCCCGAGATAGCGTTGCTAAAGTTTGAGAGACTAGGACTTCGCGGAGTCTGCAGTAACTGGTTGAGAACATATCTCAATGATCGGAGTTTGAGTGTCAGAGTTGATGGTGTTTATTCAACGAAAAGAAGAAGCCCGATGGGGGTTCCTCAGGGATCTACGCTTGGGCCACTGCTATTCTTACTTTTTATAAACGATCTGGCTGACTTTATTAGTTTGGGCAAAAGTGTCCTCTACGCAGATGACGAAGCAGTAGTGGTATCGGGGGATGATGTTCGGGAGGTTTCCGCTCGCGTTGAGAGAGTGTGTGACTTGATGGAGCAATGGTGCCAAAGGAACAGACTGATATTGAATAAATCTAAGACCACATTCATGAATTTTCATATCAGAAATTCATTAGATAACACTGATACCATACATTTTGCACATGAAGTAAAATATCTGGGTTTCATTGCGGACGCTCGACTGCGGTGGGATTCGCAGCTTCAACATGTTTGTAGATGCCTAGGTAAGGCATATTTTGCTATTTTGCAGATGAAATCTGTTTTGAACCCGGTGGATCTGATTGGTATATATTACAGTTTGGCTTACTGTCATCTGTCCTCTGGAGTGCTCCTGTGGGGTTGCTCGGTGGGATGGCGAAGAGTTTTTGTATCCCAAAAGAGACTTGTGAGGTTGCTTTTTGGGCTTCAGCCAAGAGACTCCTGTAGGGGGTACTTCATTGAGAACAGACTGCTCACATTCCCGAGTATCTTTATATTGAAAGAAGCACAACCAGGAGTTCGAGAAGTTGGGTGATCATAGCAGGTATTGCACAAGGAATGCAAATGTTATGTCGATCCCCAGACACAGATCTTCATTTTACGAGAGATGCCCAAAGTACTCTTCCATCGTAATATACAATAAGTTACCTGTACATCTGAGGAATTTGAACATGCCCAGATTCAAGACGGCAATAAAAGATTTTCTTTTGAATAGAGCATTCTATTCAGTTTCCGAATACTTGTCCTGCTGATTTTTTTTTTTTTTTTTTTTTTTTTTTTTATCATATTATGTCTTTTGTCTGTGAATGTTACATTATAGAGTGTATTTACATTGCATGTTTTATTTTATGTATAAAAAACGATTATTTTCATATTATACACATTTTTATTATATTTACATTGACGAGTACACGCTGTATAAGCCATACGTACAATAAAGATTATTATTATTATTATTATTATTGTTGAATGTAAAATTATACTAAAAATGTTAAATTCAGTTGTGTCTATTATGTCTCACTTTGCAGTAAATGAGATTTGCTGTGAATAATTTGAGCCTAGCAAAGCTACGTATGCAAAATTTAATTCTGATATGTATCAGTAGCACAACCAATCCACAACTTAAACCACAGACAAAGATGATGATGTAATGATGTCTTGTGAACAGTTTATATAAAAATAAAGATTTTTTTTTTATCTCGAGGGACCTACAGTTTAACGCCGGTTCCGAACGGCCAATGGCATTGTAAACGATGTACATTACCCAACAATTTATCTTATAAATAGAACCACTAAATTCCGGACATACACAACACCCAAGAGCAAGGTGGGACTCGAACCCACATCCTCGGCTTACAAGCGGTGCACCTTACCGCTGGTCTACCGAGGCCTCAAAAAATAAAGATATTTGTAACAGAATCGTGGTTTTGATTGTAATAGTTATTTGAGTAAAAAGTCCCGAAAATACCTATTATTGTTTTTTGGACGAGTAGGCAACATGTTGGGTGCACCATTTTTTCGTGCGGTTGCGAAAAAATCGTGATTGCGATTTTCGGCGACAAATCAGCAGCAAGACAATTATGAAATAACTGCTAGAATGAGAGAATTTTATATGCAAAAAAAAAATTTTTAGGATAAAAACGTCAACATGATTCGCGGGTTAAAAGATGCCGCAAATAAATAATTTATGAGTCAGTTTTACAATTAGGTAGATTTGTTTATAACTAGGCTAGTTTTATTTTTTAACGCGGATATAAACATTTTTGGTTTGTAATAATTCTGATATCTTCTATAGAGGGGGCTAACAGCCCCCTCTGGCGCCGCCCTGACTGCGGCCCTAATATATATAAATATATATATATATATATATATATATATATATATATATATATATATATATATATATATATATATATATATATATATATTTATATATAAAACAGAAATCGAACACAGAGTATAGGTTCTTGAGGGATGTTCATTCACATAACACCAGGAAATTATGTAACATATATCTGTCTAATGTAAGGACTGAATTTGGGCTCAATAATCCTATTTCAGAGGCATTTTCTTTTTATAATCAGTTACCTGACTCAGTGAGGGAAATAGAGCAATTTTATTAGAAGTATCAATATGTATTTGAGTATGACATAGTTCTGGCGTTGTGATGGTTCCTTTTCTCTACTTTTTATTTTCACGGTTTATTTTATATGCAAAAAAAAAATTTTTAGGATAAAAACGTCAACATGTTTCGCGGGTTAAAAGATGCCGCAAATAAATAATTTATAAGTCAGTTTTACAATTAGGTAGATTTGTTTATAACTAGGCTAGTTTTATTTTTTAACGCGGATATAAACATTTTTGGTTTGTAATAATTCTGATATCTTCTATAGCGGGGGCTAACAGCCCCCTCTGGCGCCGCCCTGACTGCGGCCCTAATATATATAAATATATATATATATATATATATATATATATATATATATATATATATATATATATATATATATATATATATATATATATATATATATATTTATATATAAAACAGAAATCGAACACAGAGTATAGGTTCTTGAGGGATGTTCATTCACATAACACCAGGAAATTATGTAACATATATCTGTCTAATGTAAGGACTGAATTTGGGCTCAATAATCCTATTTCAGAGGCATTTTCTTTTTATAATCAGTTACCTGACTCAGTGAGGGAAATAGAGCAATTTTATTAGAAGCATCAATATGTATTTGAGTATGACATAGTTCTGGCGTTGTGATGGTTCCTTTTCTCTACTTTTTATTTTCACGGTTTATTTGAATTATTCTGATTTTGCTACAGATCTTGTTTCAATTTAGAAGTTTGCTTCAAGTTGTAACGATTAGAATACGGGTATAATCTCATTTTCTGTACCTGTTGGTTGATTATAAGGTTGATTATTAGTTGGTTTTGTCACATGGTTTAGTAATCAAGTTAGTTTGAGTTTATCTAGAGTATTTATTTATATTTTATTACAATTATATCTGAATTTAATTCAATATGTTTCGAACACTATATTTAATTACTTCGATACCAGTGCTTTCAGGCATTGTTTAGAGGTAACATTTGATTATGTAAAAAATTATTATGATTTAATGAATAAAGGAGATTAATAAAAATATATATATATATATATATATATATATATATATATATATATATATATATATTAATATATATATATATATATATATATATATATATATATATATATATATATATATATATCAGACATGAAAAATTACGTCCCGACATGAAGATGTCTACTCTGCAACAGTGCCGTATGGAATTCTAGATCACACCAATGTTGTTTAAAACTCTGGACATACACACGAGAGCGCGCTTCCTAAATACTTTTTGCGATATCCACAATATTCAACAATCAATTCATGAAAAATATAATACAATTCGACATCATTTTTAAATTATTGAAGAATTTTTTTACTCGTTCACTTTATGTTATATATAAGAATGACTATGGTCAATATGTATATTTTTCATGAATAACTTTGGATGGTACTTCCAAGATGAATATCCAAAACGATAAATATACCGGAGCATATAGTCAAACGTCTCATTTATTTCGTTGAATCTGAAATTTTTTACCAAGTGTTATCAGGCAGGACACCAATTGTTCGTTGGAATAATCACGGATATCATTGAATTTTTATGAACACGAATCTGTCTATCTATATAATTATTAAAGGATCGATCGCGAAAATGTATTGGTCAAGGTTGTTGGATTAGGTACATATCTGCAATAATTATTTTTTATAAGGTAGAACAATTGAATTTATAGGACACCTAACTCCACCTTTATTCGTTTCAAGGATAACAGAATATAATGTAATTTTCTATTGGAACCGATATAATATGTGTTCAATGAATCAATTTTTTGGTCGCTTGTGTTAAATATAAAAACTAGAAGTATTAAAATGAAACTTTCTGAAAAAAAAACGACTTAAACAAAATGCACTTAAACTCTACCCATATAATAATATAGCACATTGGCGACCTAGTTTCTATATTTGGATGTCATATAGCGCCATCCCACAGAATTGTAAGGTAACAGTTGATTAGTAGTACAAAAATTTACGAGATGGCGTTATGTGAAATTGTCAGTATGAGTCAATCGGAAATAGATTTTTGTGTGTAAAATTGCATTTTGATAAGAAAGACAACCATATTGATAAACTTAAGAAAAAAAACTAAAATCTAAATACAAAATTTCATTCAAATCGTTAAAGCCGTGTCCGATATATATATATATATATATATATATATATATATATATATATATATATATATATATATATATATATATAGGTATATAAAATATATTTGTGTATGTGTGAGTGTGTGTGTAGAAGAATGGCTTGTTTAAATAATTGTATAAGATAGGTAATTCAATTATTTTAGCTATGTGCTGTTTTAGACAGTAAAATTTTTTCAGTATCGGTATACATTTTTTGCATGTCAAGTGTAATGAATAAGGTTTTAAAAACTACTATAATATAATCAAAATGCCGAATTTTGAAGTTGCATAGATTGTTATCATGTTTCGTATGAATATAAGGGTAGTTTATTCAGTTAAAGATTTTAGTTTGTTTAGTTAAGTGGACTAATTCAATTGTCACTACTACGAAGTTCGTTTGACGAAGTGTTTCTTAAAACCTGCTCCGCGTTCTGCTCTTCTCATTACATAACAGCATAACAGTATGAGATGATCACTCCCAGATCCAACCACTTGAATGATTGACAAAAATACAATACTAGCCTATGAGTTTTGAGGATTTCTTTGAGTTCTCTCAGTTGCCATTATCATATATTGAAAATTAGAACACCTCTGGAGTATGTGAGTCTTTTATAGACTACCCTGAAAGTATCCCGCACTCAGGGATGTGTGAGACTCCGGATGTTGCTGGTTACTCACTAGAAAACCTCTCACACATTCCTTGTAGTATTTCTTCATCCTGCTCTTACAGCATCCCTCAAAAAAAGAGTGGAGCTGCAAGCGGCCTATATAGTTCATAGGACCTCATGACTCGAAGTGACCCGAGCAACACTGCTTTCTGCATTCTGCGCGTCAATATCTCGACCAGAGATCTGCATGCCGGAATAATCTTCAATTCTGTTACATAGTTAGCTCTCATTCCGCCTAGACAACCTATGATTAGTACGACCATCCTAACTTTATGCCCTGGGTATAGCGTCCTCAGCTCGAACATAAAATCTCTGTATTTTTCCCTTTTCTGTTCTTCTTTCATCACCACATTATTTCCGGCAAGGGACGAAAATTCGACAATAAACAATTCTCTGAGCTCTTTGTCCAGCAGGACTATATCTGGCTTTATTGCGTGGTATATGTTCCAGTATATGCGAGCTGTATCGTTCTCAACAACCGCTTTCAATTTCTAGTGGAATATATGGTAGCACTGGTTCTTTGTCTATACTATAAACTTTTCTCAGATGGAAGTAGAGAATTCGGAGTGCTCCATTATGTTTTTCTATATACCCTGATGGAGCATGGACTTTGCAAGCAGACAGGATGTGCATAAGAGTTTCCTCCTGACTATGGCATGCTCTGAAAGTTGTTGGGACCAATGAAGTGACCCGAGCAACACTGCTTTCTGCATTCTGCGCGTCAATATCTCATCCAGAGATCTGCACGCCGGAATAATCTTCAATTCTGTCACATATTTAGTTCTCATTCCGCCTAGACAACCTATGATTAGTACGACCATCCTAACTTTACGCCTTGGGTATAGTGTCCTCAGCTCGAACATAAAATCTCTGTATTTTTTTTCCGTTTCTGTTCTTCTTTCATCAACACAATTATCTGAGCTCCTTGTCCAGCAGGACTATATCTGGCTTTATTGCGTGGATCTGCCGAGTTGTTGGAAAAGCATAGTTCCAGTATATGCGAGCTGTATCGTTCTCAACAACCGCTTCACTTTCTAGTGGAACATATGGTAGCACTCGTTCTTTGTCTAAACCATAAACTTCTCGCAGATGGAATCATATTATCATTATTATTATTATCATTTTTATGTCGCCCCGGAAGTGTATTTTGCTTGTTTATCGTTTTTCTTTTGAGAATTTATCTTACATTTCGAAAAATAGAACTTCTTCAATTTTACTGTTAGGCGATGAAGAAGAAAGGGAAGAAACGACTTTCTTCCGCTCGATAAGCGTATATTATCAGATTTTCATTGCCCGTTTTCCGACATTTCAGTTCGGCGAGAAAGGATCCGGATTTAGGACGAAATCCGGAGGCCCGCAGGACTTTTACAAGATCAGGGAAGAGCACGTGAAGAGGGGTACTCTGTTCGAAGATCCGGAATTCCCGGCTAACAATTTTTCCTTGTTCGCCAGCGAACACGCAGAGAGATATTTCCAGTGGAAGAGGCCAGGGGTAAGTGACGTTTTTCGAATATTTATTCACTGAAAAAAAAATTACTAGCGCGACAGTTATGGTCTCATCGGAATACTAGCTTTGTTCGCAATGCTAGCAGCAAGAATTGGTAAGAAAATTCACGTAAACATATACATATTCAATTAATTTGACTTTAATTTGGCAGTGGCGTAACAATAGAGTGGACGAAGGGGAAAATATCACTGCCATAAGCCAGAAGTTTCGTGAGCTCAGAAGGTTTCTTACATTTATCACTACAACATTTAGCGTACACAAGTTAAACAGAAATATGTATCAAAATTTCAATGCATTTGTTGGAAAATATATTATCCAGTCAGTTTTAGAACGTACCCCAGTAGGTAATAAAATCCTCGTCACTTTTGAACGCAGCGTTGTAGCTGGAAGAAATGAAGTTTTCTTGTTAGTTCATACGTTCGCCGCAAGACCTCTGTTGTGGCGCGGGCTTTCTGGGAATCCCCGCTTCAGGTTTCGACGTAGCTTTTAAAGGACTTCAATCTGAAGCCGTCGATATTTCAAATGCCTCAAAGCGCTTGCAAGACTGCCTGGAAGACCTTGAAATGAATCCAAATTAATTTGGGAGTATAAAAATGCAAGCTAATATATCAAAATATTGGTCTATAAAACCTGAATTTACTAAAGCTCGTCACGGGAAGGTGTAACGTCATTTTGATGAAATTTGCGATGATAAACGTTTCCAAAATCCTGTGAGCTTGTTTGAAGTGAACATTTTCCATCGTGTATTAAATATCATCATCAATCAACTGAGATCGCATTTGCTTGGAATGAATAAAATTGTTTGTCCACGACTGTACTATAAATCATTCATTATACGTGTGCTTCCTGAAGTATAATGATACCTATTATTCACTACTATTGAATAATGGTTTATTATACACTGCATGACGTCACACTCAAAACGTATGTCCAAACTTGAGACTATCATTGACATTGTTAGGATAGTATTGTTATTAGATTTTTAGGTTTTATGTAACTAAGATAACTTTTAGGCAAATTATTAAGCTAATATTTAATATAATGCCCAACTTGTTGAATATTTACTCTAATAAATTATCTATTTCATTTTTATCAGAGTGAAAGAAAGGAATGGAATCGATGTCAAGTATGAAATAGTTGACGTTTACGTGAGTATGCAATTTTCAGTGAACACAGAAAATGTTATGTCAACGCTTTTGATAACTATTTTTATTGTTGAAAATGCAGATTATTACTAATTTTTCCGAGGAAGTCGTGGACAAAGTATAGTATTCTACTCGCACAAAATTACAATTTTTCACTCGGGTGAATTGCGACACTCGCTTGCAGCTCGTGTCGCAAACTTCACCCTCGTGAAAAATAGCAATCATTTTGTGCTCGTTGAATAATATACTATTTCAATTTTAGTGTCTTGCAACCTACTACTTTGCAAAATTTAAATGATGCCGATTTATAAGAAAAGGCTTTAGTATTTGTCGATTTATATGAAAAAGACATGTTTATCTCGTTTGTCAAGGAAATCCATCATAAAGAATAATTTTATTTCTTCAAACTTTCGTGAAGTGTGCACTGCATTTTCGTCATTTTCAAACATAACTGTGACAATTCATCTGACATTCCATGGCCCGAAAATTTGAACTTTGATGATGCCATCAACAAATTTGCTGAACAAACAGATCGAAAAAAAGAAATTAATTAATAAATATTTTCTACTAAAAATTTTAACGTTGGTTGATCTTCTTTATATCAGGTGGAAGAGGGCGCCACTAATCTTTATTACAGTAAATAATACTGTTTTAGGATGAAAGTATCCCTGAAGGGGTTAAAATTATTAGATTGACCGTTATAAATTTTTTAGCTCTCATACTATTATGTTCGAGTAATCGTGTTCTGACAAAGTACATTTGTGTACATAAGTACAGACCATTAAAACCTGCAAGTACAAGCTTTTATCAATTTCTTGGTCTTGTAGGACGTCACATTGTTCGCCAAGAATAAACCGAAGCAGTATGGTGCACGGGGTCACGAGTACCTTCGAAATACGTGCTATCTTATGAAAATATTTGTTTTGTCTTAAAAATTTTGCTCTTCGAATACGGATTAGACTTTTTATATTTTTCATTTTTTTTTCTAGGAAATTTGTAAGGATCCTCAACTCTTCGTGGAAGGTTTCTCTAGGTTCGATGTGCAACAAGGAGAATTGGGAGATTGTTGGCTACTGGCGGCGACAGCAAATTTGACGATGTACCGAAGGTTGTTCTTCCAAATTGTACCAGACGATCAGGGTTTCGACGAAGATTACGCCGGAATATTTCACTTTAGGTATGTACGGAGAGAGAGAGAGAGAGAGAAATAGCTTTATTGTCCTATAAAATCACAAAATTTTGTCGACAAAGCACATATAAAAAATTAAAAATAAAATTTAACAATGATAACTAATCAAACAAAACACACTTTCAATAGTTGAACAAGACAAGAATCTACTAAAATAGAGGAACAAAATGGAAAAACATTTGTCAGTCAATTATGTAAAAACATATGTTAAGAATTAACATATTTGTCAATTAAACTTATTATACAGATATAAAATTTTGTATATTACAAAAAAAAAAATATTAATATATGTTGCTACTAAATGTGGATCTCAAGGGTCTATGGTACAATGTGAAATTCAGTTATAGAATAAAATTCTGCTACTGAGTAGAATGGTCTCTCCAAAAAAAAGTCCTTAGTCGAACTTCGGAACTTTTTGTACGTACTCAAGGATTTTAGCTCCAATGGTAGATGATTGTATTACTTTCCGGCATTGTAGGTAAAGGAGTTTTTTGTTAAGACGGAGTTGGGCGTTATTAAATAAATATCGGTATCTGAATTTCTTGTGGGATATCTATGATTTGGTCTTTCTGAAAAGTTATGAATTTAATTGCGAACCAAACAGACGGACTCGAATATGAATAGTGCAGGAAGAGTCAGAATTTTGAATTTTTTAAAGTAGAATTCGCAATGTGTCCTTCTGCTCAGATCAAACATATAACGAACTGCTCTTTTTTGCAATCTGAAAACAGACTCAAAGTGGAAGAGGCTGCATGAACCCCAATATGGAAAACCATAACGAAGGTGAGATTCGAATAAACAAAAGTATGTCGATATCGCAGCAGAAATTGAAAGCTCTCTAGAAACCGTTTTAATGGCGAAACATGCAGAAGATAATTTTTTTGTTAATATGTCTATATGAGTAGACCATTTGAGCGACTCATCAATATAAAGACCCTAAACTTCACTGAGTTCACTGTTTGAATTGTTTTATTGTTTAGGGTAACAGGTTGTAGGGTTCCTCTGTAAGACATTTCTACAGTTTTATCTGTGTTGAAACAAAGTCCATTTGAATCAGACCAGGCCTTAATAGTCAGCAAATCATAACTTATGATTGACTGTAAGGCTTGTATATCAGGGTTACTCCAAGTTACACTGGTGTCATCAGCAAACGAGTACGGGATTGTATATCTAGAAAGCTGTAGATTTACTGAAGCGCCACCTAGTGATAGATTCCCCTTACTGTGAACCCCGAATAGGGAATATACGTTACCCTCGAACTAATTTTCATTTATTGCCAGAAGTTAGACAATCCTCGTTACGCTCAGGCGCAAGGAGAGTTGTTATTTCTACAGTTTCGAGGATGCTTCATTGCCTAAATTCACATCACAGATTACTGTGATGTGAGTTCTTCTGAGAGATTGATATGTGGTTCTGAAATATTGACTCAGATAGATGAGGGTCACTCTTGTAGACAATGTTGAAATAGTATTCAAAACGATGCGACTCTTTATTATATTTATTTAATAACAAAATCATCAGTAAGAAATTTGAAAGTAAATAGATCTTTAAAATTAAACATACTTAGGCAAACCTTCCGAAAATCTGAAATTGTTTTTTCGTAAACAAAATTTCAAAGTCTTATATAAAACCAACAATAACATTGGAAAATTGATTAAAAACAACAAATCAAAAATTCATACAGACCAACGTACTGGTGTTTATAGACTCGACTGTAACGATTGTGAAACATTCTATATAGGACGTACTATTAGATATTTCAGAACTATATCAAGCAGAAAACTGACTCTAATTATGCGTGCCATCTTATTCAAGAAAAACAAACCTTAAATCATAATTATAAAATATTACAGTTAGAAAATAGTCTCCATAAAATCAACTGTTGGGAATCCCTTTACATCAATAAATATAAAAATTCCGGAAACCTAGTTAACGACCAGATTGAAGTAAACCCTTCTTCTCTCCTTAATCTGTTCAATGTAGGTACCTACTAATAGCTCTGAATGAATTGCTTATTCTTTTTTAGTTTCTCTAGAAACCCCTCTGTTGTATTCAATTTTTTTTATATATATATTGTTTTGTAATACCATAATTTAGTACGAGATGAAGTCAATGTTATGACGAAACGCGTTTACTCAATAGATTTTTATTTCAACCTGTGAAAAGTTAGTTTTTTATTTCTTTAAAATAAAGTTATGAATATGAACTTTCACCAAGTAAATGCCAATTCAATTCAATAAAATTGAACTCTTGTATAAGAATAACTTTATTCAGAAAATTAAATGAGTTTACAAGATTAAATGAGTTTACAAACAGTATAGGGAAAACATAATAAGCGATACGCCCCCTACCGGTGTCGAATATTACTAGAGCATGGGAGATAGATTGCTTTGTTTACATCTGTTTACGTGTATTTTATATGAGAAGTTGTTGAGTTTTAATTGTATTTTGGATCGTTTACAAACGTTCAGAAGATGTGAATCACTATTGTTGTGTATTCTATTGTTCATATTGGGCAAAAAAACCGAATATAGCTTACATACCTTTCCGAAGTCTGGACAATTCAAAGTTGCATTCCAAACAAAGTTGGGAAACAAGGAAATGATGGACAGAAGAAAGGTGTGGATTCATAACTTGAAGATTGAAAAAAAATGTCTGAACATAAGAGAGTTGTTCTTTACAGTTTACTGAGAATAATTATTTTCCCTGCAGTAAGTTTGTGGATTTTTCCACATAGAATTATACCAACTAATGATGTGCAATTTTCAGCTAACCGAAAACGTAGAGTTTTTGAAGTCCAATGCTATTCCAACGAAAAATGTTCCACTTTTATCGGAATCTGAACCTGGGCCATCATCCAGAGATTCTAGATTATTGTATTTTCTTTCATGTAACAACATGTAGATACTATTAAAATAATAATAACAAATGATGTTTATTTGCACAACCAAAATAACAGTTTATCATAACATCAAGAATATGAAATAAATCTGGACTCTATAGCTAGGTAAAAACTAAAATATTCAATTATATAATCAGGAAAACAGAGATTCTATCAAAAAAACCAGACTCTCAGAAGTACACCGTACTTTTAGGATAGCTGTTATACGTCAGGAAAATTCGAAAAATATCATAACTTATTACGTTCAAACCATTCAGGCAGAGTATTCATATTAATTCTTCTTTTATTTCATGTTGTTTCTTTCAGTTTAGCTGGTAAGTACTTAGTTTTGTCCATTATACTCAAAAATTCTTCAGTTCGTAATGAAAGTAGACATGTCAGAGATGTTTTCTTGAAACTTTTGAAAGTTTTTTTATTTTTTAAATAAATAGGTGTTCTATCATACAGCCTTTTCATGAGGTATACATAGTTCCTTCAACCAATTAATTTATTCGTCCTCTACTTTATTTTATTATTGATTTTCATGTTCGATGATAAAAACTCAGTGTAAATTTCAACTTGATGTAGGTAGGTTATCTACTGTTGAACAGAGATAAAATTGTCCTCAATCCAAACACAATATATCACAGGAAAATACAAAGTCCAAAAACAATACAAATAACGACGATAAACGTTCGAGAACTCAAAACGAAATGAACGTAAATACCATTACAACCAATGTAAACAAACAGCTAATCTCCCATGCTCTAGTACCGATATTAGCCGTTCCGGCGCTACGATCTTAATTTCGGACGCCTATACAATGTGAATAAAGTTGATTTGGCGATAAGTGTTGCACTTGTTTCGCAGAATACAATTACATTAACAATAAGTAAAATTACATCAACAAGAAAAATAAACAGAAATAAACATTGATAATATGTAAAATCATGACAACGACACAATGGAAGTTAAAATTTATTAACCCTATGACAGAAATCTATCAATGACAATATAAACAGTAAAAGCAGCAAAACAAGCATGCTACAAGTTATCGTATTAAACAAGTGAATAACACTTGTTTCGAGACATAAAATCTGGTATAAAACAGAAACCAACCAATTCATCTAAAACACTTATAAGTATAATCATGCACATTCTCACACTTCATGTAACATAACTTCATGTAATATAGCAGAATCGGATTCACTGTCATCTTTGGTTAGTGCTTGTTGTTTATATATTCAACATACTATCTATTTAGTCTTTTCAATTATATTCGTGGGAATTTCTCTTCCTAGTTCCAGGATATATTGATCGTTTCGTAAGATATAATATTGTTCAGTATTTTATTGATTGCAGATTTTGGCAGTACGGTAGATGGGTGGATATAGTGGTGGATGATAGACTGCCAACGGATAACGGAAAATTGGTGTACCTCCATTCAACGGAAGAAAACGAATTCTGGAGTGCACTTTTGGAGAAAGCCTATGCGAAGTAAGCAACTTAACCTTTGTAGATTAAATTTCGTACCTAGACTGAGTTGATGTCAGGGAAGTGCCCTTTAAAAGTTTTTATTTATTTGTTTCAACGTCACAACGTTTATTTCGTAATTTCAAGTTTTTTTTGGAAATTTGGAGCATTGCGCATGTGTACAGCTACTACAAATTCAATAGGAACGCTGAAAAAATTTGTACGTGAATTCGTTTGTTGCTACGTAGGTGCTTTTTGGTTTCAAATATTTTTTCTTATTGCCACATAGACCGGGCGCTGGGAAACATTCCGTTTGCAAAAACCGATGACCTCATTCTGATTGATGATTTGAGTAAAGAAATACCTAATGAATGATATTGTGGAGGTTGCCGGACGGAATTATGGTCCAGTTTTTTTTTTCGGCCCTATAATAGGAGTTATCGATTCCATCGCTGTAGCTGTGGAAAAAAAAGTGGTGTAGAATGCAAAAAACATTTGACCGTTATTTCTCGAATGGAATATCTCTGTAAGACCCTCACCTATCTGGAAGTGAAGGTTGCCTGACAAGCCAGCTGTCATTTTTATTGTAAAAGCCCTCCACAGGGACTCATACGTGTTCTTGAATTTCGGAGCGGGCTGCGCTGTTCTCAACCGTATATGACGCTTCATATATAGCTAAACGTCATTCTCGTGCGCACTGATTATCATCACGAGTACATTTTCCAATTTTTATAATAGTAGTACTCAGAATTTTGTGATTTACTTGGTTTTCAAAGTGAAGAAATGTCACTACAATTAATAAATTTGAAAAGAAGAAAATTCAACGCAAAATCATCTTTATTTTGTGATTTACCAGGTAAAGTGGTAAACGAACAGAAAAAAAAGTCGTTTGAAACGATTCAAAATGCAGCCCATCAACGCAAAGACGAAATTGCAGACAAGTTTGAGAAGTTGTTTGATCCGACTGCTGATGAACAACACTTCTCGTGACATAAAAGTTGCATAGCCAGCTAAATCAGCGAAAAAAAAATTTGTCGTCGTGAAATATCACTGCATAGAGCGCTGGAAAAAAGTGTTTCGTCATCAGGCGTGACTGGCCACTCAACTGAAAGGGCCCGCAAGTCAAAAAGAAGAAGCAGCGAATCGTCGAGTAACTCATGCTGTTCCATTTGTGGTCAGACGACGAAAACCAAAATTACAAAACTTTATCTTTCAATTGAAATCGTCGAAGAAGGCTGCAGCCCAAACATATTCGTGAAAAAATTTCTTAGAACCAATACATGAGCCTCTGAACTTTCCAGTTTTGTTTTTCGGCCCTATAATAGGAGGTTTCGATTCCATCGCTGTAGCTGTGGAAAAAACATTGTTTTTTCTTTGTTTGTTCTTGGCTATTGAAAGGTTGTTAGTGAAAGGTAAGAAATAAAAAACGGCATGATCATAATACAATACAAATTTAATCTTAAAAAAAAAGTGGTTTACGTATTGATAAGTACTGAAAAATAACATTTTCCAATATGCAGGTAAGTTTTGATAATTATTGCCGATGCATTTGCAAAGGTAGATACAATTTACTTTTTATGCAACTGCAGGACATTGTCCTGCAATCAGCATTATATTTACAAGGCCTGATTAAAGAATTTGGCAAAGGCGGTTTTGCCATTTGCACCGGGTACAGCTCTTCATCTCGTTTTTCATAACCAAATTGGAAAAAGTTAAGAGGCTCATGTATTGGTTCTAAGAAATTTTTTCACGAATATGTTTGGGCTGCAGCCTTCAAGCAATGTAAGATTTTGTTAGTGAAACGTAATTCCTGTAGCACGATTTGTGATATTGGAAGTTTTTGCCTAACAAATCGTCCAGTGTTTCGTAGATACAAAATTTTGTGAACACTCCATCGTGTTGTCGACGCAAAGGATTGAAAATTAGCGTAGTTGCTGGAATTTCAGTTGAAAGATGAAGTTTTGTAATTCTGTTTTTCGTCGTATGACCACAAATGGAACATCATGAGTTACTCGACGATTCGCTGCTTCTTCTTTTTGACTTGCGGGTCCTTTCAGTTGAATGGCCAGCCACGCCTGATGATGAAGCACTTTTTTTCCAGCGCTCTATGCAGTGATATTTCACGACGACGAATTTTTTCTTCGCTGATATAGCTGGCTATGCAACTTTTATGCCACGAGAAGTGTTGTTCATCAGCAGTCGGATCAAACAACTTCTCAAACTTGTCTGCAATTGCGTTGATGTGTTGCATTTTGAATCGTTTCAAATGACTTTTTTTCTCTTCGTTTACCAGTTTACCCGGTAAATCACAAAATAAAGATGATTTTGTGTTCGATTTTCTTCTTTTCAAATTTATTAATTGTAGCGACATTTCTTCACTTTAAAAACCAAATGAATCACAACATTCTGAGTACCTACTACTATTTTAAAAATTGGAAAATGTACTTGTGATGATAATCAGTGCGCACGAGAATGACGTTTAGCTATAACTGAAGCGTCATAAACGGTTGAGAAGAGCGCAGCCCGCTCCAAAATTCAAGAACAGGTATGACTCGCTGTGGAGGGCGTTTAAAATAAAACTGACAGCTGGCTTGTCAGGCAACCTTCACTTCCAGATAGGTGAGGGTCTTACAGAGATATTCCAGTCGAGAAATAACGGTCAATTGTTTTTGTGCATTCTACACCACTTTTTTTCCACAGCTACAGCGATGGAATCGAAAACTCCTATTATAGGGCCGAAAAAAAAACTGGACCATAATTCCGTCCGGCAACCTCCACAATATCATTCATTAGGTCTTCCTTTACTCAAATCTTTAATCAGAATGAGGTTATCGGTTTTTGCAAACGGAATGTTTCTCAGCGCCTGCACTAACAATTTTATGCGGTTTTGAAATTATTCCAATTGATTTTGGGGGTCAAGAATTTGTATGTAAAAAAATACGTTTATGAATCAGTGCAGTGTGTACCCTACTGGTAATTCTATGTGAATATTCTTCTCAGACAGCGGTATCTATTAATTACCATATATGTGTAATATACTCTTTGATATTTTCAATGAAGTACTTCGAAGAAAATCTGATGTGAATCGAAAATCCCTTGAATTCCCCAAAAATTATTCCTGTTGCATTACATGATTCTTTTTAAGGTGATTTTATATATTTTCAGGCTACACGGATCTTATGAAGCTTTGAAGGGTGGGTCCACCTGCGAAGCTATGGAAGATTTCACGGGCGGAGTAACAGAAATGTACGAATTAGACAATCCACCACCGAACCTATTCAAAATTTTGGACAAAGCATTTCAACGCTCTTCGCTAATGGGATGCTCTCTGGAAGTGAGTCATTTTGTACTTTTTTTTTTTTTTTTTTAAAAAGAGGTGGGACGTGTGCCCTCTCACACGCGCCCGACCTCCGTACAATTTTGGCTTCGTCAACTTGAACATTTAGCCATCAATTTACTATAATGAGGGGAACCACTTAAATCCGGACGCATACAAACACCCAGAAACACGGTGGGAATCGAACCCACCAACTCCGTCAACGAAGACGGCATAGCGTTACCTATACCGCTCAGCCACGGAGCCTCCCATTTTGTACTTAGTTATAAGTGAGATGCTTTATAATATGTAGAGTTTATGTTGAAATATTATTTATATGATATATCAGGGTGTCTATATCCTTGAAAAACCTGGTAGGTCTGGAATTCTCAGGGAATTTTTTTCTCCTATAATAACCTAGAATTCTCAGAGACTTTTGGGTTCACACAGTTCAGTTTTTTCCAAATTTGCTTTCTGCAAATATAGAACCAGTATATTGCACAAGAAAAAAAAACGTTAAGAATATTTCCAGAAATAATAATAAATACTTTTAAATTCTTATGTAAAAGCAAATTGTCTGACGGCATTGGCACATAAAGCAAGTTCTTGCACAAACTCTCTGGGTAAAAAGATGTATTCTCGTGTGTCTCGAAATTGACAGAAAAAAAACAGGAGTAGTCCATGAGAGGAAAATCTTATCGCGATATACCTGTAAAAATATTAAAATCACCTGGAATATCCTGGAATTCTCAGGGAATTTTAGATTCCGACTTGAGTAGACACCCTATATATATATATATATATATATATATATATATATATATATATATATATATATATATATATATATAAAATTAAGTGAACTAGGACATTTATTTAAAACTAATCAAACAAACCTCCTAGCGGAGCTGGTTATAAGAGTTCACGAAGCATCGAAATATCAACATCTACCCTAGACGGTAATTGTTCGAAATGTTAATTTGTTTATCACAATCGATGGAAATTGATAGACAGACTGTTTCGCCCTTATCGGGGCTCATCAGTATCATCCATCCACCAAGAGTGATAACCAAACCAACATTTCAAACGGTCATACATATTTCTTCTAGTAACTCCATGACATATAAATATGACACAGCGCCACCAGTCGGAAATAATTGAACCACATCTTTCAGAACAGAAGAAAACATTTCGGCAACGAGAACTAGTACGTCCGGAACACACGAAGGTGGCTACCATATTCGGGGCGATTGCTGCCTGCGGTGTGTAATGTTGAATCACATCGAATTGATGTGTCAGCTTTACTCTTGCTTAGCGAATATGGTAGCCACAAACTAATCAAACAAACCTCCGTTAGGAGGTTTGTTTGATTAGTTTCAAATAAATGTCCTAGTTCACTTAATTTTATAACCACGGGCGTGTTTTCCGTTTAACACGAATAATTCTTACTCATATATATATATATATATATATATATATATATATATATATATATATATATATATATATATATATATATATATATATATATATATATACAGGGTGATTCACGGTGGATGGCACATTAGACGTTTCTGGTGAACCATACAACGGATCCCTTTGAAAATTCAATGGAGGGCATAATCGGACATTCTCTACCCAACTAAAATATTTTCGGTAATGCGGTGTTGCCACTTCTATAAGAAAGTAGTAGCAACTTTGATTTTTCAAATAGAACCACCTGTATATTATATTATTTTTAGAATCTCCAACAATTTTCTAACAACTTTCCATAATATTTTCCTATACCTATCTGTTACCGTTTTCGAAATAAAAATAATTTTCGTTTTTTTTCGTCGGAAATCAAGACCTCTAAAATCTCTGATATCTTTGAGCTAAGAAATACAATGATATCGAAATTTCGGATTAAGTTTGTTAATACCTAGGGGCTTCCTACACTTTTGCATAATTTTCGTTATTTCAATACAGGGTGGTCGAAAAATACAGTTATTTCGTTAGCTTGGAAAAGTGACTATAAGTTGGTTATTTCAAATAGAATACCCTGTATATTATTACAAATTCGGAAAGCTGCTAGAATTTCCTTCTTATTTATGTATATCATACCTATACCTAACTAGTCAAGTTTCGGACTTATGAGCACTTATTTGTGAAAATGTTCCTTGAACATGGTATCCCCTTGGTATTTGCTAAGCATGTCATGATTACCTACTATTTGACAGTAAAGTTGTGACAATCTACTAATAATATCGAAACTTTCATCACTTCAGAAGTTGGAAATACCTTCAGAAACGATGGAAAAAATTTATTCAAATGAAGTTGTTATGAATTTGTTTATTATTTTTGGACAGTGTGATAAAATTATCAGCAGGACATAGAAAGTTCAATGAAATGTATCCGAATCTACCGCCAATGAACCTCAAGAAATTTATACGAATGATATCCGGCTTCTTTTGTGAAATTTTCACTGCACCAAAAATGACATTTTTTTCTATTGAAAATTCCTTCTCTTGAAAATTTTGATTCATCAGTTCAAAATATTTTATTTTAAAAAAATGGATCTTTTTGAATGCGTACCAACATCATTTCACAAAATTCAACTCTCTGTTGAGGGTATTGAGGTGTCATTGCTTTAATTTTGGTGAATTTGTAATCATGCATGTCATGTCTTTGCAAGATTCTTTGAACAGATGAATATTTTAAGCCAAAATCTTCTTCAGCACTTCTTATCGATGACTCCGGAAATGCGTGAAAATATGATAGGACATTAATTTGGTTTTCTTCGGAAGTTACGGGCCGATGTACATTTCTTAGTGCTTTTAAAGTTGATCCAAACATTTTGAAATTGTTCTGAATTCGTATAAATTCCTTGAGGTTCATTGGCGGTAGATTCGGTTATATTTCATTGAACTTTCTACATGTCCTGCTGATAATTTTATCACACTGTCCAAAAATAATAAACAAATTCATAAGAACTTCATTTCAATAAATTTTTTCCATCGTTTCTGAAGGTATTTCCAACTTCTGAAGTGATGAAAGTTTCGATATTATTACTAGATTGTCACAACGTTACTGTCAAATAGTAGGCAATCATGACATGATTAGCAAATACCAAGGGGATACCATGTTCAAGGAACATTTTCACAAATAAGTGCTCATAAGTCCGAAACTTGACTATAGTTAGGTATAGGTATGATTTACATAGGTAAATAGAAAATTCTAGCAGCTTTCCGAATTAGTAATAATATACAGGGTATTCCATTTGAAATAACCAAGTCACTTTTCCAAGCTAACGAAATAACTGTATTTTTTGACCACCCTGTATTGAAATAACGAAAATTCGGCTAAAGTGTAGGAAGCCCCTAGGTATTAACAAACTTAATCCGAAATTTCGATATCATTGTATTTCTTAGCTCAAAGATATCAGAGTTTTTAGAGGTCTTGATTTCCAGCGAAAAAAAATTTTTATTTGGAAAACGGTAACAGATAGGTATAGGGAAATATTGTGAAAAGTTGTTAGGAAATTGTTGGAGATTCTAAAAATAATATAATATACAGGTGGTTCTATTTGAAAAATCAAAGTTGCTACTACTTTCTTATAGAAGTGGCAACACCGCATTACCGAAAATATTTTAGTTGGGTAGAGAATTTCCGATTATGCCCTCCATTGAATTTTCAAAGGGATCCGTTGTATGGTTCACCAGAAACGTCTAATGTGCCATCCACCGTGAATCACCCTGTATATTATATATATATATATATATATATATATATATATATATATATATATATATATATATATACTTTCACTTGTTACAGTAACCGTCATTAATCTAGATCACATTGTGATTCTACTGAATGTCCATTCGATGTTTCTAATTATGAATCTAATCATCTGAATTACCTCTGGTTCCATATCACAAGTTCGTAGATAATTGAAAATTTGGGTGTATCACCAAAATTTTAGCAAGGTTCAATTTTCGTTAACAAACTAGACAACGATTCTGTACTACGTGTGTATTCTCAACAAATTATGACGATCGAATATTCATGTATTTTCCATTTAATTACTGTCCATCGCGTCAATTTGCATGATTTGAGTGAATATGTTGCGTGATGGTACTTTTTTATTATCCTTCGTCATGTTAAAGTATCTGCTCTGTTAATACAGCAAGTCTCAATTTTAATCAACTAATTAGTCGACTAATTAACCCATATAACTATGTCAAATTGTTTACGATATATTACACTATTAATTATTTCAGAAAGATGAAATAATTTAATTGAAAACCAGTTTCATTCGAAACATCTTATTCTTATTACAGAAGAGGAAAAGTTGCTTCATCAAGTTTGAAACTTGTATATGTGACGTTGTATTATGGAAAGCCGGTGTTTTGAAAACGTCATAAAATACACTGAAATGATACATTTCATGCAACATTATATGACTCTCAAATAGTGATCACAAAGTTTGTAATTTCCCCCATCTTAGATTCCGAAGATTTTACTTTCCTCTATGATCTCATAGTGAATTATAATCTATAATTTTCTATCTAATAGTAATGATAATTCCTACTTACCAGTATTGTATAGTAAAATTATCCACGGATTTCACACACTTTACCCTTTTCTGTAAGATCAATCATTCATCAATTCATTCGTGATTAAAGAACTTTTAACTCCGATCCCTACTGGTTCAAATCAATTTGAACTATTGGATTTTATTCTGTGGTTTCGGATGGAAATATTGCTCACATTTCTCCGTGATTTCAACTAAGATAGGTTCGATGCTTCACTAACACGGTAAAATCACGTCCATAGAACATTGCAGCCAAAGAACACTAGTGGTATATCTGATTATCGTTTATGAGTTTTTTCGAACGGTATAAAACTTTAATCGTACCCTTATTTGAAGTCATATTTGCCTAGCAGAGATGTCTTACCATGAATATATCGTTGGGTAGATTTCCTTTCAGAATATTTCGAAATGTATTTCATTAAATATCATCTTTTTGGAAGAATAGAATCCTTATTTGATTTGATTATGCCGTATTTTTCAACGTTATTTATTTTTACGAATTTCATAGCCTGACCCCAATGTCCTGGAAGCTGAGACACCTGAAGGACTGATCCGTGGTCACGCCTACAGCATAACCAAAGTTGTATATCTCGATATAGCTACACCGAATGTTACTGGCAAAATTCCCCTGCTGAGATTGAGGAATCCCTGGGGAAATGAATCAGAATGGAGCGGAGCTTGGAGCGATGGGTAAGGAATAGACGAAAACGAATATATTTCGATAACATATATACAGCTATTTCGGTCTCAGCGTTGATGAGATCTAACGAGATTGAAACAAATATCTGATGTTCTTGTGGTCGAATGATTTGACATTTTTTAAGAGTGACACTATGTGCTTTTCAATGTTCTGATTCATAGAAATTGCATTAATTTATATTATTACAAATTGTACTTTTTCAGAGATTAATACAACATTTTTGAAATTTCTCATTTTGCTCTCGCAGGGCTCCAGAATGGAAGTACATATCGGATTTAGACAAGAAGCGCCTGGGTTTGATCTTCGATAATGACGGGGAATTCTTCATGTCCGCCAAAGACTGGGAGAAACATTTCGATCGTCTAGAGATATGCAACTTGAATCCGGACTCCCTGTCGGACAGTGATACTAAAAATAAGAAAAAATGGGAAATGTCAATTTTCGAGGGATCTTGGGTTCGCGGTATAACGGCCGGAGGATGTAGAAATTTCTTAGGTAAGACGCTTCAAATATTACTATGATAATAATCTTTACTGTTGCCTAAAATTACCACAGCAACAGTTATATTCGGAATAGTGTCGAAAAGAGTATAGATGTTCTACACCAAAATAGATCAAGCATATGTGATGATCTATGCTCAATTCGTATTGCAAGTGTTGCTTAAGATAAGTCCATAACCTTAAGATCATTTCGAAATAGGGATCTTACAATTCAGTTCCTTTTGATGATCTCTGAGACATAAGCAACCATGTTCTCAAAAAACGCTTCTCACATCTATTGTCAATTATTATTTAGTGATAGGTTTCAATTTAACATGTCTTGAATACAAGTTCACTATTGCCCAGTGAGCTTAGTCATTTATTTCGTATATTTTTCGACCAAAGCAGCTATTATAAGGCTCAGATTCGTCCAACATTAAAATACTGTATCATGGTTAGAGCTCAGCATGTCCGTACTCCTTGCACCTACTTAAATCAATCTCTCGACTTGAAAGAAGATTGCCGACGTATGTCTTACAGATGTTATCAAGTCAGTTGTTCTGCAGCCATCGCCGCTATTTTCCACCCAGTAGCATAGATCACTCGTCACACACAATATAAATCCATTGGAAAGAGTTTCTCAAACGTACCACACATATATGGAACTTTCTACCCTTCTGAAGTGCTACGGCTTGCATCAGTTAAAAACCAGCATAAACCGCCATTTATTGAAATAATTTAGTGGCAAAATTATGAGCTTCCGCTTTTTCCCTCGAGTTACTCATAAACAAAAAATGTAATAGTTCTAAGATGTATCGATATGAATCTTTGTTCAGTGTAAAATGAAAACTCTTTCGATTGAGCTTGAAGAAATCATCAATAAACGGCGGTATTGACGAGCGGAACATTCGAGTCATTGATTATTTATACTCGTTATAAATATCATCAGTACAGGGCCACGATTAAAAAATAGTGGAGATTGGTATGAACCGTGGAGTCAGGGTTACATCCCAGGTAGCACATGACGTCTATATGACGTCACTACATATGTCCAAATGACGTCAAATATACGTCCAATATGACGTCAAAACGACGCCGTAATGTCACATCCAATAGACGTCATATTCTGACGTCCGTTGGACGTCTAATTTGAAACTAAATAGACCTAAAATGGACGATATAACGACCTCAAAAAGACGTAAAATATGGACCCCAAAAAATTTCAACATTTATTTATATATCTGCACAACTTGGCTACAAACTTCCATAGTAATTATACATATTTACAACTTCATCATTCTTCTTCTGTCCTCTTTTTCGGTCTGGTGCATGCTTCAGCCATGTCTTTATTATATCCTGTATTTCATCTAAGGAAGCCCTCTCAATTTTTAATTATGTTATTTCTGGAAATTAAGATTACAAATTAGCTAGTTCTATCAATTTCCTATTTTTAAAAACACTCATGTACATAGGGTGATTCAGGTTTTAGTGCTCAAACTTCAACAAAGTGCTTTATTGATCAAAATATTAGGAAAGTTTATAGAATGATTTTATAAACATATATATTATAAACGTTATTTAAATTTTAATGGTCAACAAAAAGACATAATAACAATTTTTGATCAGTCTCACTAATTTCGAGCCCCTTTATATATATTATTGAATTTAGCAAGTATGGTCAATAATTTCTCATCAATTTTAAAGGTTTGATCAAATTTTCAAAATATATGTACATTATTTGATATCTTGTTTTCATAAAATAGGCTTTAAATTCAACTTACTAATAAGTGTCTTGTTCAGACTAAGTTCCGAGAATATTTTCTTGCCTTTCTTTTTATTTTTAATGGCGTCAACCAGTTTTCATGAACTACTGCGAGTCCTTCGCCGCCTGTTTCATCAAGTTTCAGAACGCAGTACACAATTATTTCACCTAGTTCGCTGATAGTAGAATAAAACACACAACACAACTAAAACAGGTTACAAAAGAAAAAGTGTAGCCATAGTAGTAAGTAGTTCTTTGTATATCATATAAATAAACGCCTAACCACAACACAACTGTCTGTCTTTCTGTAGCGTAGGAAGGAAGTATACGATAGTTTGCCGGCAGTGTTGCCAGAGTGACAAGGCTGAAAATCGCCATCAACTATGATGTAAATTAAAAAACTGAGATGAGACGAGTTGTAGTCGCGTTTTGCAAATTTTTTATATTACCGACGAATGTACTCTTCTAAAGTATTCGACTTTTCTCCATAAAATAGTAAGTCGGTCAGTCGCCAAAGTGAATCATTTTTGGACAATCGTCGCCAAGTCAACATTTTCGAGATTTGTCGCCGTGAATGGCAACGTGGTCTGCCGGTAACAAAGGTATATAACTTATCGGTAATTATGTCAGAGGCGTCAGGTGTAAAAAACGAAATCTATTAGAAATTCAATATAGAACTGACATTTGGAAAAATAAAATAGTATTAAATTCATTAATAGTAGGCTTATTTTCTTAAATTTTAATTAATTTTTGTCATTTTTTAATTTGAAAAATACACAGTTTGTTTTTTAATAATTTTATTTGATAGAGTTAATCTAGTACTGATTTGTGACAGCAAAACATATAAAACATAGGTAAAGATACTAATCAATTTTACCAATGAATTTTGACCCGGATCACTCAATTTTGAATTAAAGACCTATATGAGACGCCTAAAAGACGTCTAAAAGTTGACGTCTAAACCATGTCTTAAAAATGACGTTATAGAGACGTAATTTTTTGGTCACCGGACGTCAAAGACCGAAAATGACTAAGAATTGACGTCTTATAGACGTCAATAACGTCATGTTGGCTACCTGGGATGCCGTCACTGTGATCGGCAAAAATCATGGCAGAAGCACTAGCAGGGGCTACTAAAGGAAGCTTCTAGCTATGGTCAACTTATAAACAGCATGAGGTACGTTGATGTATTGATGGCGTCTCCCTAGAAGAGCTTCCGACTCTTTTGACAAAGCTAGGAGGCCTAGTAAATGCTATCTACGACATGCCGAAGCAGATCAAATATTGAATCCAAAAAGCGAAAAATATCTTCACAAACATGAAAGAATGGCTCGGCTCACAAGCCGCATTATAAATCTGGAATTACAATTGAAAATGGTTCGTAGCTAGTTCTCCATTTTTCTATACGGTATGAAGGGGTGGTCACTAACTCTGAGTCTGTAGAACAAAACCAATGCTTTCGAGTTGTGGATCTTTTTCCACTCGTGGGAATCTTATGGTTTGTCTGAGTATTAAATGAAGAATTTTCGAAGCGAACAGAAATAAAAAATTTTACCCAAGCTGATTATACAAGGAAATAAAAATTTTGCATCTATATCATGTTATAATTCAAGTATGAATCAAGTATCAACGGCTTCCGAAATGACGTAGAATATCCTCTGTGCAATGTAGTTATCCATTGACTCTCTTTCCCTAAATAATTGTGTTCTTCTTCAATTTCGATGAATTTATCTCAATATCTTTTTCCACGACAGAGGCAATATAAATTAACTTTGTTTTTTTAATGACGAATAATTTTTCCAGAAACCTTTTGGAACAATCCGCAGTATAGGATAACTCTGACAGAACCTGACGATGACGACGAAGAAAATAAGTGTACTTGCATCGTGGCCTTAATGCAGAAAAATAGAAGAAAAATCAAAGCTGCTTCTGGAGAAGAACTGCTGACAATAGGTTTCGCCATATATTACGTAAGTTTATTTTCAATGTTTCACAAAGTTTGTCATTTTGTAAAGCAATAATGTATTCCTTATCATTGAAGTTGTTTGTGATGATCAAAAAAATTTGAATTAAATTCATTCATTAAGATATGTCATTTTTTTAGCTATCGGATCCCGACCGGGTGCCAAAACCCCTAGACCTGAACTTCTTCAAGTACAACGCTTCTGTTGCCAGATCTCCGTCCTTCATCAACCTTCGTGAAGTCAGTTGTAGGTTCAAATTGCCTCCCGGCACTTACTGCATTGTACCCTCCACATACGATGCCAATGAGCAGGGAGAATTCCTTCTTCGCGTCTTCTCGGAGCACCAAAACAACATGCAGTACGGTGGCCCTTCATACTCTGTTAGAGATACTAGCGAACATAATGATATAGTGAATGATGTCGAGGGGGATGATGAGGATCGGGGCTACGGGAGTAGCAGATATACAAGGAACGAACCGTCGTATCCTGGCGGATACGACGATGGTTCGTCATATCCGCGTCCCTCGTTCCCTCGGGATCCGTTCAGATCACTGATAAATGACTTTTTCCAAACAGATCTATTCGGTAGTAATCAGCCAGCGAGTCAACAAAATCGTCCTTATCCGTCCAGTCCAACCGCTCCTCAACATCAACCAGACCTACCTTATCCTACTGGTCAATCGCCAGGAGCTCAACAACATCCGCCTTATCCCCAGCCGAGCAATCCTTCTGGCTATCCGCAAAGTGGATATCCTCAGGGTGGTTATCCCGCACCTCATGGTAGTTTTCCTTCTCAGGGAGGTTATCCTCCTCCTCAAGGCGGTTATTCTGCTCAGGAAGGTTATCCCCCACAGGAAGGTCATCCCTCCCAGGGGGGTTATCCTCCTCAAGGTGGTTATCCTTCTCATGGCGGTTATCCTCCTCAAGGCGGTTATCCTCCTCAAGGCGGCTATCCCCCTCAAGGTGGATATCCCCAAGCGGGTTACAATTCAGGATATCCACAAAGTTCTTATCCCACAAGTCCTTACGGCGGATACCAACCTCAACCACAGTATCCTTCACCGAACCATTCCTCCTCTAGTAATCGAGGAGAGAAGAAGTTAGAACCTATAACTAATCTGTTCAAAAATCTCTTCAAATGAATTTTTGAGTTATGTAAATAGTCGTTAAGATGTTTCTCCTCTATTTTCACTATTTAGCCACGATCCTCATCGTTCACCTCTTTCATTTTGAATGGTTTCTGTCTCTAATATTTTCTTCTGCTGCTTGTCTTGTCAGCTGTTTGTGAAATCTGCTGAGTGCTGTATATCTTTTTGTGCTTTAAATTTGTTTTCTAGTTGGTCCTCATATATGTATAATTTGTAGAACGAACAAGGTAACCTATTATGACTGTATACAATAAGATGAAGGCTTTGATGGATTTTAGCAAGTGAATATAATCTCTGAAACTTTTGTCTAAAATCGATCATTTTCGCATGCTGAATTGCATCAAGGCCATTAAGATGTTCCTTCATCCATTCTTGAAGCTGTAGTTATCATTCAATCGGTTCTTTAAAAATTAAGTTTCGGAACTTATTATTTGATGTAGAAGAAAAATTTTGGTATATGTGACATTTTTATTGATTATGATTAGAATGCGGTAGTTCAAGATTCAACAAATTTTCCATTGATCTATTTCGTTGTTCGTCGTGCCAGAGAAGAAATACGTATACTCTTTTCTATGGTCGTGCTCGCTTATATGCTGCAGCACAAGCGCCACCTGTAGGCCGCACAGAAGAATTATATTATGATCAATTGAATAGCGCGCTTCTCCCTACTTTCTATTACACATTTCTGTCGCATTTTTGTAATTAGTCCCAAATGCCATATACCGACAGCTAAGATGTTACACTGAAAAAAGTCGAGACTATTGCGTTAATCAGAAGATATTGTGCATTATTTCATGACAATAATGGATTTAAAGTGACTTGAAAAGAAATACTGCAAGTAATTTTTTATCTTGATGTTTCGATATATTTATTTTGTTTTTTCTATAATTGTAACTAAAAGTTTTCAGATTTTTATTACATTGCTCTTTGAAAACTGTTTTTAGTCTTTAGTGTAAGAAATCTCTGAAATTGAAGTTTCAAATATTTACGCAGATTAGTTTCAGATAGCTGAAGTCCGTGACATATGTTTTGTTTTGTAATTTGTTTCTTTCATTTTAATGTTTATGTGCCAATCATTGTCAGGAAGTTTGGTCAATTTATTTTTGTTTGTAATATTCCTTGGGATTTTTGTTTGTAATGTTTTTAAGAATTGTTTAAACAAAAGTACTTCTTCAGGGTGTTAAATCAATTATTTTGGGTGTCTAATTATAATTTCTTTGAATTAAACTGCTTATAACTGAAACAAGAAATGATTTTTTGAATTGAGTAAGTTTTGTTCATATACATAATTTTTTTTACCACTATTGCATCAAAGTAAAAAAAATGGCTCGGTTTCGAAAGATAAAAATAAATTATTACAAAAGTATATCATGGAATATCACCAACCGCCATAAACTAATTTTCAAATATATAAATTCATCGGGCAGATACTTTGTGAAAATTAATCAAGAATATGAAGTGCTTTTGGTTGAACAAATTTAACCAACATCTATTTTTCATTATTCCCTGGTACAGTTGGTATACTTTAATGTTTTTGAGTGCTCTATGTTCATACATAGATATTTATATTCAAATTGTCAACATAACTTCAGTATTGAAAAATATCCTACTATATAATCTCCAAAAAAGTAATAATATTCAATTTGACCTTACTGAACTTTACTAAAATTAGTTCTTGCACATGTTGGTGAACATGTTCTGGAACTGAGTATATTCCCATTGAGTCACTAACAAAATAAAACCTTCTTTGAGTATTATAAAATTTAATGAAAATTTATATTTATTTGATGTGAAGAATTTGATATTCTCCATAAAATACAATGTGCAATATTAAAATGTGAATTGAAAGGTAACACTAGAAAAATACAATAGATGAAATATTTTATACATTTATATTTATGTCCACTGAAAATAATGCAGCTTTTGTATAAATGCTTGTTGTGTTTGTGTTAATAAGTTCTTGTTTGTTTGGAGAATCTAAGGTTTGCCATATGCATTTCTATTATTTTTTCGCAAATGAAATTGGATATACATACAGACATATATATATATATATATATATATATATATATATATATATATACATATATATATTATATATACAGGGTGTCCCAGAAATTTTTAGACAGGCTAAAATTCTAAAACGGCTGAAGATAACTTCATAAAATTTGGTATGCAGCAATTGGACGGATTTTACAATATTGCGAATCCCTCATGACGTCAGCGAAATCATCACCGTAGCTATGACGTCATGTCATTATAAAATATCAAATGTAAAGGTGGTCGTGTGACTGCTCATATTAAAGGTCTTTTTATTCTGAATTCAACCATGTAATACAATAAGTATGTTAAAATTTATTAGTTGTGTATTTTCAAAAGGAGTTTAACAAAATAAATAAAAAAGTTTGATAAACAAATTTAATCACATGAAAATCAGGTTTGAGGCTTATGTTGAAATTAATTGTAGAATAATGGTATTATTGCCTTGATTTTAATGTGATTAAATTTGTTTATTAAACTTTTTTATTTATTTTGTTAAACTCCTTTTGAAAATACACAACTAATAAATTTTAACATACTAAGTGTATTACATGGTTGAATTCAGAATAAAAAGACCTTTAATATGAGCAGTCACACGACCACCTTTACATTTGATATTTTATAATGACATGACGTCATAGCTACGGTGATGATTTCGCTGACGTCATGAGGGATTCGCAATATTGTAAAATCCGTCCAATTGCTGCATACCAAATTTTATGAAGTTATCTTCAGCCGTTTTAGAGTTATAGCCTGTCTAAAAAATTCTGGGACACCCTATATATATATATATATATATATATACAATTATATATAGCTAAGAACAAAATTAAATGCAAATGAGACTAACAATACTAACAAAATTAAATTTGGAAATGAGATAAAAGTACTAACAAAATTAATTTCCTTTTTTTAATTTTTCAATATCGTTATTTTAGTGATAAACAATAAAGTACCTAGTTCAAAAGATGTAAATCTTTCATTTCCAAGGCACTTCTAGTAGTATAGTATAACATCCCAAACAAAATCTACATACTTGAGATAAATTATTTTTCAAGTGTTCATCCACGGAAAAGAAAGTTATTTTTACTTCAATTTTGCTAATGTTATTGAATGAAATTGCACGAATATTTGGTAGTTATTCAGTTATATATATATATATATATATATATATATATATATATATATATATATATATATATATATATATATATATATATATATATATATATATATATATATATATATATATAAATATATATGTATAAATATTTATATATATATAAATATATATATATATATATATATATATATATATATATATTATATATATATATATATATATATATATATATATATATATATATATATATATATATATATATATATATATATATATATATATATATATATATATATATATATATATATATGTCTTGCCTCATCGGCCAATAAGCACGTTGCCATTATGTAGAACCGTTTCAAAATTTTTCGTTTTTCATTATGAAATTATTTCGAATTTTTTTCAGAGAGCATGATGATACTATTGGCTACAAAAGTGTTGATGAAAGGGTGAGTATCAATTCAATGTTTTCTTACCACTCTTTTACCAAATATAAATCAATAGTCATGTCATTTTGTAAAATAGTTACCATGCTTTGTTCACCTATAACAGAATAAAAACTCATTCCAGTTCATGGTGATTATTGATCATTGTTTGAGGGGGTGTTAATTAATATCTAGGTTATCTGAGGGGTGCAGAATATGTCCGAAGTTTTGCAGAAAAATATGATTTCGACAATCATCTCGATAATAAAATAAATTTCTCCGTCATTTTCCATTGTTACTTCTGCCAAAAGGAATTGAGTTTTTGAAGAAAAAAATTTATATTTATAATAGCTATTTTTATTTAGTCATGAGTGAATAACGATCTATAAAGGCTAATTTCTATAATATACCTGATGTGATGAAAAACATTCTAGAAAACTAATTTATTAGAAAAATCGTGAGTTCTGAAAAGGAACCATCACGTCTAGATCAAGACAGTGGTGTTATCAAAGAAGTGTTCATCAATCCTGATTTATCAGAAATAGTTTCACCTCGGATAATCTTCTAATCAAGTGTTTATATCATGGAATTGGCCTCTAGTGCATTAAGCTACAGAGTTATTAAAAGCATCCTTAAACACACATTTTCATAGTGGAAATTACTATTTAACTTGATTTTCCTCTTGAAATAGATTCGAAATCTTCAAAACGTCTGAAGAGATTGAAAACATACATAAAAACAGTGGAAGATTGCAATTTATCAATAACTGACATGTTATCAGAGAAGCTGTATTCGTTGTTTAAAGTATAATGTATATAGTATTTGTATAAAATATCAGGTATAAGAATTGAATTATCTGGGAATTATTTTCGAAAAGTTATACTTTTCTGGAAATTGGTTCATTGTATAATCAGTTAAGGTACGAAAATAACTGTGATCGCCCATTCGTTATGAAGGAATATACGGAAGATGGGTAATATCTCTTAAATGACCATCTCTGCTGCAAAGTCTTTTGGTCTTTTATTGGATCAATGGTGATTTACTGGTTTTCAGAATCATGCTTTCTGCTTGTCTCGAAACGAAAATACTCGCACAATGTTTTTGTGGCAAACTAGAATGAGGAAAGTTATTTGATAATTGAAAATGAATTAGGTGATAGTAGAACACTGAAAAACTTATCATTACTACCACGAAAGGGAAATGTCAAATTACTTTTAACTTAAGAAAAACTGACACCTGTTTTAATATCAAATTTCAAGGGGGGGAAGATGCATCATTTGTAAATTACCGGACTGAAAAAAACAATGCGAGATCAGTGAATAATAATTAAACAATAAGACCGAAAAAATTAATTTTAAATTGGTAAAAATGATAAATTGAAAAGGAAATTGCACGTATTTGGAAACATGAGTTGAGATTAGCAAGTTTAAAGAATGAGGATTGAAAATATAGTTTATATAAAAAAAAATATATATAAGTTCAAACTAATAAACTAATAGATCAATGAATTGAAATGGCGATTCAATTGACAAGTAAAAAATAAAATTGAATATACACTACGTTCTGGTCAGTTGGATATATCTAACCACTCTCCTCAAGTGAGTGTATTAATGTGGGAAGATACCCAATTGACCAAAATGTCATAATCATATTTATTTTTATTTACTTATTTGAATTTTCGAATTATTCAGATACAACTTTACCCTGAAATCCCGAAATTTTCAGTTGTTTCAATCAAAGATCTCTTTAGTTTTGAAATGATTTTGAACAAGGAACGTAAATTGAATATTATCAAATTTTCTTACACAATCAATAATGGTATAGAAGGATAGAAACATGACAAATAACTCCAATTCAACAAATATACAGAGCTGCTTCGATCTAATCATTTCATCAGTAATATAAAATATACTCAAGATTGGGTTAATTGCGAATTTTCTCATTGTTCCCTACCTATATTAATAACGACTATACTGCGGTTTACTCAGACCGCAGCGCCATCGTGGAATATTAGCAGAAAACATTACCTAATTCAAGGGTTACAAATGGAAGAAATTTCGATGCATGCAAAACCTATATTAACCGAACAAATCTCTACTTCAGTGGTCTATGTTCCTGTCAGATACTAGCATGATATTAATTCCAGTTAAGCCCACGATATATCATAATGAAGCTTGTTTTACATAACTCTGTTTTGTAACCAAAGTGTACTGACTTAGAGTTCAAAAGGTACTGCCATTATTGCTTGTGAAAATTCTATAAACCATGAGAAACCCTTATTCCTGCGCAACATACCTATAGATAAATATTTAAAACATTTTAAATTAATGCAACTGAAGAACAATCAAAAAAGTTTCGAACCTATTATATCTCACCAGTTTTGCTTAATCGTGAACTTGTAACTCGCAAGAACTATTGCAAATATCAGAGCACTATATTCGTATATTTTAATTTGGCATTTTCGCTTGTCCAATGTCAAATTAAACTCGGTTTATCATTAAACTTATATTAATAATATACGGTGCAAGAGCAGGGCCGTAGCCAGCACTGCTTTCTAGAGGGGGCTAAATAAATTCTTGAGGGGGCTTGTTTTTAACATAGTACTAAAATAAATATACGTGAAAAAAATAAAAAGGAATATACAGCTTTTTCTGTCGTTTTACCTGGAAAAGTGTACTGGAAAACGAATATTAATTAAAAAACATTTTGGAAAAATGAAAAAATTTATTTTAATGAAAAATAATGAATAAAAAATCTCTCATGAAAAACTCTAAATAAATAAAACAAATAGAAAAAAAAATATTTAAAAAAATATCAATATTTATTTTCATAATTA
Source organism: Cynegetis impunctata (assembly GCA_030704885.1). Lineage (NCBI taxonomy): Eukaryota > Metazoa > Arthropoda > Insecta > Coleoptera > Coccinellidae > Cynegetis > Cynegetis impunctata. The sequence continues at coordinate 529,942 of JARQZK010004371.1, forward strand.
AATATGAACAAATATCTGGTATCTTTTCTAGAGGGGGCTTAAATAATTCCAGAGAGGTCTCAGCCCCCTCTGGCGCCCCCCTGGTTACGGCCTGGTTAAACTTAAGTAGAATTACTTTCTATGTCAATAATTTGGTTTGTTTCTTAACACAAGAAAAGACGGAGGAAGTGACTAACACATTCAAACAAATAACTCTAATAAGTTTAATACAAAACAAGATTTAATGGTTAACTCCAGATTCTCAGAATGATGTGTCAATTACTTAGTAAGTTTCATATTGATAATATAATTGATTTTTGCCAGATCCACTCGTCCAAAAAAACCGGCTCGAATGCTCCACCACCAGGTTCGAAGAGATCCTCAAACAAGGTTTGACATTCCCGTACGACTTCTTCCTTCGATAACTTACATTCAGTTTCCTTCCCTGCCCTTATTCCCTTCACCAAGTCTCCAAAAATTAAATAATATATTAGATAGACTAATATACGTAACAAATCCAGTATTCTGTGAAATACACCATATATATATATATATATATATATATATATATATATATATATATATATATATATATATATATATATATATATATATATATTCTTCTTCTTCCGGTGTCATGTCCGGTTTCGGGCCTAGGCGACCTCTCTACAACTATTCGTGCTGTGCGTGATACAGTGATACACGAATAGAAGGGACCTACAGTTTTACGACGATTCCGAACGTCTTTATAGAGAGGCTTTACTAGGCAGAATACTTCTCTGTGGTTTGCCATTGCCTTCCGAGGTATATATACACTCACCGGCACGAAAACCGGAGCAGTGGAATATTTTCAAACAAAGTTCAAATTTTAATGCTTTGTGATGTTTCATCATTATAATATCATACACACAAAGAAAACAACATGTTTTATGTATTATCCAACAACAATTTAACATATAATTGAAAAAAATGAGTGTTTTGTAACAATTTGAGAAACTAGGACGAAAACGCACCATCTGGTGTTGTGTAAAAATTACCTTAAATTAATCAAAACTCAAACGACTTGCTATCAAAAACTGGGGAGCCGCATTCTTAATAACGGGTGTTGCCCCCACGTGCTCGAATTACTACCTGTATCCTCCTTGGCATGCCTAAAATTAAGTGGCGAATGTCCACTTGTGGAATAAGTTCCCATTCCTCTAAAAGAGCTTGTCGCAACTGATTTAAAGTTAAAGGAGCAGGAACACGACTTCGGATCCTTCGCCCAAGCATGTCCCAAACATGTTCTATGGGATTAACATCCGGACTCACCGCAGGCCACTCCATAACAGGAATATTTACCTCGTTTAAGTAATATTGAGTTATCATCGCGGTGTGAGGTCGGGCATTATCATGCATCAAAAGAAAGTCATTTCCAATAAAGCCAACATAAGGGACAACAAAATCTTGGAGAACGTCCTCAATGTACCTGGCAGCAGTTAAGGATCCTCTCGGAAGGATGTATAATTCTGTGTGTGCTTCCAGAGAAATTGCGGCCCACAACATAACTGAGCCCCCTTGGTATCCTGTTCTAGAACTGAAGGTACATTCTGCAAAACGCTCGTGTGGCCTTCGTCATACTCTCTCATGACCATCTGGAGACCGCAGGCTAAATCTGGACTCATCGGTGAACAACACGCGCCCCCATTCATTTTCACCCCAGTGCTGATGATTTCTGGCAAACTGAAGTCGCGCAACACGATGACGCCTAAGACGTTCTGGGCCTATTGCAGGTCTACAACTGATAAGATTGGCTTCTCTCAGTCGTCGTCGAACTGTTCGTTCGCTTACGTTGGTTTGCCGGACGTGCTGAAGTCGATTTCTGATTTCAACAGCTGTAGCATGACGATTTCGCAGACTTTGTAAGATGATAAAACGATCATCACGAGCGCTAGTTCTACGTCGGGGATCAGTTCCAGGTCGTCTGGTGTAACCTTCAGTTACGTGTGAAAATACGATGAACAGTGCTATTGGAAACATGATACTCTCGGGCAACATATCGCTCACTTCTTCCGTCTTGAAGCAACGCAACAATAACAGCCGCTGTGTCGGAATTAACATCCATATTTTTTATGCAGAACAACTTTCAAACATTTTTCGATCTGTCAGATTCCTCACAACAATGACAACAACAGCATTGTTGAGATGGGTTAGTGGCCAACTATACACACTGCAGTAGCAAGATCTATGGAATTTATGATTTTTACTCAAAAACACTTTTTTTCTTCAATTAAAGGTTAAATTGTTGTTAAAAAATACGTAAAACATGTTGTTTTCTTTGTGTATAAGATATTATAATAATAAAACATCACAAAGCATTCAAATTTGAAGTTTATTCAAAAATATTCAAGTGCTCCAGTTTTCGTGCCGGTGAGTGTATATATATATATATATATATATATATATATATATATATATATATATATATATATATATATATATATATATATATATATATATTATATATATATATATATATATATATATATATCTGATGCCTCTAGCAAATTTGGATTAATCAGGCATTATAGGAGTCATATTTCAATTACTCTGAAATGTCTAAATTGACCTGACTGAAAACCACATGGAGCCACATTCAACTATTACCAATTTTGGAACTCTTAAGAATAATTCTCTTGTACTTAGGTACATATAACCTCCAACAAATCTGAGAAAAACATAACCTCGAATCCTATTGAACTGTCTATTTCCAGAAAATATCATGATCTGCTATCAGTGGTTTGATTTTGATTACCGTATGAATATTCTTTTCATGTCTTCTCCAAGTGAGAACCTTTACCATTGATAATGCCAAAACCTGAAATTATGGTTTATAACCTAGTGAGTTCTGTTTATTTAGACGATATTGAACATATGACTGGACGAAGAGTTTCAATATGAGCCTATTACTATGCACTGTTATCAATTCTCAAGATATGATGACCCAGATGGTATTTACCATTTATGCTAATTTCGACCGCTTCGTAGCAGTCTCAGTAAGGGCTCGTTCGGACACGGCGGGAACCGCACGATTTTAGAATCGCGTGGGAATCGCGTGGGTCTTATTTATATAAGTACTTTTGCAATCGTTCAGACGTAACCGCGCGGTTGGTCAACCCGCGCGGTACCCGTCACTCAACCGCCAGAAAATAGAATTGTGCGGTGCCCGCGCGATTCTGTTACTATGGAGTGTATGGAGCTTCTCCTCAGCGTTCAGTTGCGTTGTTGGAACCGCACGATTCGTACGCCACAACAAGAACACGCGCGACATCGCTATGGATTGTTTCGACATTGAAATATCTCCTTTGATCAATGCAATCAGTTCATCAGAAGATTTTATTGCAATTCTCAAATAGACAAGAAAACTTTTCCTCGACCATTCTTAATTAGGGATATAATTTTACAAATTGGCCATGTACGAGTCGGTCACTTAATACTGGATGCACCCAATACTGTCTTCTTCTTCTTTTTTTTTCTATGAGCAACCACATTAAACATAGTATTTCTTCGTCAACTTCCATTTTCAAACTAACGCTATCCGCTCGCGCCAATCGCGTACTAACCGCTCTGTCTGAATACATAACACAATTTTGCGATTCCAAACCGCACGATTCTAAAATCGCGCGGTGCCCGCGTGTCTGAACGAGCCCTAAATTGGTAGATTTCTCAGGAAGTCATCGTATTTTAAAAATTTGTAATAATTTAAATAAAGTTTAGGTATATCTTTTGATAGATAATCTCTATTTCTAACTCATCTGTCACTTTCCCTTACTCTCACCTTTTTGAAAACCCTTTGTTTTCTATTTTCTGACTAATATAGTCTAATATTCTTCAAGATTTCACTTGATAGAATCAGCGATCAAGAACTTAAACGAAAGGAAAGGTCAGTCGTCGATTTCAAGAAATTGGCTGGCGAAGACGGTGAAGTGGATTACTTGGAACTGAAGGAGCTCTTGAATATGTGTTTTAAATCAGGTGAGAAACGTTTCGGATCTGAAAACATAATCTGAAGTGGTGTTGATAAAAATTTGTAATAAATATTTAAAATTGATAAAAACGCGGGGAATAAATTGTTGAAACTAATCACAACAAAAAGATGAAAGGTAGAACGCGTAATCAGAATTTTTTTTTCAAAGACAAAATTATATTTACAATTTGAATTGAGTAGATCGATAGTATATAGGTTATAATACCGCTTCTTTGATAGTTGAGTACCTACATAATAAAACTTATTAAATAAACTTTCCAGTTTCGCCAAGTTATGATGAAGATTACGTATAACAAACACATACATAAGTTGACATAAGGGTTGAATACCGAATTTTATCAATTATTAATACAAAACTAATGTTAATTTTCTTGATTCTTGTGGATGACAATTTTTGTTCTCATCAGAACTTATGACACAAGGTAAAACTCCTGCAACTTCCACTTCCCCATGTAATGATATTCTGTGCCACCTATACGATTTATGTTGTGGTTTATTGAACAAAAACGCAGAGGCCGTACACAAAGCCCAGGCGGAACTTTTAATTGGTACGAATCGAAAAAATCTGTAGGCATGATGGATATGGAGCATGTGGTTTTTCATATAAGCAAGTGGTTATATGTCAAACAAGTCAAGTCAAAAAATGTATATTGAACTTTTTTTTTGGGGAGTAGGTACATGTTTTTACATGGTGAGTAGCTCTTCAAGAAATATCAATTTACTCTCCTATGTTTTTACATAGATGTCAAATGGACGCAATTAGAAAGTCGGTCCACGCCGCTTTCCATATTAGGAAACTAGGAACTTGATATCTATTTGGAATGATAGGAAAGTAAACTCTTATTTCATAAAGGGCTGAAGAAGGTTTCAGAACATTATAACTGCCCATGTAGAGTATTTAGCTAGCAAAAATAAAACATGTCACTTTCTTCATTTATTTTTGCATGACCGATCGAATATGCACTTATGGTTTTCTTCAAGTTGCATGTTATATTACAAACTATTGAAAAGTGTTAGCCTTGCATGTTTCTGTATGATGTCTTTTACTTATTTTAATAAGAATGGTATGTTATTATTAATTTGTCTGGTAGATTCATCCTTGCACGAATATTTAATAGAATATGTACTTAACATAGATACCACATATATGGAAGAGACAAAATTATACATAATCTCATGAAGGAAGCTAGTTTTGCAGATATTTCAATTATCCAAGGTCCTAAACTGACAGGTGACAAGGCTGCTTTCGACCGCCCGAAGTCCCGAAAGTCCAAAATCTCAAATCAATTCTACATTTAATATAGAATTTTGAATAATTTATGATTTATTGTATTGGTAAATATTAACTTTCTGCAATCCTCCTTTATATAAATTTTAACCATGCCAAATATGGCACTCCTCCGAGCGCATAATGTGTTCAAAATGGGATACGTGTGCTTGAGTTGTGGGTAGAAACTCTTTCATCCAGATCACAAAATACACGTGTTTGTATAAGTGAATTAAGATTAAAGTGGTGGCAATAGTTTATTTAAGACGAAGATACTGACTTGGTGAGATTACAAGCAGTACCTATGCCATGAGAAAACTTTTGAAGATCTCATGGTAGGTCAGTCGTCCCCGCGGTTTGAACTCGGAACCTTCCGAAGGACAAGTTGACGTGTATGTATACTGAGCTACCGTCTTGCTTTTTTCCTGAAACTAATTTCTAAATGTAATTGATTCCACTATTTGAAATTTTCACTGCTTGAAATATTTTGCCACAAATGTTTTTTACTTTCAGAGTTAAAGGGTGGTTCCTTTTCCAAAGAAAATAGCCGATGTATGGTAGCTATGCTCGATGCAGATTTTTCTGGAAAATTGGGAAATGAGGAATTTAAAGAGTTATGGGACCTAATTTATCTATGGGAAGTAAGTAATAACATTAGGTACTATTATTTTATTGAGTACTTTCTCCGGTCTCACGTTATGTTGGCTAATCCATAGTTTTTTTTGTTGGTAATAATTGATCAGGAGTTTATGTTTGGGTAACACTTTGTGAAGAATTTTTGAACAACCAGAATAAAAATTTATTATAAATGAATATATAACATAAAGTGAACAAGGAAAATTCTTTAATAATTTGAAAAATTATCAAACAACTTTCCAAGGGAGCTGGTTATACGTATTCCGCAACGCAAAATCTGCATTCACAATCTAACGGTGAATTATAGAAATTGTAAAGTCACCCCGACTCAAAATCTGCATTGTATAACCAGCTCCCTTGGAAAGTTGTTTGATAATTTTTTAAATTATTAAAGAATTTTCCTTGTTCACTTTATGTAATGTATGAAATTGACCATGGTCAACAAGTATGTTTTTCATGATTTAAATGAATATTCATTTCTTTCCAATTTTTTGTTGTTTACTCTATAAGTCAGTTTGCTGCATTGTATTTTATGTGCAAATAATGAATCCAATTTTTTTAAAATTAGTATAAAAAACGGGTCAGCTGCCCATCGGAATAAATTATGGTTTGCAAAATTATGCTTCGATATCAAATCGAAGAGAAAATTGGAAAATGATTGATTTCATTAAAAAAAATTATTGCATCGCTTACTAATAGCAAAGCAGGTCGATAGGCGAATATCCTCCGCGAAGTGCAGCGTGGTTGAGGAAAATAGTTGAAATCCACAAAGGTTCGCATTTAAAGGAATCTAAAGGAATTTTGGAGGTGAGCACATTTTCAAAAACCATGAAGAATTTACAAACAGTATTTATGTAAAAAAGGTCTCATAAAGTTCGATGAGAGCTAGGGATGCCATTACGTATCGAGAAAAAAAAATTGAATATATAACTGACTGTTGACTTTCGATACGATGCAATAGGCGTCTGAAATTAAGATCGTAGCGCCGGAACGGCTAATATCGGTACTACAGCATGGGCCATGAACGGATTGTTTACATTGTTTGTAATGGTATTCACGTTCATTTCGTTTTCAGTTCTCGATCGTTTATCGTCGTAATTTGTGTTTTTTTTTGGACTTTGTATTTTCCTGTGATTTATTGTGTTTGGATTGAGGATAATATCATCAATCTGTTCAACAGTAGATAACCTACCTACATCAAGTTGAAATTTACACTGAGTTTTTATCATTGAACATGAAAATCAATAATAAAATAAAGGAGAGGACGAATAAATTAATTGGTTAGAGGAACTATGTATACAACATGAATGACAAAACACCTATTTACTTAAAAAGTAAAAAAACTTTCAAAAGTTTCAAGAAAACATCTGTGAAATGTCTAGTTTCATTACCAACTGAAGAGGTTTTGAGTATAATGGACAAATACTTACCAACAAAACTGAAAGAATCAACATGAATACTCTGCTTGAATGGTTTGAACGTACCTAATGAGTTATTATATTTTTTGAATTTTCCTGAAGTATAACAGCTCTCCTAAAAATACGGTGGACTTCTGAGAGTCTGTCTTTTTTTATAGAATCTCTGTTTTTCAAGTTATTTAATTGAATTTCCCAGTTTTTACCTAGCTATAGAGTCAAGTTTTATTTCATATTCTTGATGTTATGATAAACTGTTAATTTGGTTGTGCAAATACCTAAACATCATTTATTTTTATTATTTTAATACTATCTCTGGTTGTTACATGAGAGAAAATACAATTATCTAGAATCTCTGGATCTAGCTTCCGATAAAAGTGGAAGATTTTTAGTTGGAATAGCATTGGACCTCAAAAACCCTAGATACGTTTTCGGTTAGCTGAAAATTGCACATCATCAGTTGGTATAATTCTATATGGAAAAATCCACAAACTTACTGCAGGGAAAATAATTATTCTCAGTAAACTGTATAGAACAACTCTTTTATGTTCAGACACTTCAAGTTATGAATCCACGCCTTTCTTCTGTCCATCATTTCCTTGTTTCCCAACTTTGTTTGGAATACAACTTTGAATTGTCCAGCTTTCGGAAAGGTATGTAAGCTATAATCGGAGGTTTTTTTGCCCAAGATGAAGAATATTACACAACAATAGTGATTCATCTCTTCTGAACGTTTGTAAACGACCCCAAACGAAATTAAACACAATTAAAACTTAACAACTTCTCATATAAAATACACGTAAACAAAGCAATCTATGGCCCATGCGTTAGTGATATTTGACACCGGTAGGGGGCGTATCGCTTATCTACGATCGCCAATAGTCTGTTATTTTCGGGAAAAAAAACGACTTAAATAATACTCTTTTTTCGTATTTTCAGAGAGCCTTCAAGCTTTACGACGTGGACAATTCTGGTTCATTGTCTGGATTCGAATTGAGGAACGCTCTCGGTGCAGCTGGCTACAGATTAACCAATCACGTCCTCAACATACTAATGCATAGGTATGCAAATGAGCAGAGGGAAATCACTTTTGATGAATTCATTCTATGTGCCGTTAGACTGAAGACAATGATAGGTAAATATGTATATTATGTATATATCGGCTCGGCATCGGCGCTACTCACGTTAGAAACACTATTTAGTTTGTTTCGCTCTTCAACGAGCTCATCTTGCCATGCATGCGTGTTGGAACATCGATGGATCGTTCGGAACTTCGCATCTGTGGTGGCCACCTATGGGTGTGCAGTGATATGAGTTTTCAGGTTTCTGTTTTTCCTAATGTGAGATTCCTATCGGTTCCCGATGGATGGCGCTGTGTTGTCTTCGCATGTCATTAGTGTTCTTGCTAGGAAATATTAGGTGTTTATTTGGATATCATATCGAACTAATCGAACACTACTTATGATAGTCCAAGATCCCAGAGCCGCCAGACATTACTCATTTTTTCAGCAATAATATGTATGGGATGAAGTAGTGTTCCTATGTACATTGGGATACCTGCTACCTTGTGCCGATGGCCAATTTCCAGGTATCACGTTGTAAAGATGGAAAAAAACTCGACATTTTTATTTTCTGAGTCTTGAATTTTATATATTAAGGGAGGAATCATTTCAATACCTTATGCAAGCAGCCAGACCGATAGTATGGGGCTATGGGCCAAACATCCCGCCAGACACAAATGAAGTTTCCCTATCAATTTGACAGTATGAGATGAGCGAAATGTTATGACAGTAAGTATAGAAGGCAGATCGACACGCATTAGATAATAACTATCGCGCTTTAAGCCGGCCGCACATTTCCTACAATCGGTTCCGATTGTCTGAAACGATTGTCGGATCAGGGCATCTGACGCTCAAATTTCTATACTTTTATACGATCATATCGCACACCTACGATCCGATATCGGATCGGACGTCCGACTCGGATGCACGAGCAGTGCGTCCTACCAATCGGACCGATTAAAAGTCTGATCCGACTACCGGAAGGCAAACCGTGCATTGTTTTTGCATAGTCTACCGCAAACATACGATTATTTCTGTCAGTTTTTGACAGGGAGTATAGAAAAAGGAATTGTCAAACCATGTGCGATCATAGAAATCTTAATATATATCTGATAGTATATAATTATCCATGTGTGCGATACTGAAAATTTGATTACCACGGTCGAAAAATATCCCTGCTTGTGACATTCAAATAAAATCGGACGTATTTTGTCGGCAGTGTGTGCTAGTGGTCCGATTTGAAATCATTTCAGACAATCGGATCCGATTGTAGTAAATGTGCGGCCGCCCTTAAATGGGCAAATCATGACATTTCGTTCATACTGTCATACTCATAGGGACACTTAATTTGTGCCTGGCAAGATGTTTGGCCCATACGATCGGTCTTGCTGCTTGCAGAAGGTATTGAAATAGTTTCCTGAGTATCATATATAAAAATCAAGACTGAAAAAATAAGAAAAGTGAGTTCAGTTTTTTTCCATCTTAAGCTCCTGATACCTGGAAATTGGCCGTCGGCACAAGGTAGCAGGTATCCCAATGTACATAAGAACACTACTTCATCCCATACATATTATTGCTGAGAAAATGAGTAATGTCTGGCGGCTCTGGGATCTTGGACTATCATAAGTAGTGTTTGATATGAAATCCAAATAAACACCTAATATTTATCCATACAATGAAATTACGTACGAGCACTACTTCAACCCACGAATATTATTGCTAAGAAAATAACTAACGTCTGGCGACTCTGGGATCTTGCTCTATGAGTTCGTGGAAGGGCGAAACAGACTGATACAATGTTGATAATTTTTCAGTTATCTAATATAATTTACTTTTATAATTTATCAGTTCGTTAATTGTTTCACGTGAATTTTAACGATTCAAATATTTCAACGAATGGTTCATGAAAACTAAAAATTTTGTGTTCAATTTTCAGATAAATTCCAGCAAAGGGAGCGTCAAAACGTTATTATACTTTCCAAAGAAGAGTGGATCGAAACAACTTTGTATTGTTGAAATTTTTTTTTCTATGCGGAACCTTTAATATAATATGTTAAAAACTGAAAGAATATACACATATATAAATTAAACCAAAGTTTTAAAATTACGACTGCATCAAAATATGGTATTTATATTATATATTTATCTAAATCATTTATATATACATACTTATTAGGAAGTGTTCAGATTCTATTAATAAATAGTGTATTAAAAATTTTAGTGCATTTTTCTTTCTAGTACCTAACATGAAAGTGAAATTGTTATTCTACAATGAATGCTTGTTTATTTGCAATTTTTTGAAAGAAATGCGTGAATGGTTATTTTCAGAAGGAAGAATCCAACTAGCGATTCCTCAGCTACACATTTTTCTAAAAATAATACGTCATTTTCCTGCACAAGTATAAGTCAGCATTTTATATTCTTAACGATCTTCCGAAACCAAAAAAGTGCTTACGGCACGCGGTGTTCCCAAGCGGTCACCCATCCAAGTACTGACCGCGCCCGACGCTGCTTGGCTTCAGAGATCTGACGAGATCTGGCATTTTCAGCGTGGTATGGCCGTAATCATTACTTTCAGTCAATTCGACAGAATCTCAACAGTTACTTGAACTGTAACGTCATCTAATTAGAAGTATTGAAATTCTGTACTTATACAGGGTTTTGTATTTGAGTGTACTTATATAGTTTTATTTTGGTAAAAATCAAATTTTATACTAAAAAAAACTTTTATCAATAACTGTTTATGATAGCCTCCTGTCCGCTCATATGATGACAATTGTAAATAACGCCATCTCGTAAATTTTGTGGTACTTATTGTTAACTTAAAATTTTGAGAGATGGCGCTACATGACTTTGTCCAAATGTTAATGTTTTATTTTTGTTAGTTAATATGTGCACACGACAATGCTTAGAAACCCTTCGAAGAAAACGTTCGACTTTAATTTATGTTCGTATCTAAATATATTTTCCGAAAAAATACGATTTTTCGGCCAGGTACCTAAGTACTTACCTATTTGAGCAGTGACCTTTCAAATGATTTACCAAGCTTGAATTCTGTAGTCTGAAACGGTAATAGTTTTGAAACTTCCGTCTCTCTGCTAGTAATTCCGAAAACTCCAAATTCTAGGCCAAGCTACAGAGATTTGTAGGGAGTATTTTGTGTAAAAAGTGTAAGAAGAAAACCAGCTGCGCCATTGTTTGTAAAATAGTTCCATATGATATAGTGATTTATGTTTTTCACTCGACTTTATTATTTATAACTTTGTTATCAACAATTTTATGCAGAAAATCGCGTTTTTTTTTAGTTTTTTGCTTATAAAGTTGAAACTACCACATTAATCGTGATGGCGTCCACACACTAATTGTAGGAAATGAAAAGACAAAGAAAATGAGAGGTCGGACGACTCGATCAGACCCTTAGTTTAAGAGAAAATTGGAAAAAACCAGCCAAAATGCAGTTTTTTCAAAAATTCTTAACTCGGTTATTTTTCGCGTTGTACCGTAGATCCTCCGGCCAGTATTAGTTATTAATATAAACTTCATTTGTGCGAAGATCAGGAACTGTCCGATGCATAGTTTTTGATCTGTGGCCATTTGATTAAGTTACTATGCAATTTTCCAGCAGACCTGAATGCGACAGGTATGGTCCGATTTCAATATACAAAAAAGATTTTGAAAGTAGAATTCTCATATTTCAAAACGCTCATCTTGGTTTTCCATAAAAACGCTGAGAAAGATGTTAAAAATAAAGCTGAACATGACGGAAAACGGCCGAGCGCGTTAGAGTAGTTGAAGAGTGGGGGTAGAGCAGCAGGCAAGGAGAAGTATGACACTCGAAAGCGTCGGCATTTTGAACATGACAGTAATTTCTAAACGTTGTCAGATAATAATTGTAAATCCCCACTCTTCAACTACTCTCACGCGCTCGGCCGTTTTTTGTCATGTTCAGCTTTATTTTCAACATATTTATCAGCGTTTTTATGAAAAACCAAGATGAACGTTTTGAACTATGAGAATTCTACTTTCAAAATATTTTTAGTAAATTGAAATCGGACCATACCTGTCGCATTCAGGTCTGCTGGAAAATTGCATAGTAACATAATCAAATGGCCACAGATCAAAAACTATGCATCGGACAGTTCCTGATCTTCGCACAAATGAAGTTTATATCAATAGCTAATACTGGCCCGAGGATCTACGCTACAACTCAAAAAAAAAACTAGTTAAGAATTTTTGAAAAAACTGCATTTTGGCCGGTTTTTTCCGATTTCCTCTCAAACTAAGTTCGAGTCGTCCTACTTCTCAGTTTCTTCGTCTTTTTATTTTCTACAATCAGTCTATTAACACCATCACGATTACTCTGATAGTTTCATTTTTGTAAGCAAAAAACTTTAAAAAATGCATAAAATTGTTAATAACAAAGTGATAAATAATAAAGTCGAGTGAAAAACATATCACTATATCATATGGAACTATTTTACAAACAATGGCGCAGCTGGTTTTCTTCCAACACTTTTTACATGAAAAAATCTCTGTAGCTTGGTCTAATTCACCCAAAATTTGAATATATACATAATTTTTAATGTTTTGTGTAACTGCCAAATAAAAATATCAATACTAGGCTAGGTATATATTTTTTAAAAAAACGTTGGAGTCCATGACTTCATGCACACTCATATGAAATATATAAGCAATTGAAAAAAATGTGAAATTGAATTGATATAAGCCATACAAGTCTTAATAATGATTATATTAATTATGTGTTCTTTTGACTCTAGAAGGTCAACTAGAAGATAATAAGATGAATAAAAATTTTTATACCTCCAAAATTTTGAAAGTATCTGGCAATGGATACGTATATAGTTTTATATTAATTTATTTTCAACCATATAGGCACCATAAAAGTAGATACTTAGTTCGTGTGTGAAATGTCCAATATTCGGACATAATATGAAGCGAGCATTAGGTACAAGAGAAAATATTAGATAATTACCTAAAATGTGTTGCTAGTTGTCAATAAATTTCCCTACATATTCTTGGTAATTTGTTAGGTTTAAAATTAAGGTCATTTGTAGGTTTAGAGCCGAAAAACATAAAACACATTATAATTGTATAAATTTTATGGTATACGGGGGTCGCTATGAAAATTAAGATAGAAAATTGGGCAGTGAGAAACGCTGTCCTGATGATATACCTATTCGACATAACCTTGTGAATTTTCCAGAGACATGGTTGCGCATCATTTTAACTCCCAGAGTAAATTCATTTCATTTCCATAAATAAAACAACAATCACAAATATAAACAAAATATTCAAACATTGAAATACGCGTATGAAAATTACTTTTAAGAACATGGTGTTTTGTTTATTTAGAATTCAAACCAATGTGTTTAAGTCATTACCTGGTAGCGATCTTTCATTAATTTACGACCTGTTTTTGGAGTAAGTGATTATTATGAATACATCTATCCGCTTATCAAACCTACTCTATTACACGTTGCTAGGTTACGCGGATACACATGAGGAATATCTCCTAGCAACGACTATCCTCATACGGTGATTGGCGTTGTTATCATCCAATCGTATGGTTGACATTCTATTATAGGATCGTGAGTTATGCTCATTTAAATCATCAATTTTAATAAAGGAATATTCATAGTTTATGACGACGATCAGTCAGGCGTAGATGATTGCTGGGAAATGCTAAAGGTGACAGTTATTCACTGTTTCGTCAGTTCTCATGAATTATGGATATTAGATTCCAATTAGAGTATAAACTGCTCTTCCTAAACTAAGATTCCGATATGGAACAAAAATTGTTTTTTTATATATACTTATCCTCATTTAGGTACTAATGAGGATAAGTATATATGAAAAAATAATTTTTGTATGTGTGTATGTGAAGTAAACAATTTATACTCAAATGAGGGCGCTCTGGGTTGTTATCCAGATATTAGTCCCGACTGCGATTTGTATAGCGGAACAATTAAAAATTTGTTGATTTACAGAGTGCAGTTTATTCGACTCGGAAGTCAAACTAACTGCACTGATGAGATCTAGTAAGATCGAAACAGATGTATGCAGATTTTGAGTCGGGGTGACTTGAAGATTTCTATAATTAACTGTTGGATTGTGAATGTAGAATTATCGAAGAATCTATCCTTAGATATTTCAAAGTTTTTAATTCACATATTGAATCAATCGGTCTCTGAAAGTAAAGATGCAGCGCGCATTGCAAGGATCGCCTATCAGAACACATATCAATACGCATATACAGCTTGACTTCGAGAGTATTACGCTTACATTACGTTCCATCATTTTTAGTCAGTTTCCATTCGCTCGGTGTATGGACCGTAATGTACGATAAGGAATTTCATTCCATTAACTATTTGTTTATGCCATTACCATGGGCGCCGCCAGCCAGTAGGACAGGGGGGGGGGCAAGACACGGGAGCACGGGGGTGTCTTCCTGGTTAAGCACCGCTGGCGAAAATTTCCTTTTTCAATTTATTTCTAATGATAGTTTTAACCAGTTTTTTGTATAAGTCTGTTAATTAAACCTAAATTATAATTATAGATTTTTGTTTAAAAAAATACTGAACATGAAATGTGCCTGCTGGTTAGCTTGGTAATATCTTATAGAGAAATCCATTGTATGAAAAACATGATCAGACAGCATAGAGAAGAAGGCAAAACAGAATTTGAAAATATTCTAAAAAAAGCAGAAGAGGACGCTGGAAAGTTGGGGTTTGAGTTAGTGATGCCGCGCCTAGCATCAAAACAGATTAAACGAGAAAATCATCATGTGGTAGATAGATAGAGTACTATCGAAGAGGAATATTCATTCCATATCTAGAAGCTCGACTTCAGTATCTAGAAGATCGATTTTCAGAAAAAAATCGAAAGGATACAACTTATCTGACCATCCAAAAACCAAATTTTTTTTTAGAGGTAGCAGCCGCTATTCAAGACTTTTACGGTGATCTTTTGGATAACTTTCTACCAGAGGCACAAACCTGGTATGAGATGTGGAAGTTATCTGAACTTACTCGTCCAGAAATCGTAAATCGTATATCGACCTGCTTAAATTTTCATTGGGCAATATGCCCTCTCTAACGAAAGCAATCAAAATTGAATTAACTCTTCCAGCCAAAACATGTATCGTTGAGAGGACCTTCAGGCTAAGATCGACTATGAAGCATGATAGAATTTCCGGACTTATTGATGCCGTAATTAATAAATACGGGCTTCGCTCCAGAAGGATGCAGTTATTGTTCAAAGAATAAGGAACTTGAAAAAATATGTTTATATTTTGAGTTTGTTGTTTGTTGTTGTATTGACAGCATGTTTTAATATTTTATATTTTTTGAAAAACGAATGTATGATTTTGATTTTGTTGTAATTAAACTTGTTTTTTCTTAATCCAGGGGGGGGATACTCGTTTTGCCCGCCTTGCCGGCGCCCATGGCCATTACGAAGAGTTTTTACTTCAAACCTAACCTTGGGAGCTTTCCAACAAGGAAGCACCGTGCCACTCTGTGTCACACTACAGAATACGGTGTACGGGTGCTTGTTGGAAAGCCTTTTTGATTTTTATGTAAAACGCCAGAGAGCGCAGCCATCGTTATTTCAAAAGGCAATGAACAAGTGATTTCTGTTTCGGTTTATTACGAATTAGGTAAACAGTCATTAGCCATTTTTGTATCACGTTCAATAATGAAAACTGTAAGTGAAATATTAATATGATATAATACAATGATAATTATCTAATAAATTAATAATTTAAACTATTACCAACGTTAATGCAATCAATCGACTATGAATAATGGTAGCACTGAAACACTACACGCTCCAAATCAACTTTTTTTTGTGTTCGGCCGTGTGTCACTGTGTCGTAGTTAGAACAAGAAGCGATGAACACCGTGTCGCTCTATGTCGTAGTTGGAAATTTCCCAGTTTGCCGCTAGAAACAGTAATCATAGATGATGCATTCTATCTATGACAGCCGATAGTTACGAAAATGGTCCGTTATATTACTATAAATTGTTTGATTTCGTTGAAGAAGGCGAATAAGAATAATAGTAGGGGAGCCCGTGATGCTAAATGGGGATTTGCTCGAGCGTCGTGAGGACCTTTTAGATTGTGAAGATTAGATGCTAAAACGAAAAAAAGATTATATGATGTATGCCATTTCACTGGGGCGGAAAACGTGTGCAGATTTTCAAAAATGAAAAAAAAATCGTTATATTGAAATACTCGAGCGCGTCAGATGTTAATAGTTTATATACCCCACATCGTCTCTGATAACGAAGGTAAGTTAATCTGCCGGTTTGCAAGGTGGGGGTGACCGTACGTACGGTCACCCCCAAAACTCATCGCCGAAAAAAAATTCGTGACATTTCCTTCAAAATAAAAATAAAAATTTAACCGTGCTCGATAATGTCAAGGTGACGTTTTCTTTTTGCAACTTTGTGAGTCTCCTATTTCCTTATGCCACGTGAAAATCGTTAAATTAGTGAAATGCATACTCTTCTGCATGTAATTAACTCACCTTGCCTTAATCTGACGTGCTCGAGTTTTTCGAACGATCGATTTTTTTTACTAATCTGATCGGCTGTCCTAGACGAACGCCCCCATATTAAGGGTTCATGTATGGTGGGGATACCTAACAGGGTGCAGTAAATCCCGCGCTTGAGTAAATCCCAAAATCCCCGCTGGGCTCCCTTACTATAAATGTCTATAGTGTGTTTGATAGCTGCGTTTCTAGGTTAACATGTATCTGCTAATAGAGCAAGATCCCAGAGCCGCCAGACGTACCTTATTTTCTCAGTAATAAAATTTGTGGGATGAAGTAGTGCTCGTATGTACTTTCAATGTATGGATACTCGCTATCTTGTGCCGACTTACCTTATGGTAAGTAGGTCGAGTTTTTTCCATCTTATGAAAGATGTGTGAGAAAATAATTTCTCACACATGATTTTTATATATGATACTCAGGGAACCATTTCAATACCTTATGCAAGCTGCCAGACCGATCGTATGGGCCAAACATCCCACCAGACACAAATAAAGTGTGAGTATGACAGTATGAGCGAAATGTCATGATTCGCCCATTTTAAGAGCGATAGTGATTATCTATGCGCGTCGAACTCCCTTCTATATTTACTGTCTAGTCAAGCATGCTCTATGTTTGAGTATACGCACTTTCGATATTATTATTTTTATTTTTACCCCGAGGCGAAGCGAAAGGGGTTATAATCTCACGACAAAAAGTTGGTATCTGGACCGATTTTAAAAATTCCAACGGATATCGATAAAATACATATGATTTCATTAGGGAATTTTTCCCAACCAAGAATAGAAACTTATAGCGTTTTTACCCCGAGGCGAAGCTGAAGTTTCAAGAAAAAAAGTTGGGATCTGGTCCGATTTTAAAAATTCCAACGGATATCGATAAAATACATATGATTTCATAAGAGAATTTTTGTTCCCAAATTTTCCCAACGAAGAATAAAAAATTATAGCGTTTTTTAGATAGGCATTACGACATGCGCATGCGCCAAGGTCAATATGTACGAAGTCCTACAAAACATGCGTCGAAGTGCTCTGTGTGCCACGGTAACCAAGCGACGTTGATAGCTTCAGCTTGATTCTGCGTCTGTGTCTGCTTCTCATCCATAGAGATATCTTATCAATTTGATTCATAATTTGCAGCAAAATGAACCGGGATAGGATATTTTTGCTAAATTTTCACGGATTTTATTCGTAATATCGAATTACTAATACATTTATTGCCATTTTCCTTCATTTCAGTCGTAAAATCGACTTTCATTGTTATTTAATTTATATAATACATTCAAAAAATATTGACGACATGATCATGCGCCGAGGGGTTTTATCATTCCTAGTGCTACGCAGTAGGGTGTCCTTCATTTTTAAATGGGCGAATCATGAAATTTCGCTCATACGATCGGTCTGGCAGCTTGCATAAGGTATTGAAAAGGTTCCCTGAGTATCATATATAAAAATCAAGTGTGAAAGAATAAGGTAAGTAGGTCGAGTTTTTTTCCATCTTTAGCACCTGATACCTTGAAATTGGCCGTCGGCACAAGATAACAAGTATCAATACATTGAATTACATACGAGCACTACTTCATTCCACAAATTTTGTTACTGAGGAAAATAAGGTACGTCTGGCGGCTCTGGGATCTTGGACTATAATAGTAGGGGAGCCCAAGCGGGGATTTTGGGATTTACTCGAGCGCGGCAGAATAACATATTGGGGGAAACCTTGCACCCTGTTGAGTATCCCCACCATACATGAACCCTCAATATGGGGGCGTTCGTCTAGGGCAGACGATCAGATTAGTAAAAAAAAGTCGAGCGTTCGAAAAACTCGAGCGCGTCAGATTAAGGCAAGGTGAGTTAATTACATACAGAAGAGTATTTATTCACTAATCTGACGATTTGCACGTGGCATAAGGAAATAGGAGTGAGAAAGTTGCAAAAAGAAAACGTCACCTTGACATTCTCGAGCACGGTTGAATTTTTTATTTTTATTATGTCACGATTTTTTTTGCATTTTCGAATATCGGCGATGAATTTTGGTCTCGTACGGTCATCCCCACCATGCAAACCGGCAGATTAACTTACCTTCGTTATCAGAGACGATTTGGGGTGTATAAACTATCAATATCTGACGCGCTCGAGTAAATCTATATAACGATTTTTTTTTACATTTTTGAAGATCTGCACACGTTTACCCCCCTCCAGTGGAATGGCATACATCATATAACCTTTTTTTCGTTTAAGTATCTAATCTTCACAATCCAAAAGGTCCCCACGACGTTTGAGTTTATCCCCATTTAGCATCTCGGACTCCTCTACTATAAGCTGTAACATGAACTAAAACCCCAGACAGACTCATTCCCTCAAGCATTGATGAATAACGCATTCATTAAACTTCTTGTTGTCTACATATATTTTTTACATAATCCATAACTATCTTATCTACATGACATAACCATCGTTTCCATGTCTGTTGTACACACGATGATAGTGAATTTGCTGCAGCAATTTTGTTATATGTTGGGCGGTTTTCGAAGTGTAGTCTTCGGACCGGCGGCGCCTTGGGGCATTGTTCATTGCACTGCCGTATTTTCTTAAATTCTTGACCTGTTGCTTGAGAGTCAAAACTTCCTTGTACAAGGACATAACTATATTTATTTCCTCTTCTTTCCTGTTGAGTTGTTCCTCCAACTCTTCCAGTTCTCTGATAGTTTCCTGAGTAGCTTCACCCGCTACCGCATGGTTAGACAAGTCTTCGTATCTTCTGCGAAAATAAATTTGTATTGAATAACAATTTCAAGGATTTTCAATTCATACTGAAACAAATATATCAACAAAATAGTATATTACATAATAAGTGTGGTAACTAAGTTTTTAGCACACGCTAAGTGAAGTTTGAAAAACGAGCCGCAGGCGAGTCTTTTCGTTCACTTAAGTGTGCTAAAAACCTTTACCACGCAACCGTTCGTTTTGATTAAATACAAATTAATTATAGTCTAAAATTTCCCAACTTGGTCACCAGCAATGTTTTAACTTTTTTTATTGTTATGAAAATTAGGATGTCATAGCGACAAAAAAAAGCAACGCCACTTTGAAGTTGTCAGTCAAAATGTCAGTTGAAAATATGGAAATTTCACGGCTAGTTGAAGCTGCTACGGCGAACTTGCTACCACAGAAATCCGGAATTCGCTACGAAAAGGGCTATGATATGTTAATCGAATGGTGCTCCCATAAAAAAGTGGATAACATTAATGAAGATGTATTAATTGCCTATTTTGAAGATAAGTTCAAGGAAAAGAAGTCGCTTTGGTGCTATTATTCAATGTTGAAGTACACCTTGTCCATAAAAAAGAACATGCAGATAGACAAATTTCCAAGATTAATAGCTTATTCGAAAAGAAAAACCATAGGCAATAATAATAATAATGATTTTTACCGCACTAGTGCGTTAAACTGATTTTTACCGTACTAATGCGTTAAAGTAATAGTTACCGCACTAATATGGGTGTCTAAAAACATAATTTACGCACGGTTGTAGATAAATACTAGTTATCTATTGCTTCATCAACAGATAAAATCGCACAAGAAATTTGAAATATAGAAACAACAAACACAGAATTTTAGTGAATTTTGTTGAAATTAATATGAATAAAATCATAAGGCAAATGTTCCAGCTATGCGCATAGATTTATCATCCAAGGAGTATTTGAATAGAAAGATATTTTAAGTATTAATGAAAATTTGTTTTCTTTTCTTAGCTGTTTTGTTTCTGCAAAATTTAAGGTTCCATATACTTATGAATAACAAAGGAAAGATAGTGAGCTGTGCTTTCAGCTTGATTGGAGGAAGTTCGACCAAAAAGACTATTTTTTAATGGTCCGTTTGGCATAGAAGACGCTACTTTATGTATTCTCATAAAATACACAGCTTTTTCCTGAAAAGTACCCTCAGAAGTAGGTTTTTGGTTCCTGAGACCGACCCAAGTAACCTGTTGACGAAACGTACCAATTTGCTTCTGGTCTGATATAATGAAACCAATAACCAATTTTCCATTCTCTTTTTAACGCCCTGATAGAATACGCAGCAATTTCCTGATACTCGCCCACAGAAGAAGGGGTTTTGGAGTCTAGGGCCCACCCAAGTGAACTGTAGGGCCCAAATTTCCGTCCATATAGAGGTCATGCCTGATATTACGATGAAACTCTCCTGGTGAATGTTATTATCTTTGACATGGAAAACATCATGCGACACAGGAAAATTGACCCGTTGGATGGCTTTTTTGCCCCAGGTTCAGACTACCAAGTGTGGAACATAATGATGTGTTCATCACTTCAGTTCTTGCTTAGAGCTATCTAATGGTGTATATACCACTAGGATTGGCAGGTAATAGGACCCCACACGACGCTAATTGGTTTAATATTTTTTGAAAACGAAGAACTTCTCGCTGAAAGCTCTAAAAGCTTACTAATATATTGACAGTTTTTGTTCAAAAAGAATTCAAAATAAACTTCTTGATCAAAGTTGATATGTTGAGAATAGAAACATATGATTCACTTCAACTCAACAGTTGTTGTCTAAGTAGATACCATCAGTATTAATTATCCCAAGAGTAATTATTCTAAAAGTGGCTTATTCTTTCCTATTTTCCTATTTCTACTCGAGAAATACTCGGAAACAATGCTTGGGGGCACACGCTCACGGTGTGGGGAAATATTGTTTCATAGGATTGCTGACATAGAGGCACTGTGACCTCTACATATGTAAGAACTTCTGAGGCGTGTGTGTATAGTGGACACCAAGAAGAGATTTGATTATTCGAGTCGAGAGCACTGATGATATCTAATAAGATATAGATTTTCTTTTGTGTCGCCGTGTATATTGTTCTGTGCTGGAATTCATATAGTCAGCTGGTTATTCGATGGTGAGTTGTTGAAAAAACATAAATGCGATACTCTAAATAATTAAAAAAACAAATCAAAAAAAAAGCTAGGATTGCAAATGTAATCATTTTGACGCCTTGGAGATATTTTCTGAATGTAACATCCAAAAATATCCCCTCGATTATGTTGAATCCAGTTACCACTTAATTATTCAAGAGTGACGTAGAGGTCTAATGGCACCTACCCACGATAAGATATACGCACTTGCGAAACTTGAGAAGTATTCATCGCTGCTTTGGTACCTATAGGTACACCACATACGGATTGGTGACAGACTCGGATAAACTCAAATTAACACAAATTGTATAGGTACTAACAAATGAAAAGCATTTCATACGTATACAATTCTAGAAACTTACACAAAATTTTTAAAACATAAGTACTCAACTTGTGTAAGTATATCGTTATGTGCGCGGCTACCTTTATTAAAAGTAATATTTACTTGTTCATCGCTTCGAAATCGTCGTGAAGATTCACAAGGACGTTTTTCAAGTTTTTTTCTTTTCCAAATAGGGGAGACGCAACTGGCTCATTTTCTTGGACCAGACCCATGACGTTCTGATTCTGCTGTTGGTCGTCCACGTATCCCATGGATTTGATCCTGCGGGAGGCCGCCTCGTTGGAAGGTTTCTTGTGGATCTCGTGAGCGGTTGCCGGAGGTTGCTTCGCGCTCTGAAACGAGAAAACACGTTAGTAAGACGAAAGTTCTCATTGTCATTTTAACCGTATCTTTCGATTGACTCGTGAGTTACCCAAGAAGTAAAATGCTCCCCACAAACTGCCCGGTGACGACAATGAGAATGTTTCGTCGGATTTCATGGAAGTAGCAGAAATACTTACTTTTTACTGTACAAAACGAGTCGTTAAAGTTTGTGGTCACTTTACTTCTTTCAGAGCGAGCTCTAAGCAATATTATTTATCAGTAAAGCCACGATGACATGAATTATGACTAACGAATGTGAGCCACTCTCAGGGTAACACTAATCTGGTAATTTCACGAATTGAGTTATTCTAGTTAAGCATGTCGTGGTACGTGTAAAAGGAAAAAAAGGAAACAAACGGGTTTCATTCCTCCCTGAAGTATGTGGCAGGGAGGCAGGCAGCTTGAGTTTGGGATTAACTCCTTCAGCCAGATCAGAGGATACAATATACAAGTGCATTAAGGATAGGTGAAACGGGATATTTATGGAACATAGGAAGTGTGGGTAGGTTTCAGAGGATTAATACTGGCCCAGCATTCGCCTTGTAAATTTGGAAGCAGTGTACATTACCATGAGGAAACCTCTGAAAAAAACTCATGGCAGACCAGTCGGCCCCGGGGTTTGAACCCGAGTTCGATTAACTACCTTGGTGGTACGTGTGGAGTGATAGCAATCTATATATGAAAGCTCTAGTTTGAAATCGCGGCAGTTAGAAAAAAATGTTGAGAAGAACAAAAGTTTTCACCACCAGAAGGCACTTTCCTTGAATCAGCAGCATTCACGTAGAAATGTTCAACATTGTAAATCAATTTGAACTGAGCTCGGGGGGTCGACGTAAAAAACCTTACCCTACATATAACCTCCAAAGAAACTAAGAGACCCGAATTTCGAACTTTTCCCACTTTTTTGGTGACCAGATTGAAATATGTTCATTCATGTACCCCACTTCCTTGCCCAAAGTATCATAAAGCTAAAATTTGAATTGAATTCACCTAGGTTTGATAGTTGCTTTCTACCTTGAAAACGCCTAATTTAAGCTCATTTGGTCTGGCACCAACAAACATATACCTGAATTTAAAAATATTCAAAACATTCATGAAAGATGAACAGTGAACCTTCGTAAAAAAAAATTATTATTCTATTCGCCCTGTAAACGATCAAACTTGTTTGTCAAATTTTAGGTGTTTGTCAAATTATTTGATAGTCTATGGCTTTGTTTGATGCGTTTGTCAAGCAAATCACGTGTTTGAAGTGTTTGATGAAAAAACTAAATTCAAAACCGTACTGCTCAATTTTCATGGAACGCGTCACGTCACGTCTAAGAAAAAACCGTAACTAAGGAAGAATTTGACAAATTTGTTTGATCTTTGGTTTGATCGTTTATGCCATTGCTTGAAGAACACGAGAAGTTTGTCAAATAAATTTGATCGTTTACAGGGCGCTTTAGGGTGCACGACGAATTTCTGATGTATCTCCCTAAAAAATTATAAAGAACAGTTGAAGTATGAACTGTGAACCTTGACAAAAATATTCATTCGTAAAAAAAAATTTCTGCAGATTTACTGAGTTAATGAAATGAAAAATTGATAATCTGCCACTTTTGTCTGCAAAAATATTTCGAAAATCATATAACTGATAGAGAATAAATAGTGGAAAAACATAGTGGAAAAACTACTCTTAATAATATATTTCCTAGTTTCAAATTCCTTCAAGGTCAAATAAATTCAATAATGATGAAACTGAACGAATTATCTCATTTGGAGATGGTACCGAAATAAAACCAAATTCCTTTTCACACGACTGTATTCGAATTTAGGAACTCACATGGTTTTTATTATCGTAAGATGATGGTTGCGAGCGATACTTATTGTAGACTTGATGAAAATCGACTCCGGGTGTTGGCGCACATGTACAGATCCTCCTGCCATTATCGGAGGTCCATTGACCGGGACTTGGGGGATTCCTCATCTGCATATCTCCGGACGGTCCGGCAGGGTTGCCAGCATTGATGTTCGGTATCTCCTCCATCTCTTCGATCGGCTCTTCGGGTAGTGTTCGAGCCATTTCTTCTAGATGGCGGTAGTTGAGGGAGTATTTATTGAGGGGGCAAGTAGACCGACCGTATCTAGCAAAAAAATGCGTATGAATACTGTTATGTTAACTGTATCAGAAAAGGTGAGTTTAGGACAGAAGTCCCCAAATTTTAAACAAATGTTTCAACAAAATTAGCTCTAGGTTCGATTCCCGATAGAGGTAGATTTTATTTACATGAAAAATAATGTATACGTCTTGGCTGATGTTACATTCTTAATGTAATGAGTGCCAAAAATGTATGTAAAGCAACATCAGGAAATGCAAACGCTCCAGGGCTGTAGCCCCAGTTGTGCAATCTTAAATCCGGCCCCACATGTTTACAAAATGAAATAGTGAGGATATGTATCGGAAAATGATATATGCTAAGGTTTTCGCCATTCACACTGATTCACACAAAGTACAATATGTCCCAACAAGGATTTTTTTGTAAGATTTGTTTGATTTATTTAAATACAACAATAAATTTCAATTGACAAACTGCTTCAATTAATTTGCATCTTGACATGAACTGAAATGTGTCCTGACTCAAATTCTCAGTACTTTATATATTCTACCAACAAGAAAGATTTCCGTTGCAAGCAATTTCAAAAGATATTACTCAATTGTGCATCCAAAAGACACTCGATGGCTAAGCTGTAGTTTTCTGACAGGCTACGGTAACTTGTAGATTCAAGTCTAGCTACTGCACCTTTTACTCATACTTGAAAGTGATGGGAAGATGTATTGCTGAGTATTCGCAAGAAAACTCACCCTATCTTGGACGTCATGCTTGATACGAAAGAGGTCAATGGGTCGTGGTTCAATTTTTCCGCGGCCAGGTTGATATTATGCGCTAGGGTTGGCGAGATGCCCTGCACTGGCTGACGGGTCTTGATGATGCTCATCACCTGCTGTATGTTGATGCCGATATTGTGACTGGGCGTGGTAGACGAGACGGGACAGAACGGGATGGCCTTGAAGTTGAACATGTTGAAGTCGAGCTTGACGGCCTGCTTCATCTTCGACGCTATGGTGGGGAGTTCGTAGCTCTTGTTGGTGTAGCAGACGCGCGGCGCGTGAGGCTCCTCGTAACCCTCTTCGTGGATATGCTGGGGGCCCATTTTCACGTCGCCGCAGTCGTGACCGACGATGTTTAGATGTGGTACTATGTCGGGTTTTATTTTGACCTTGAAAGAATATGTTTCGGTACAAAATGCATAGCTTCAGAGTATATAATTGCAGAAATTTCAAACAGATTTGCACACTCAGAGGACGTGTTGACTACAGTTGACAGTATCATCATAAAATTAATTTGAGTGACTGTATTTTGATAATATTTGGCAAAATCTGGAACTTGGAATTTTTCGGTGACATAAAAAAATCAATTGATTTTGAGCATGAGGGATGTTCAGTGGTGTGCTTCTAATATTTCTAGTGCTTCGAGAAGGTCTAATTTTTGTCCTTTGTTAACAGAATCTAATAATTTCGTAAATTCTAAATTAATAAAACGATTATTTCTAATGAAGTATTCTGAAAGTCCAGTGCCATTTTTATTGTAGAATAGAAAGTTTCTCTGTGCTTTTATCCTAGAACATAAAATTGAATCTTAGATAGATAGAACATACAACAAACGAAAAGTCACTAAAAGGAGAAAAATAATTGAATTACAGATTTAATTCGAAAGACAAAAATTATTATATCCTTTGCCTACTGATTTGTTTGAAGTCGGTGCTAAGCCCAAAATACAATAATGATTACCGTTATATACAGCTTAAACTTTCTTCGGGCGCAATGCATCTCACAGATCTGTTTCCGTATAAATGTCATTAAAAAAAAATAAGCATATTTTATCGTACATATATTATAAAATGACTAGAAGAAAAATAAAACATAATCGCAAAAGTTTTCAAAAATCTCATAAAGAATAGCAGAAAAAAATTCTGATAATAGTTGTAAAATTATATGACAAATGACGAATATCTAGTGTAAATTTTAATCACAACTATCGTCTCAAAATATTGCACGTAAAAACCGCATGCTGGAGACTAAGTCCTTCCGATTCGGAAAATTTGTTTTGTACGTCATCTTGTTCATCCAATATGCCAAGTCTGGATCTCTAGGATCCTCTGGATTGAAGGTTTTATGTGTTGGAGCGATTGTTTCATGTGATTCTAAACAGGTGTGATATGTCTGAGATATAATTTTCCTCCAAGTAATAGTATATTATTTCATAAGGAGGAGAAGTGTCACTTTTCATGGCGAGCTTGAGCTTACCCGCCTTAATGCGTTCGGCGGGTAATTGAAAGCGAGCCATGAAAAGTCACTTCTACTCCGAATGAAATAATATGTTATTTTATTTTCAAACGTTTTGAAATTCCTAAAAATCTGAATATCCATTTTTGAATTTATTCACATTTACGCACATAATTCTATCCACTTACGATCGTTATGAATTATGGAACATTTGCCTAGTTACGGTTGCCACGTAAAATTGATTCTGACAGATATATATATAAGTAAAATAATTGATAGTTATAATTCGCAACCTGGTGAGAAGTGGTTGAAAGTGAAAATGACGTTTGAATTGGAGCATTTTTTGTTCATGGTTACCAATTCATCTTTTGCATAGTAACACTTATCCTGCCGCCTGCCGGAAAAGTGTTGCATAGCAACACTTCTCCTTGGCGGAGAAATAGAACCTTTCGATGATCCTGTCAATCGAGAAATGACGTTATTATTGTACCTTTGAAAATAATAGTTATTTACACTACAAGGGAGGCAAGTGATACTTACCAGTCGAGGACGTAGTTTGCGCCGGAGCGTTAGCGAGGGCTGGCAAAATAGTCCGAGACTGGTTAAGAATACTGCCTCCCGAGTTTTGTATTATATTTTTTCTACTCCACTTCTCTTGAATTAAAAAAAAATATATTTTTTTATTCTATAATTTGAGCAATTCAATTGAAATAACCTGTATGTATGACAGATCTACAAAAGCCTAGTGTCCCTTGATACAACTGGTTATGAAATGGTTGTTATTAGATTCCCAATCAAACAAAAGTTCTGTCAGTGTCAATTTAAAAATTGTCATAATGGATGTAGATGCAGTTGCTGATGCAACTTATTTCCTAGAGGGAGGTAAAATGTACTTACCTCCCCCAAATCAGTTTGATAATGGAGTACTTACCGAATAAGGAGTAGAAAAAAATTATTACTCCACAAAATAACATGTCCCAATATCTCCAAAGAAAGAGCTTATTTTTCATTTTAGTCGTGTTTTTTAAATTAATTCGATGGCAACACTGCCGTCCTAACAAGAAAGGTCCTATCTGCATTATTTAAGTTTTGAGAAAATCAGGTTTTTGTTTTATTTTACTCTAAAACAAATGTTTTTGTAAGGAACTTCTCATATTTTATTTTATATATTGCGTCGGAAAATAGAATCTAATTGCAAGTCATAATTTTGATTTACCTCTTCCCGATTAGGAGATATTTGATAATATTGTCACTTAGGACAATGTGGGTTAGTATATGCAATTACGTACTTCATTATAAAAATATCCTTCAACTCAATAAATTCGTTTTCGAATTAGGTTTTGTAAAGAAAAAAATAATTTCCTCTGTCTATTTGTCTAGTATACGAAATTTTTTGGGTACAATTGAGTTTGCATTTACAAGATTTCTTAACTTCATGAGCTCTTATGTAACTCTCAATCTTTTGTTTCTTCCTTTCAACTAATGGTTCCTCAAATCTTTTTCGTTTTCTTAATTCTCCAGTTTTTGTGTAAAGTTTACTTTCCGCTTTTTCAACTGATTTATCAATAATTTCTTGTAAAATATTTTCTCGAATGAAGATCTGAACGGAGTTAAACTCGATTTCTTGTGGTTCTATATCAGCTAAATTTTCCTTAGAATTCTCTTTGCTGTCTTCTTCTTCAATATTCGAATAACTTGAATTATTTATGGCTACCTGGTTAACACTTTCAGGAGCTAATATAACATTGGACAAGATGTGTATTTGTTTACTAGGTGGAGTAATTTGGCTATATTCGTAACTAGAATCCGACTCACTTCCACTTATATTGCCTAATTCATTGGAGTGCCCTGGCGCATAACCTGGATCTTTATTACTTTTGGCTTTATAAGTTTGTTTAGAGTTTCTAATAACGTTTAGTTTTTTTTTGAGTTGTAGATTTAAAGTAATAGACACCATACGTTTGCCTCGACTACCACTGTCGCAGTGGTAGGCGGCACAGTGCCGGCTGACTGATGCACTACAAGACATAAATAACAATCAGATATTGTTCAAAATTAAGAAAACATTGTCAAACTTACCATGGATCCATTACTCACACTATTTATTCACTTAAAAATGCAAAAACACACCGGATATATAACAATAAAAAACACGGTTTGTCATTTACTTGACGTTATGTTACACATTAAGATTCTGTCATGCTACGTTTAATTGTCCCAACAGATGTCGCTCAGCACAAAATACTACGTTAAATTGTCCTAACTGCAGTTTCGAAGGCAGAACGGACTATTTGTGTTAGTGAATGTTTGATCGGACAATGTATGTTAGAAAACATGGCTTTTTATTCACATAAGACAAAACAGTTTGTTATAATATAAAGCACTTACGACGCAGATAGGACGTTGTAACTTTGTAAAGATGTAGATAAAATGTTTACGATTACTATGACCCATAAATCTCAATTTACCAAATTTTGCAGATAGGACCTTTCTTGTTAGCACGGCAGAACAGTAAGAGTACCTGAGCTATTCTTGAATTTGATCCTCACGCATTTTAATTGTTGGCAAATAGTTCCTCATTTGTTAATGATGACCTAGATGGCGACACTACTTACGTGAATTTTGTTCTTGTTTTTCTCTTCTTCCGAATCACTTTCCTTTGCCGCATTATTATGGTAAATCTCCACCAGCTTATGCGGCGATATGTCGAAGGGTTTGTTCGTGCCAATCGTGGCGTTAGCGTAATGCCTCTCGATATGTGGTTTCGTATACGGCTTCAGCTTCTTCTTGACAGGCGCAGTCGGACAAGGATCGGCGACCTCGGCATTCGGCTTCTCCGTGGCCTTGTCTTTCACGCCCTTTTTCTCATTCGTTTTCCCCGACATCCTGTGGATCTTGCGCACAGAGGAGCCAGACCAGGAAGAAGTAATGGTCGATAGTTTTCTGGCAATGGAACGGACTTTTCGTCGTAGCGCTCTGATTTTGACGACTGGCGGTTTGAAAACCTCTTCTGATGTTTGAGGAGTCCGACTCAGCTTATTGTCTGGAAAATTATCAAGTTTCACCTAACGATTATTTCCACTGAAATGTATTGATCAATAAAAACATAAAAACTTGTGATCAGCATACCACCATTTTAAAAGTTTTCCCCCCTAATTTTGTTCTTACAAAAAGGGTTGACCTCATAAGTCAATTTGGAAGCTCTGTGGAGGGGAAAAAAAACCTTAAAACCCACGAAAAACAAGAAATATCTACATTTAAATGGCGACGGTTAAGGAAGGTAGTTGAAACATATATAGGATTTTTTTGCAACTTCAACTGAATAGACGTGCCAAATTTGAACCCTTCAACTCAACCAGCAGAAGCTGTGGGGGGTGCGTTAAACCTAAAATACTGCGAAAAAGCAAAAAATCTTCACATAAAAATATCGGCGGTAGGAGAACAAAGATTTCACCGCCTAGAAAAATCAACTTAATTCATGTATACATTTTTAAGCATTCAACTCAATTTGGTGAGCATTTAGAAGGGCGAAGTTCGGATATTTTATGTTATTCATAATGAATTTCTACATATTTTGGAAATTTTTCGCACATCCGCCGTTTGTATATGCCAAAATTTTGACTGAATTCACCGTTTTCTTGACAACCCCAGATACATATTTCAGCTTTTTGGTCTGGTGGGCTTTGGAGATGCAACAATGTACCTGAAATGCATTTATATCCAATATATAAAATTCTCGTGTCACGGTGTTAGGAGTTAAACTCCTCCGAAACGGCTAGACCGATTTTCATGAAATATTGTGTGCATATCGGGTAGGTCTGAGAATCGGCCATCATCTATTTTTCATCCCCCTAAATGTTAAGGATGGTCCAGCCCTTAATTTTATTTTTTATTTTTCAGACAAAATTTCGTGTTCTGTTTTTTTTCATGATACAGTATTCAAAAATACATACAACCCCTCTACGATCAACCCCTATAAATTATAATAACTCCTTCAAAATGGCTCGACCGATTCTCATGGAATTTTGTGTGCATATCGGTTAGGTCTGAGAATCGGACATCAATTTTTCATCCCCCTGAATGTTGAGGGTCCACCCCATAATGCTTTTCTATTATTTTTTAGACGAAATTTTCTGATCTATTTTTTTATGATACAGCATTCAAAAGTACATACAAGCCTAAATTTTCAACGCTCTACGATCAACCCCAATTTTTTATTTGTTAAACACCTCCGAAATGGCTCGACCCATTCTCATGAAATTTTGTGTGCATGTCGGTTAGGTCTGCCAATCGGACAAAATCTATTTTTCATCTCCCTAGATGTTGAGGGGGGTCCTTAATTTTTTTTTCAGACAAAATTTTCTGTTCTATTTTTTTTTCAGACAAAATTTTCAGTTCTATTTTCTTTTCATGATACGGCATTCAAAAATACATACAACCCTAAATTTCCACTCCTCCACGATCAAGCCCTATTTTTTATTTGTTAATTATAAACTTCAATTTTTTGGAAAGATTTTCATTTTTATTTTGTCATTTTTTTAATTTCATCCACAGATCCACAATAGGGTTGCAAGATGGCAATCGAAAATAACAATCGTCGGTCTGAGAATAGGTCGTAATATATTTTTCATACCCATACTCCAAGCATTTCTATTTTTGGACAAAATTTTTTATTTTAATTTTTTATGATTTTGCATTAAAAAATATAACAACTCTGAATTTTCAGGGTAGGCAGCCATTTTAATAATTTAAACAGCGCTTTCCGGGTCAGATAGAGAGATAGATAGATAGATAATATATATGGCAGAACAACGTTTGCTGGGTCAGCTAGTATATATATATATATATATATATATATATATATATATATATATATATATATATATATAATATACTTATATACAGGGCTATTCAAATTCGAGTCTATGCATGGGGATTTCGATAACGGTAAGAGATAGAAGGTTGGTTAAATGGGGGAAAAAGTAGCGTATTTTAGAGGTTAATTATGTGAATTTGAAAAATCTGACCTAGCTTCTTTAGTTCTGGAGTTATACAGGAAAAATCTAAAATTTTGAAATTCTTCTTTTTGCCTATATCTTTTTATTTTACGGAGATTTTTCAAAAATTTTCTCTCTTTTCCATAGCAACTTTTTGTAGCCTTTCCAAATATCTGAATAAAATTTATATACTGGGTGTATACTTTGGGTCACCCCCAACTTTTCATTCTCAAATACGGATCTGTATTTTTTGTTGCAATATTTCAAATGCCAAGAGTCATGTTTCATATTGGCGTTTTATTTTCATCTAAATCATAAAGTGTTTTGAAACCATTTAACTAATACTAGGCATTCTATACCTTATTCTATGATATTTTTTCAAAATAACAGTTGAAATTGAATTGAATTGATTGATTACTGGTAATAGTTCAATATCTCCAAAACACTCTGTAATTCAGATGAAAATATTACGACAATATGAAACATGACTCTAGGCATCCAAAAAAATGCAATTAAAGATACAGGTCCGTATTTGAGAACTAAAAGTTGAGGGTGGCCCAATTTATACGATAACCTGTGTATAATTTTTATTCAGATATTTGGATAGCCTACAAGAAGTTGCAATGGCAAAGTGACAATTTGTTCAAGAAAAAATCCTAAAATAAAAAGATATCGGGAAAAAAAATTTCGTTATTTTCGATTTTTCCTGTATAACTCCAGAACTGAAGAAGCTAGATCAGATTTTTTAAGTCCATATAATTGATCTCTGAAATATGCTATTTTGCCCCCATTTAACCATCCCTCTATCTCTTACTGTTATATATATATATATATATATATATATATATATATATATATATATATATATATATATATATTATATATATATATATATATATATAATATATATATATATATAATATATATATATATATATATATATATATATATATATATATATATATATATATACGAAGAAAGGGAATTGTCGGGTATTGCAGTCAGAAACAAAAGAACTCTGGTAAACTCTTTTTTTCAGTTCAAGCTTTCGAGATATTTTATTTTCTCTTCATCAGGAACAGAAAAGTGAGGCTGCAAAAGAAGCCGGCAACATTCACATCAACACAACTTTTTACAAAATACATATCAACAAAAGGTGGCTAAGGACAGGACTCAACATTATGAACGATAACTTATTTACATCATGTATAAAAATAGAAACTCGTTGAATCTCTTCAGTTCAAATGAGAACATTTGTTTTTATTTTTATTTAGCAGACATGTTCTCATTTGAACTGAAGAGATTCAACGAGTTTCTATTTTTATACATGATGTAAATAAGTTATCGTTCATAATGTTGAGTCCTGTCCTTAGCCACCTTTTGTTGATATGTATTTTGTAAAAAGTTGTGTTGATGTGAATGTTGCCGGCTTCTTTTGCAACCTCACTTTTCTGTTCCTGATGAAGAGAAAATAAAATATCTCGAAAGCTTGAACTGAAAAAAAGAGTTTACCAGAGTTCTTTTGTTTCTGACTGCAATACCCGACAATTCCCTTTCTTCGTTTCTTAACTTGCCAGTCGAGCTAACCTTCTCTAAAATATATATATATATATATATATATATATATATGTTACAGAAAAAAATCTTGAAAGTCGTGGTCCAGGAGTCTCCGTTGTTTTGATACAGTGCAACAGTCTATTATTTTTGGGAAATACCTATTGACACTTAAAAGCAGGAAAAAATTGAATTATTCTTGCCTGATCCTGTCGAGTCAGTTTTGCGGCAATGCAGTTCGGTAAGTCTATTCACAGACTGAGTGATCCCGTTCAAGATATCGTTGATGGTTTCAAGTGCGGCTCCAGAAGTATCAGTGCCTATGTGTTTGGAATTTTGGCAAACAAGCTGGTTTTTCAGTTTACCCGCTGACTTTGACGTTTGCGATGAAAATTCTGAAAGAGATATGCGAAAACACAACCTCATTCACTAATTCGTGACATGTAATATACTTACATATAAATATATATATATATATATATATATATATATATATATATATGTACATATATATATATATATGTACATATATATATATATCTATATATATATATATATATAAATATATATAAAAATAAAAATATATATAAATAAATATATATATATATATGTTATATCGTATGTTTTCTCGGATGGTGGAATGAATCAGAGAAAGATTCCGGGGTTCAATCCGATTTCGGAAGTTTTGTTGGCGCTGAGAAGCACCGTTTGTTTCACGACGTTTCGCCAAAATCTCTCATTTGGCATTTTCAAGTGCTGCTGTACGTCTGGTGACTCGAGTAGTTGCCGTCGTCACCAGACGTACAGCAGCACTTGAAAATGCCAAATGAGATTTTGGCGTAACGTCGTGAAATAAACGGTGCTTCTCAGCGCCAACAAAACTTCCGAAAACGGATTGAAACCCGGAATCTCTCTCTGATATATCTATATATATATATAAATTAATATATATATATATATATATATATATATATATATATATATATATATATATATATGTATATATATATAGATATATATATATATATATATATATATATATATATTTTACTAATTCGGAGTGTCAAAAGAACCTTCATACGATGTTTCACTTTCCTAATAGATCATTTTGAAATTAAAAGTTGATTCTTTGATGTACGGAGGGGTGGAAATTACAAAACAAATTATTATATGAATCGATAATTAAAAATCTACCTGACTTTGAAAATTCCTCAATACTTCATATAAAAAAAAATATTCAGGTAAAAATTTTTATGTAGGACATCCTTTATATATATATATACATATATACATATGAATTAGTTAGCGCTAGCCTCTTAAGTTATGTTCTTTGGTTTTTCAGCAATGGCAATCGACTGAGGTTTATGAAATATTTTTTGTCTTGATGAGGCAATCACTTGGTTAAAATCCATAACATTATTAGAAGAAAAATACATATTCGATATTGCATATAACCTTTAATTTAGAAATAAAACAAGTTTTTAATCTTTATAAAGAAATATGATATTTCAACTTATATCGGTAACTCTAATGCAAATCTGTAATCAATTTTTTCACATTATAATATCGATTTCCCATACCTCAATATATAAAGAACAACATATTATAAAAGAATTCTTGAAATCGGTTATCTATGAATTGTCCTGTGGTGATCGAAACAAAATATAGGTATATCGATAGAATACAAAGAAACTTCGCAAAAAAATAATCAAATAACGAAAGGCTTATTTGAAAGCAGTAACAGTGATTTTGGTTATTCCAATCATTTCTTAGATGGGATTCATTAGTTCAATACAGATTTCTATATTTTAATAGAAAGAGTAGATGATGGAAACTTCACTTCGGAGAAACCTTGAAAATTAACAAGAATTAGAATTCTGCTAAACTGTTCAATCAATAAATAGACTTAAATCATTCCCCTGCTGAACATATTTAATATCTGTTGAAGTTTTATTATATTTTATAGTATAATTTTTCTCGATGGATTACCTACCTGAAACCCCAATATTTAATTTATTGTTATTATTCTTTCTTCTAGGTACTAAAATTTATTTGAATTGAGATACCAAGATTTTAATATTGAGTTCTATCTGATGAAGCCACCGTGTGGAGAAACGCTGCGTCATAGATTCAATTGAATTACTCATTAAAATCAAACATGTGACTTTATACTAATATTATTGAATAACTACTCAAACATTTTTAAAGCAACATCATATTATGATATTAGGAAAAATTTTAAATTCACATTGGAGAAAATGCTAATAAGATGTAACTTTGTTTGAACAAGAGTATATTGTATTGCGCAGTTTACATTGAAATCAGTTGTTTCAGAATGAATGGGATGTTGTTTTTCTAAGCGTCATTTTGCATTCCGTTTTGGTAAGGATATTATTGAACATTCGATATACAATATACATCAATAGATACATCAATGCTTATATTTCGATAATAAAAAAGAAGTGAAAGTTAATAACTAGAATCAATACTCGGTAATCTAGAAAGGAAAGATATATAAAATTAGTTTTCCGATACGTTAACATATTTGTTACTTGAAATATGTATCACTCAGAATGAGATGAGAACTTTTCTTTTCTTCTAATGCTTTAAAAGAACATTGATATTATCTAAATTTGGATAAAAGGAGGAAGAAATTCATCATAGAATCACAAACACAATTTCTTCAATTAATGAATAGAATCTCTATTACACGATCAAGATACAGTATCATAATCGGCATTCTATCCTTTTGAAACGACGGCATAAAATTATTCCAGAAATTAGGACGAAACCAATATCCTTAACGTGACAGAAAAATTTCGAATTGTCACAAATATCCTTCTAATCAAATTTCGCTTACCAGAAATGAGTGCAGCTGACAAATTTAGTTGACAAAAAGACCCGTCCTCTGGAATATACTGGAAATTAATCCATGGAACACAATAATTTCTGAATTTTACACTTTATATTTTTCTCATAGGATTATGATTCTGAACATGAATGTCATATGACAAATGTGGAAAATAATAACAAAATATGAGTTTACTTGGATACGCGAACATCGCTCGCAATCAAGGGTGTCTATAAAAGTATGTGGAATTATTTGTCGACCAATAATAATCGATAAATGTTTTTCTTAATTTCATGGTGCAGCCTCTTTCATATAATAATTCTTCATTTGTGCGTATTCTTGTCTATTGTTGGCTATTCGGGACAAAGCAATGCCAGCGCGTTACCTGAATCATGCCTCCATCACAAGTTTCGACGTCCCCTAGATCTCTTTATTCCTATGATGTACCAATGTGTGATTGGTGTTCTATCAGTTTTCTATTCGTGTTCATTTTGTTTTTATTTTAGGGACTCAATTAAGTGGATAACTTCACTTGGATCTGTTGTTCTATCCATTGAATACTTTGCGATCCATTTAATTTAATTTCAGGACCAATTTCTGTAGAGAAAATTGCATGGCAGATCAGCCGACTCCGTGGTAAGAACCCGGGGGTCCGGGGGTCAACCTCCCAACCAATTTATATCGAAATAAATACCATTCAAGATATCATACGAAACTACCTATATACAAAGTTTCAACCCTATGATTCCAAAATTGCGTCTTCTATCGTGTAAACAAGATTTATTTTCTCTCCTGGGGGGTCAACCCCCCAAGCAATTCGTACCAAAACCAATTCCATCTAATATATCATACGAAACTATCTACTCACAAACTTTCTATAATATTGCTCCACAATTACGCCCTTTCTCATGTAAACATAATTTATTTCTTCCCCCAAGGGGTCAACTCCCCAACCAATTCGAACCAAAACCAATCCCATCCAAGATATCATACAAAACTAGCTAGATACAAACTTTCAACCCTATTGCTACAAAATTGCGCCTTCATTTTCCCTCAGGAGGGTCAACCCCCCAATCAATTCGAACCTAAACTAATCTCACTCAAGATATCATACGAAACTACCTATTTACGAACTTTCAACCTTATTGCTTAAAAATTGCGCCCTGTATCGTGTAAACAAGATTTATTCTTCCCCGTAGGGTCAACCCCCCAACAAATTCGAACCCGAAACTTCATAACACAAAGTATCAAACCTTGGTTCTGGAAAAAAATCTGCCTAGAAAACTAGTAGTTAGCATCAATCGCTGTAGAAGTAACCACTACAACTTAGCTGCGTCATTAGCACGTATAGGCATGATCGAGAACTCATCATGCTCTTGCGGTTATGAAAATCAGGACCTAGATCATATACTTTGGCAATGCCCTTCTTACAACATACAGAGAAATATCCTGTTTATGAATTTAGCAAAGATTAAACTGTTTCCTCCCTTCAACTCTAACTCTTTCTTAACAGAACTGAAATATAGTCAAAGAAAACATTTTTTTAAATATTTACAAGACTGTAAATTGAATGTGTAAAATGGCATAGTGAAATCCCTGTCAAGTAATTAAGAAAATTACCTGTGTAAAATTAAATCTGTAATTTATTTTTGTATCTATTGTACAGCTGTATAGTCCCGTTTGGGACTTTAGTAGGCTTAAATAAATAAAAAAAAAACCATTCCGCTTCAAGATATTATACAAAATTACCTTGACACAAACTCTCAACCCTATTGCTGCAGAATTGCGCCATTTATCGTATAAACAAGATTTATTTCCCCCCCAGGGGGGTCAACCCCTCAACCAATTCGAACCAAAACCAATCACATCCAAGATATCAAACGAAACTACCTATTTCCAAACTTTCAACCCTATTGCTTCAAAATAGTGACCGTTATAGTGTAAACAACGCTAAAATACATACATATGAACATATCACAAATCACAAAATTGTGAAAATTATATAATATAACTTTTGCGAAGAGGCTCTCATAACAATTTCTTTGGAAACATAATGTTATTTCATTTTTATATTGATTCAATCTATGAAAAGTAACAGCAGGTGAAAATTTCTGTCTCATTGTTGCAGCTTTCTCCATAACTACATCATCAATAATTATAACCTTCAATGTATAGTAAGTTTTTTCTAGCAATCTCAATTTCTTTAAATAATTTATTAAATACGTGCGTGTAATTACCATGGAATCCACCTTGCTCCGAATTGAATCTAATCATGACGCCCAAAAGCTCGGTTCTCCGGGCATTCTGACAGGTGTCAAAATGTAAATTTTGAGTATATTTTTCTACCTTATAAATCGAGATGGATAATATTAACGTTTATAATTCAGACTGTAACGTGAACGGAAAAAAAGCACACGACATAGTCATTTTACACGATCGTATTGCAAGGAGGACAGAGGATAGGTACATCTTCAACTTCGCACAATGTTTAGAATCTTCAGGTTTCGACGTTACCATCATCACTTCGGAAATTGACGAGAAAAACAACTGCGCGAACGACATCAAGGTAGGAATTTTTTGGCGATAGAATATTTATAGCCGCAATTCTCACTGAACATTTTTTTTAGCTTTCCGACAACATCAAAATGGAGAGAAGGGTACGCTGGATTCCAAGGCATATATTAGGTTTCCTTAAGTCTACTCTGGCAACATATAGATCTCTTTGTTTGGCTTTGAGTTTTTTACTTAAAGCGCCAACTCAAAAACCTTGCGTTATCCTCTTGGACCTTGATCTTATAGCTCTATTTGCGCTCAAGGCATTCAGTAAGCATAAAGTCTTCTATATAGAACAGTTCAGACCTTTAAAAAATCCAGAATCGTGCTACGATCAACTTTATTTGGTTCCCAATCTTTTCGAAGCTAGATGGATAAAAATGGCTGACGAAGTCATAGTTCAATCACCAGCGTTCGTGGATACCTTCAAGAAAAGCTATCCCTCAGGACCTGAACCGAAAGTTATGATACCGCTCGTAGATTATGGGCTGTGGATCGAACCTGGCATCAACATAAATCGTATAATACCGGATATAACGCAGAAGTGCTTGCTGTTCGTAGCATTGGGAAAGTTTAGACGTACTTCAAATTTCAAGCTGGTTCTAGATGCGTTTGAGGATATGTTGAATCAAACTGATGACGTCTACTTCAGACAGAAATCGCATTTGATTATAGCAGGAAATTGCAAGCTTCCTGATGAGAGAAAGTACTACCAATTATTCGTGGATCGGCTAAAGAAGCGTTGGTTTGCTGCTCAAGTGACAATTTTGAGACAAATCCCCACAATTCACGTCAAAACTTTGTTAATTGAAGCGAGTGTTGTATTACACACATCGAGAAACGATATTTGCTCGGATTATCTGCTGGAAGCTATGAGTCTAGGAAAGCCTATAGTAGCTGTAAATAAAGGGATAGCTACGAAGATTTTGGAGAATAGAATTACGGGGGTATTGGTGGAGCCGCAGGCGCATCTCTTCGCAGCAGCTATGATGAAGGTAGCTTCAAGTCCCCATATTCAAAATTTTTTGGGGGAGATGGCAAAGGATGCTTTCAATCACAAGTATTCATTCGACAGTTTTTCTAGAAGGATTTTCAATTTAGTACAAAGACATATTCAGCCCGTGGAAAAGATAATGCTCACGGAAGCTACTAAAGAAGAAATAACGAACTGAGTTTACGATATACATGTATATAAATATCTTTATATAAAATTCTCATTATACCATTCAGTTTTCTTTCTTTTTCTGCCAAGAGAGATGTTTTGGAAAAATTTGCTTGTGTTATTGAATAGGTCTACAACTCTCAATATGTTTTTGAAATTTAATTACTTCTAAATTACTAATGACTGAGGACATAAGAAGAACAACTTCGAATTTTTGTTATTTTTTTGCATTGTTATGTAAAAATTGTTTTACAGATGAATATATAGGGAGGAAGGGGTGTTAAAAAAATAATGAAATATTTATTCATTCAGTCACAAGAAAATATATGGATTATCTTATCTTTCATAAAAATGTAGCATTTATGAGAGAAAAGAAATGTTATGAGAATTTAAAAACATTTGAAAAATCTAATTTTTTCTAATTTGTTGTAAAATTGTACAGTATTTCCTCTAGGATAAATTTTGAGTTCAACTCTCCTCTTTCATTTATTTTAACTATTTCATTTTGTATTCGATTAACATTTCTATATAGAGTTGCACATAATGAATAATTTTTCGAATTTATGCTTTATTTAATTATCTGAATGAGGCATAATCAAGTTATGTTAATATCATTTTTTAAATATATTGTGAAATTTGTTTCAAGCAAAATTTCATTTTTACAATGTCCTAAAAATAATCATTTCATCTGATATTATTTTAAGAATAAATTTTCTTTGAATAAAAATTGTTTCGAAGCAACATAATCTTGTTTAACATTCCTTATGTACGTATCCCAATTTATCATCATTTCATTTTATAGAGTTGTGAAATAAATCATCAATATAAGTTACAGCTACCACCTTTACTGTAATTTCGGACAAAAAGTCAAAGAATTCATCGACAGTTACCTTTGTTGATCGTCATATTTCTCCATTATCTTATATATTTTTTTCACTTTTCTTCAATTTTTGATGAATTTTGGGTGTATGGAATAATTGTTCAAGATTTTACTAGTATAAAATAGAGCAGATAAAAGAACTCATAATCCAAAATAGATAACCTTGTTAATTTTTATTAATGATAAAATACACACACACACACACACACACATATATATATATATATATATATATATATATATATAAATATATATATATATATATATATATATATATATATATATATATATAAATTTATATAATATATATATTATATCAATACTATATATTATATATATAAATATATAGTAGTTGCCGTCGAGTCACCAGACGTACAGCAGCACTTGAAAATGCCAAATGAGATTTTGGCGAAACGTCGTGAAACAAACGGTGCTTCTCAGCGCCAACAAAACTTCCGAAATCGGATTGAACCCCGGAATCTCTCTCTGATTCATTCTACCATCCGAGAAAACATACGATACAAATATATATATATATTTATAGCAGGAAGACCATCTTTATACGTGAATACACTCATTAACAAAATAAAATAATTTTGGAGATATTTTTCATCATAATGTATAATAAATCTGAAATTGAATTAAACTATTGTCATCTCCATAATCTTTAATTCACTTCCAATTAAATATTTTTTCTACAGGATATTACATAGAATCAATTAACCAATTTATCTATCAAGTTGAATGAAATATTACTACCACCAAACATTTTCTTACGTTACTTTTTAATATAAAATGGGGGTTTCCATTTGACATAAGAAAAAAAATTAAATTTGCGGAGTGCATCGCGTACTGAAGAACCACGCTTCTATAGTAAATAACGTAATAAAAACAAAAAAATTACTCTCGATAAAAAAAATCGGGTCCTGATAGCGATTCGAACGGAATAGTCTCCGCGAAATGCAGTTCGATTGATGAAAAGAGTTGAAATCCACAAAGGATTGTATTTCAACATGAACTCAATTTACGTACCAAATTTCAATCCTCTAACTCAATCTGCAGAAGCTGAGAGAAGATTTTCAGAAAATACGAAAAAACAAGAAATTTCTACGCAAAAATATAACCAAATTTTGAGTTCCCTTGTGCCTCTAAAATAATCCCAGATACCAAATTCCAGCTTATTTGGTTCGATGGGAGCCGCTGGAGACTCCCGCACCTGTTGACTCTCGATAGGCTGCAATAGTCTATTATTTTCGGCAAAAAATGCGACTAAAAAAAGGTGGACCCGAAATGATCCATGCGAAACACACCATGCGAAAGTCCTTCATGAAACATCTATCTATATATATATATATATATATATATATATATATATATATATATATATATATCTCTATATATATATATATATATATATATATATATATCTATATAAATATATATATATATATATATAATACATACTATACATATATACATATATATATATATAATATATATATATATATATATATATATATATATTAACTAATATTGAAGTTTTCGCTTATCACTAAGGTGAACATGATTAAATACTGATATTTAAATAAAACACTTGCTTTAAGTTTCACTTGTGAAACTTAAAAGCCAAGTGTTTTTTTATTTAAATATCAGTATATTATATGTATATAATACTATATATATATATATATATATATATATATATATATATATATATATATATATATATATATATATAAAAGAAAGTCGTGTTAGTTACACTATTTATAACTCAAGAACGGCTTTACAGATATGGCTGAAAATTGGTGAAGAGGTAGCTTAGAGCCAGGAGACGGATTCTTTTTTTTTCACCCCTCTACGATTGCCCCTATTTTTTATTTGTTAAATTCCTTCGAAATGGCTCGACCGATTCTCATGAAATGTTGTGTTCATATCGGTTAGGTCTGGGAATCGGACAAAATCTACTTTTCATCCCTCTGAATTTTGAGGGTCGACCGAGGGGTGGTCCACCCCTTAATTTCTATTTTTCAGACACAATTTTCTGTTCTATTTTTTTATGATATATAAATTCAAAAATACATACAACGCTAAATTTTCACCCCTCTACGATCAAACCCCTATTTTTTATTTGTTAAACTCCCCCAAAATGGCTAGATCGATTCTAATGAAATTTTGTGGACACATCAGTTAGGTCTGATATCGGACATCTATTTTTCTGTTCTATTTCTTTTATGTTACATCATTCAAAAATAAATACAACCCTAAATTTTCAACCCTCAACTCCTATTTTTTATTTGTTAATTATAAATTATATAACTTCAATTTTTCTGGCAAGATTTTTATTTTTACTTCGTCATGACTTAGAATAAAAATATTCATATTACTCTCAATTTTCTACCCTTCTACGATCAACCATATTATTCCATCCCAATTTTAATTTATTTAAATTTTATCCATAGATCCGCAATAGGGTTGCAAGATGGCAATCGAAAATAACAACAGTCGGTTTGAGAATAGGTCGTAATATATTTTTCATACTCCCAATGATTAAAGTTTTCGCCGGGTCAGATAGATTGATAGATAGATAGAAAGATAGATAACTAGATAGATAGATAGATATGCAGATAGATAGACAGATAGATAGATAGAATGATAGATAGATAGTTAGATAGATAGATAA
Source organism: Cynegetis impunctata (assembly GCA_030704885.1). Taxonomy (NCBI): domain Eukaryota; kingdom Metazoa; phylum Arthropoda; class Insecta; order Coleoptera; family Coccinellidae; genus Cynegetis; species Cynegetis impunctata. Next base: position 573,539 of record JARQZK010004371.1, read on the forward strand.
CTATCTAGATATTCAATTAATGTTCAACTCACCCTGAATTTTTTCTTGTGGATTTGTTGTTCCTGTTTCTCTTGCACTATGTGGCCTTTCTCTTTGGCGAGCTCCTGAAAAATTAAATTTTTAGGGACAATAATCAGATATTGGAATAAAGTTTGTTTCAACCAAATCATTTTGTTGAGCTGATTTTTTGAAAATTTGATGCTTTATATTATTTATTATTACCTTTTCTAGTATTTACGGTATATTCACATCGTTCTTTGTCTCCATACATCTTGTCAACACACTAATTTATTCAAAACAAAATAATTCCTCGGAGAAATAATGAACTGAAAGGAAAGAGAAAAAATTAAAGGTTCATTGCAACATAACGCATGAAATAATGGCAATTCTGTCATCTTGACAATTTAATGTATATCATTTCTATGTTAGATTTATGCGTATATTTCATTCACAAACTATTATAAAAAAGCGTGTAGGCCAAGCTACAGAGATTTTTTCATGTAAAAAGTGTTAGAAGAAAACCAGCTCCGCCATTGTTTGTAAAATAGTTCCACATGATATAGTGATATGTTTTTCACTCGACTTTATCATTTATATCTTTGTTATTAACAATTTTATGCAAAAAATCGCAGAGTAATCGTGATGGTGTCAATAGACTTATTGTAGAAAATGAAAAGACGAAAAACATGAGAGGTCGGACGACTCGATCAGACCCTTAGTCTAAGGGAAAATTGGAAAAAACCGGCCAAAATGCAGGTTTTTCAAAAGTTCATAACTCGGTTATTTTTTGAGTTGTATCGTAGATCCTCCGGTTAGTATTATTTGTCAATATAAACTTTATTTGTGCGAAGAGCAGGAACTGTCCGATGCATAGTTTTTGATCTGTGGCCATTTGAATATTTTACTATGCAATTTTCCAGCAGACCTCAATGCGACAGGTATGGTCTAATTTCAATTTACAAAAAAGATTTTGAAAGTAGAATTCTCATAGTCCAAAATGTTCATCTTGGTTTTACATGAAAACGCTTAGAAATATGTTAAAAATAAAGCTGAACATGACGAAAAACGGCCGAGAAATAACCGTCATGTTCAAAATGCCGACGTTTTCTAATGTCGTGCTTATCCTTGCCGGCTGCTCTACCCCCACTCTTCAACTATTCTCACGCGCTCGGCCCTTTTTCGTCATGTTCAGGTTTATTTTTAACATATTTCTCAGCGTTTTCATGTAAAACCAAGATTAACGTTTTGGACTATGAGAATTCTACTTTCAAAATCTTTTTTGCAAATTGAAATCGGACTATACCTGTCGCATTCAGGTCTGCTGGAAAATTGCATAGTAAAATATTCAAATGGCCACAGATCAAAAACTATGCATAGGACAGTTCCTGCTCTTCGCAAAAATAAAGTTTATATTGATAAATAATACTAACCGGAGGATCTACGCTACAACTCAAAAAATAACCGAGTTATGAACTTTTGAAAAAACTGCATTTTGGCCGGTTTTTTCCAATTTTCCCTTAGACTAAAGGTCTGATCGAGTCGTCCGACCTCTCATGTTTTTCGTCTTTTCATTTTCTACAATAAGTCTATTGACACCATCACGATTACTCTGAATTTTTTAATTTTATAAGCAAAAAACCAAAAAAACGCAATTTTTTGCATAAAATTGTTAATAACAAAGATATAAATAATAAAGTCGAGTGAAAAACATATCACTATATCATGTGGAACTATTTGATAAACAATGGCCGAGCTGGTTTTCTTCTAACACTTTTTGCACAAAATGCTCACTCTAAATCTCTGTAGCTTGGCCTAGTGAGCAACAAAGCTCCTTCACTAAAGCAGTATTTTTCTGTAACATATATTTAATTCACATACAAATTTTCAACACTTTAACTCCTTCTGGAAAAGCTGTAGAGGTGCGCAAAACCTTTTTAGTTTAACACTACCTATCTCTTTGCTCTAACCATCTCAATTTACATACAAATTATCAACCCTCTTAGTAAAATTCGAGAGATTATAGAATTGATATAGCAATTCAAGGTTATCTTCAGATTATTCGAGAAAGGTAAATTTTCGATATGTAGCTCAAATTTGACCTATACATCATATGCAATCGGTTTGAAATGTCTTCATTGCGGCTACTCTGTCTCCCCTTAAAATATGGAAATTTTGAAATTCAACCAATGAATTCGATCTGAAAGGGGTCGCTGGAAGTGCCCAACTATAGCAAAAATATTTCAATAGCTGCTTTCTATTACAGAGAAAAATTTACAGGTTATTTTCTTCGTTGTCATTATCCTTTGGTGTTCTGCTGCTAAAACCTCATAATAATCAACAATGCAATACTTGCATTGAAAGAAACCTCCTTTCTACTTTCCGTACGCTGACGGTTGTAGATTGGTTCACTGGAAATGGAATTGACAATGAATAACTTTTAATAAATGAGATTGAATCCTCGCTTAGCTCTTGGTGAAACATGATTAAATATTACTAATTCAAATCAAAACACTTGGCTTACTGTTTCACAAATATATATTGAAAATTAATAAAAATTAACAAAAAGTTGTTAACATGTTTCGGGTAGTGAACCCATTCTCAAGACTAATACAGGAGAGATGACAGCAAATTTATTTATAAAACTGAGGAAATGAGAGGGGACAAATGGAATTCTAATTGATCGTTCACAATAGGTTGTTCATTGTTGAAAGATCTGGTTATCTCCAAATCTTCTAAAAGGTCGAGACGTTTTCTTTTATTACCTGCATGTAAACATTTAGTTTTATCCATATCTATGAAGTGAACCAGTAGTATTCTTATTAAATAGAATTGACCTTTTATGTTCATCTACTCGGGTTTGTATTTTTCTACCTGTTTGACCGATGTAGAAGGCAGGACATTTACTACAGAAGATTTTATATATTCCGCTACTTTCTTCAACCTTATTCTTTTCCATATTATTTACCAAAACTGACTTGATATTTCTTTTATTCCTGCAAATAATTTTAATATCATTTTTCTTCAATCTATCACAAATAAAATCACTAAGGCGTGGTATAAAGTTAATAAAATGATATTTTTGTTCAGATCTTATAGCTGATGTGGAATAAATTGAATATAAAAGATTTATCTGTCAGTTTTTTTAAACTTTTGTCTAAGCTTTGTTTTAGAGCTGATTGTAATATGTACTAAGGATATGATTTATTTTAGATTGACATATGTGACTACTTCTATTAGAATTGCCATCATATCTTTGAGATATGGTTAATTTGCCTTCATGAATACCTAAGCTAATCTTGTTTTGAATGTTGTGTTGTAAGATATAACGTTTATCTCTATAATTGATTCTGGTTCAAAAAAAGACGAGTGTCGTTGTACACCTTTGGTTTTGATTGGATTTTGATAACTAAACACACATGTTTGCAATTCAATTTTATGTAACTGTCACAGAAAAACTGTATCGTTAGTGGTATTGTATCATGTTGTAGATTTTGCAAAATCATTAGTTCTTGAATTCAATTTATCCAGAAGCAATTGTACCAATAGGTTTGAGTTTTCATCACAAAAGCTAGTGTTAAAATTTCAATATTTTTGAAAATTTTTTTGAATTTCATTTTGATTCCTGATTATTTTCTACTTCAAAATCACATTTATGGAAATATACTGATATACTCATATCTTTATATTCATATACAGTATCTCTTTTTGAAAAATCTTTAGTGATATCATTACAATAGTACTTAAACCTAGCTTTACATCCCTAAACATTGTACAATACTGGCCACTAGATTATAAATATTTTTAAATTTAAATGCCAACAAAAATGAAAAGGCTTAAAACCTGTAAAGATTTTCACTCACAAACATAAGATCCACATTTATAACAAAATATGAACAGTCTACATCAGTTAGCAGCAGATATTTGCAACAAGACAGTGATATGGACTTGAAATAAATTTTCAAGTGGAATTTAAGTTTCCTAAGAAAATGCTTGAAGTATTTTCCAATTGTCTGGCAAATCATTAATAGTTATTTATGTACCAAGTGCGTTATATAGATCCTAGCGACCGGATGGTAAAATTCGGCCCGAGGGCCTTTGGCCCGAGGGATGAATGTTGCCCGATGGGCGTTAGGATCTAGTAACGCACGTGGTGTATACAAGATTTTATTTTTCACGAAACAATTATTTTATTATAATGTAAAATCGATTTTAAAATCGGTTCATTGCTCCTAATCTTGCCATTTTCCTTCTCATAGTAGGCATGTCATTTGTTGATATTTTGACGTTTGTGAATATTTTTGTCATCATATTTAGTGAATGTTATTGCTGCTTTCTTTGTGTAGTCTTATGGAAATAATGGAAATGAAAATGAATTTACCCAAGAATATCATAGAAAATGCAGCCAAAGCTACGAATAATTCATTGCCGGAGAAATCCGGAGTCGTATACAAGAATTATGAAGTATTTAATCAATGGAAATTGCTTCAGTTGTCCTCGTACAATGAGCGGGCGTTATGGTCCATAATGCCCGCTCATAACGCCCTTGGGCATAATGAGCGTATTTACAGCAACCGTATTTAAGGTAAAATCAACAAATAATATACAAGTGAAAAATAAAAGATCTAATTGCACATTGCACAGGACTAAATAAATTCACATCAGTTCTACTAAAATTTAAATACGGATTATTTTGTGTTCTCGTACTATATTTATGTATTTCATTTGTACCTATAATATGTAAACTTTGTATTCGTTTTTTGATTACCATACATCATCTTGTATGAAAATCTACATTGTTCTAATTTTAATAATTCCTCAAATTTACCCACACTGGTACTTACCTTCGTCATCGCCATCCCCAACTTCTTCTGAATCACTTTCACAATTCATTCTTTATTGATGAATTAATAATAATACGCATACCTCTCGCAATGTTGGCGTGTCGGACACATTTTCCGACCTAGTTTTCATTTGCAAAGTGTCTGGAATGTAACGTTCGATAAGGACCAAAATGTAAGTAAAGTTTATAATAATAGATATTAAGGTGCCTCACAGACGCTTCACTCGCAGGTATAAATATACTCATTTTTTCACCTGTCAATTTCTGCGAATAATAAAAAATCCCCTTTCATTTCACAATCGCGAAAGAAGGTTGAAAACCACAGTTTTCACCCCTTAATCGTTCATTAGCGGCCGGGTGGTCAGTGGCATCCATTATCGAATAAAGCGACGACGATAGTTAGGTCATAGCACAATGGGGGCCAAGGAAACTTCATTAGGAAAGCTTTTAACCCTAATGTAGATTGATGCGGCATGTCAGGCAGACACGCGACTGCCTTAAAACATGTGTGAAATAATTGGAGAGGCTTATTCTGCTAACTGCATCGGTCAGGTAAGTAAACGGCCAACGCCGTTAGGGGATGATGGGGTGAAAATTAAATGGAATGTATATTTGATACGTTACGGGGTGTCCTGAACAATCAGTTCGTGTTGGTTTGGACAGTATTTATACACAATTTAATTCAATTTGGAATAAGTGAAAATGCTTGTCTCTCTCTACCATGAAAAAAACACCTTCAAGAAGTCGATGGAGTTCATGAACTGCATATATATATATATATATATATACATATATATATATATATATATATATTTTTATATATATATATATAAATATAATATATATTATACATTATATATATAATATATACTATAGTATAATATAATTATATATATATATATATATATATATATATATATATATATATATAAATATATTTAATTTATATATAAATAGAGAGAGAGAGAGAGAAGCTTTATTAATGGCCATCGACCTGAGGCCTGTCAGCCTATAACAGCATATACTATTTTAATTTAAACATTAAAAAAAAGAAAAAAATACATTATAAATTTTCTAGTATTTTAAATAGAGTGACTAGGATATTTTCTGTATATATATATATATATATAATATATATATATAATATATATATATATATATATATATATATATATATATATATATAATATATATATATATATATATATATATATATATATATTAATTATATATATAAATATTTATATATATATAATATATTATATATATATATATATATATATAATATATATATATATATATATATATAATATATATATATATATATATATATATATATATATATCAGAGAAAGATTCCGGGGTTCAATCCGATTTCGGAAGTTTTGTTGGCGCTGAGAAGCACCGTTTGTTTCACGACGTTTTCGCCAAAATCTCATTTGGCATTTTCAAGTGCTGCTGTACGTCTGGTGACTCGACGGCAACTACTGTTCGCCTCCGCTTGCGTCTGGGTTTTTATTGGCATTGGCTGGTCTAGTTTCCTGATTGGCCGGTTCGCTGCATAGGCTCCGCCCCCTCACTTCTTGACTTTCTTCCTCGATGTTAGTTTTTACGTCTTGTGTTGTTTTATGCGTTTTCGTGTTTTTTAAAATTATTTTCCAAGTCAGTGGAATATTTAGAGCATCGTCTCGTTTGTTTAGGTGTCCTGATTTTTCTATTTCTAGAGCTTCTCTTATGGTACGGATCCTGTAGTTTTCTATGGATGCTATTTCTCTTGATCGGTCAAAATCGATTCTGTGGCCTGTTGCTTGATGATGTTGAAACAGGGCTGATGTTGTTTGTTTGTTTCTGATGCTATTTTTATGTTCTTGTATTCTTGCCGATATTTTTCTGTTCGTTTTGTCCTATGTATGTTTGGCCGCAGTCTGCACACGGTATGCTGTAGACGCCGTGTTTATCTAATCCGATTTTATCTTTCGGGTTTCCAAGTATATTCGCTATTGTTTTCTGGGGTTTAAATATTGGTGTTATGTTATTTTTCCTCAAGACTCTTCCAATTTTATCTGTAATTCCTTTTACGTATGGAAGTACAGCTTTTTGTCTGGATTCTTCGGCGTTGTTTTTTGATGTTTTAATAGGATTTTCTTGTTTTTTGATGGCCTTTTTGATGTCGGTGTATGTATATCCATTTTGTCGTAAGGCGGTTGTGATCTGTTCGATTTCTTGTCCTCTTGTTTCTGGTTCTGTTAGTCGAAAAGATCGAGAAATTAATGAGTTTACTACTGACTGTTTTTGTGAAGGATGGTGGTGGGATTGTGCGTTCAGGTATCTGTTAGTGTGTGTGTTGGTTTGCGATATACACTGAAGCCCAAAGTACCGTTCAGATTTCGTGTGAGGAGTAAGTCCAGGAAAGGCAGTTTTCTATTTTGTTCAATTTCTAAAGTGAACTGGATTTTTTGGTGTATACTGTTGAGATACTGTAGAAAATTCTCTAGATCTTTCCGAGAGTGTGGCCAGATTAAGAAAATATCATCAACATAGCGTTTCCAAAATTTGGGTTTCAGGGGAGAATTTTGTAGAGCCTCTTTTTCGAAATATATCATAAAAAGGTTAGCTATAACTGGTGAAAGCGATGATCCCATGGGTGCGCCGTCTGTTTGCTTGTAAATTTTATCGTTAAACATGAAATAAGTGTTTTTCAGACAGTGTTCCGCGAGGCCGATGACGTAATCTGGAAAACGCTCATTACTGGAAATTTTGTTTAGGGCTTCCTCAACGGGTATACTCGGGTAAAGTGATTTTATGTCAAAACTTGCTAAGATGTCATTTTCTTCGAGGTGAATGTCTTTTATCATTCTAGTAAGATGTTCAGAATTTTTCACGAAAGATTGGGCGAGTTCAACTGTAGGTTGCATAATACCGGCTAGGAATTTTTCAAGTTTTTGTGTTGGTGATCGGAATGCGCTGACTATCGGTCGGAGAGGGGCCTCAGGTTTATGAATTTTTGGCAGTCCGTATAGTTTCGGGCATCTGCTTGACTTTTCCCTAGGTATTATCGATTTTTCGATTTCTGGCTCTAGTTTAGCGGCTTTTATTTTTGTTTTAGTCGTTTTCTCTAGGTAGATTGTTGGGTCTCTATTTGTCAGTTTGTAAGAATCATCTTTGAGGATATCTAACATTTTATTTATGTAGTCCTTGGTGTCCATCACGACTGTCGCGTTGCCTTTATCAGCTGGTAAGATGGTTATTTTCCTGTTTCTTTAAGGATAGGAGTGCTTGATGCTCAGCCCGTGTTAAGTTTGGCTCTGCGGCGTTTTATTTGTTTTTAGTATCCGCGTTTACGTCTTGTCCTTATTTGTTCCAGCGTTTTCTTCTGGGATATGGCCTAGGGCTGCTTCCACATTCGAGATGATGTCTTCTACAGGCGACAATTTTAGGAGTTACGGCATAATTGAAACCTTTAGTTAGGACTGACTTTTCATGATCCGATAAAATGACTTTGTGAAATGTTATATACTATTTTTGTTTCGCGTCCAAGGTTTTTATCGGGTGTTTTGTGGAAAGTTGTTGTAGGGCCTCGAATTTCTTTTGATGTTTTGGCTGTTTTTTAGCTGGGTATCAGATTCTGTGCGCCGAGAAAGATACTTTTTCAATGTCTGACCATAAGAGAGGATGGATTTGGCTGCTTAGTTTAAGGTGTAATTTGTAAGCTTCTGATTCTGCATTTGCAAGAGTTCTTCGTTTTTCTCGAATTTGTTCTCGAAGTAGGGCTTTTTCGGCAGATTGAAGGATGTTGTTGGTTCTTCTTGTTTGAGGTGATATGATAACTTGTACATTTTGTCTGCAGTTATCGCGGCATCTTATCAGGAACGTCATATCGCAAAGGAGAGTGGATATTTAATCTCAATTTTCGCAAAGTGTTTGATATCTGCAAAGCTTCCTCCCCGTAGAGGTCGTAGACTGTTGTTGTCGTATGTTTTCTCGGATGTGCAAAAATCAGAGAAAGATCCGGGTTCAATTCCGATTTCGGAAGTTTTGTTGGCGCTGAGAAGCACCGTTTGTTTCACGACGTTTCGCCAAAATCTGCATCCAAGTGCTGCCTGTAACGTCTGGTGACATCGAGATACTGTTCGCCTCGCTTTGCGTCTGCTACATCGTTTCCTGATTGGCCGGTTTGAAAATGCCAAATGAGATTTTGCGCGAAACGTCGTGAAACAAACGGTTGCTTCTCAGCGCCAACAAACTTCCGAAAATCGGATTGAACCCCGGAATCTTTCTCTGATTCATTGCACCATCCGAGGAAAACATACGACACAAGTCAGTCCTAACTAAAGACCTTTCAATATGCAAACACTTCGAAAAATTGCAGATCAAAGACATCCATCTCCTTTGCGATATGACGTTCCTAGATAAGATGCCGCGATACAACAACCTGCAACCAAAATGTACAAGTTATCATATCACGCTCAAAACAAGAAGAAGACCAACAACATCCTTCAATCTGCGCAAAAAGCCTACTTCGAGAACAAACAAAAAACGAGACTCTTGCAAATGCAGAATCAGAAGCTTACAAATACACCTTAAAACTAAGCAGCCAAAATCCATCCTCTCTTATGTCAGCATTGAAAAAGTATCTTCTGGCCGCACAGAATCTGATACCCAGCTAAAAACAGCCAAACATCAAAAGAAATTCGAGACCCCTACAACAATTTCCCAAAACACCCGATAAAAACCTTGGACGCGAACAAAATAGTATACAACTCACAAAGTCTATCGGATCATGAAAAGTCAGTCCTAACTAAAGGTTTCAATTATGCCGTAACTCCTAAAATTGTCCCTGTAGAAGATATAATCTCGAATGTGGAAGACTTGCCATATCCAGAAAAAACGCTGAACAAAATAAGACAAGACCGTAACGCGGAACAAAAACAAATAAAACCCCAGAGCCAAACTATGACACGGGCTGAACATCAAGCACTCCTATCCTTAAAAATAACCATCTTACCAGCTGATAAAGGCAACGCGACAGGTCGTGATGAAAAGGACTACATAAATAAAATGGCCTCAAAGATGATTCTTACAAACTGACAAATAAAGACCAACAATCTACCTAGAGAAAACGACTAAAACAAAAATAAAAAGCCGCTAAACTAGAGCCAGAAATCGAAAAATCGATAATACTAGGGAAAGTCAAGCAGATGCCCGAAACTATACGGACTGCCAAAAATCATAACCTGAGGCCCCTCTCCGACCGATAGTCAGCGCATTCCGATCACCAACACAAAAACTTGAAAAATTCCTAGCCGGTATTATGCAACCTACAGTTGAACTCGCCCAATCTTTCGTGAAAAATTCTGAACATCTTACTAGAATGATAAAAGACATTCACCTCGAAGAAAATGACATCTTAGCAAGTTTTGACATAAAATCACTTTACCCGAGTATACCCGTTGAGGAAGCCCTAAACAAAATTTCCAGTAATGAGCGTTTTCCAGATTACGTCATCGGCCTCGCGGAACACTGTCTGAAAAACACTTATTTCATGTTTAACGATAAAATTTACAAGCAAACAGACGGCGCACCCATGGGATCATCGCTTTCACCAGTTATAGCTAACCTTTTTATGATATATTTCGAAAAAGAGGCTCTACAAAATTCTCCCCTGAAACCCAAATTTTGGAAACGCTATGTTGATGATATTTTCTTAATCTGGCCACACTCTCGGAAAGATCTAGAGAATTTTCTACAGTATCTCAACAGTATACACCAAAAAATCCAGTTTCACTTTAGAAATTGAACAAAATAGAAAACTGCCTTTCCTGGACTTACTCCTCACACGAAATCTGAACGGTACTTTGGGCATGAGTGTATATCGCAAACCAACACACACTAACAGCTACCTGAACGCACAATCCACCACCATCCTTCACAAAAACAGTCAGTAGTAAACTCATTAATTTATCAATCTTTTCGATTAACAGAACCAGAAACAAGCGGACAAGAAATCGAACAGATCACAACCGCCTTACGACAAAATGGATATCCATACACCGACATCAAAAAGGCCATAAAAAAAAAAGAAATATCTATTAATACATCAAAAAACAACGCCGAAGAATCCAGACAACATGCTGTACTTCCATACGTCAAAGGAATTTCAGGTAAAATGGGAAGAGTCTTGAGGAAAAATAACATTGCACCAAGATGTAAACCACAGAAAACTGTATCGAAAATACTTGGAAACCCGAAAGATTAAAACGGAGTAGAAAACCACGGCGTCTACAGCATACCGTGTGCAGACTGCGGCCAAACATACATAGGACAAACGAACAGAAAAATATCGGCAAGAATACAAGAACATAAAAATAGCATCAGAAACAAACAAACAACATCAGCCCTGTTTCAACATCATCAAGCAACAGGCCACAGAATCGATTTTGACCGATCAAGAGAAATAGCATCCATAGAAAACTACAGGATCCGTACCATAAGAGAAGCTCTAGAAATAGAAAAATCAGGACACCTAAACAAACGAGACGATGCTCTAAATATTCCACTGACTTGGAAAAAAATTTTAAAAAACACGAAAACGCAAAGAACAACACAAGACGTAAAAACTAACATCGAGGAAGAAAGTCAAGAAGTGAGGGGGCGGAGCCTATGCAGCGAACCGGCCAATCAGGAAACGAGACCAGCCAATGCCAATAAAACCCAGACGCAAGCGGAGGCGAACAGTAGTTGCCGTCGAGTCACCAGACGTACAGCAGCACTTGAAAATGCCAAATGAGATTTTGGCGAAACGTCGTGAAACAAACGGTGCTTCTCAGCGCCAACAAAACTTCCGAAATCGGATTGAACCCCGGAATCTTTCTCTGATTCATTCCACCATCCGAGAAAACATACGACACAACATATATATATATATATATATATATATATATATATATATATATATATATATAATATATATATATATATATATATATATATATATATAATATATATATATATATATATATATATATATATATATATATATATATATATATATATATATATATATATATATATATTATTCCGAAAAATACGTGTGCAACGACAGACTCCTGACGTCAAAATAGGTCGCGATCTAAGCCAACTTAATCATATCGAAAATTGTATAGATTAGACGGAAGAGAGCGTTGAAAATTTTTAAAAATATAGGTCAGTTTCCACATTTGCTTAAGTAGTGTTTTCGTTTTATTTAGTTTCTCACAATAATTCTAATACATACTTCCAACTTTGTTTTATAACAAAGTACTATTAATAATAAAAGTGATGTATTCAGATAATTGCAAATATTTGTTTCCTGGCAAAACCGCTCATCCAGCAAAAAATATTCAATAGGTAAAAAAGCTTCAAAATACATCGCCAAAATATCTGTGTTGTCATACACCATTGATATAAAATATGAAAAAAAATGTTGAAGAATTATGTCACTTTTATAACACACATATTTACATATATACCACTAGGAAACGTTATGTCACAGTACTAGACTATACACCAAAAATTATAGGGTTTCAGGTTATTTAGGAAAATCAATATTTTGAAAAATTCTTGCCGCTCTCTACCTGCTAAACGGACAATTTTGAAAATAACGAAGTTGACTTAGATCGACGTTAGGAGTCTGTCATCAAACTTTGTACACGTATTTTCAGTGTATGTATATATATATATATATATATATATATATATTTTATATATATATATATATATATATATATATATATATATATATATATATATATATATATATATATATATATATATATATATATATATATATATATATATATATATATATATATATATAATGTGTAATTTCGACTATTGATGTATAATAACATATCGCATAAAGTGAAAAATCAAAATCCTTCTATAATCGAAAATTATCATAATATCCACCAAGGGAGCTGGTTCTACGTAGCGCATCACCACAAGTATCTACGAAGAACCATTTTGTGAGTATATCCAGTGTCTTCATACAATAAGTTAATGTGCTCTGGCATCTCATAAGCCACTGTCGTCGAGGGATACATATAACATAAAATAAATAGATCTGCAACCACAGCAATTTGAATGGCCAATGTCGCATGAAGTGAAACCTAAATATGTCTTCAAAAGGAATAAAGCCCTACAAAACGCATGAAACTTACATAGGCTTCAAGGAGGTTTGATAATCAGGAATTTTTTTCTCTTTATTATCATAAATAATAGCTGTAGAAGTAGTTGATAAGTAACAAAAAATTATGTAATGTATGTTGATTTTCTAGTCACTAATCAAATGTACCTTCTGATTGAAATATATTTGTATAATAAAACATCAATAATACTAACAAAAAAATTAAAAGAATCAAATTCAAATATTCCTTCCATGAAAATGTAGTGATCTACTAGTTCACGCATCAGCGTCTGCCTTTCATGCATCTATTTGTTTTTAACATGCTTCATATATCATACATTGATTATAAGGCAAAGTTTTTTCTGTGAATAGAAACGTTTATTGCATGTAACTCACGCACACGTGTTATGCTAATCCTTGTAACAAAATAAGCCGTTTCCGTTAGCTCAGTGTCGAGATGAACACCTGCTACTAAACAATGAATCAATATACTCAACTTCCAGAAACAAAAAACAGAATCTCGTCGGTCTAATCTGCTACCACATGTGCGGATCATTTGATTAAATCTCGGAGATCGTGGCAAGAAATCAATATCTGGAAGAACACAAATCCGCTTGTCACACTGGCAAAATCGCACAGTCATTTTTCAAATCTGACATTGAGATATGCAAGGGAGCTTATTTTTCGACTTGAAACGATAATCTATTGAATGTCACGCGGGATTTTGGGCATTTTGACGGTTCGATTCGAAGATAACCTCCCGTGCAGCTACTTAAAATGGATACGTTGCGACTTATTATTTATGAGTAATGAGATTAGATGATTTCTTTTTTGATTTTTTTCCCGTAGAATATAACAGTTAATTGTGTGGTCATCATTTCTGGAAACAGAATGTATTGTTAAGTATGACAGGTTCTTTTTGATCTCAGCAGTAAGATCCAAGGTAGCTCCTGAAATTTTCACCGAAAATAATACTCTTGCAGCATAGGTATCGGAAAGGTGCGAGAGAACTTTTTATTCATTTTCAACCTCATGGTCTACGATTTTCAGATTTTTTTGATGTCCGATATACAGGGTGTCCCACGACGATTAAGACAAGTAATTTCTTGGAAATAGAGAGTATTAGAGAATTGTAATTTTGGGGTTGTAAATTAAAGCTGTTGGTGCAACTGTTTTTGATATTCTGTTACCCAATGAGCATTTTGTTGTAGGTCACGTGACATCAAATTCAAAATTATTAATGGGACAATCTGTATATTTTGGAATTTCTATGTTCCTTCCAAGAAAATATTGAATTTTGCTGTATGCTTGTGAAAAAAATTCCAAAAGTTTTGCAAACTTGGAGTAGTATTAAATATATTATTTCATATCACGTATCAAATTTGCAATCAATTTAAGGGTACGGAATATTTTTTTTTCAAAATTAACGGTTTTCTTTGATAAACTGACCAAAAAAACTCCAAAAGTTCTGCAAATTTGATAGATACTTCGGAAAAATATACCGAATAGTTGAAAAATTTGCAACCTTTCACGTTGACCGGAACATTTTTATTTATAATTTTTTTAATTCGTGGTAATTTTTTCGAGCAAGATGGTCTCGAAATAATAACAAAAGTTTTGAATCCTGGTTGCAAATTTAGGAAACATCTATTCTGATGCATTTGCAAATTTGCAAACTTGTACGTAGTCCGGAACATTATTCAATTTGCAAAAATATAAAAATCCAAAAATCATATTTTTGCAAATTGCATAAAATTCCGGACCGCGTACAAGGTTGCAGACTTGCAAATGCATTAGAATAGATTTTTTCTGAATTTGCAACCAAGTTTCAAAACTTATTATTTCGAGACCATCTTGCCCGAAAAAATGACCACGAATTAAAAAAATAATAAATAAACATGTTCCGGTCAATGTAAAACGTTGCAAATTTATACAACTGTTCGGTATATTTCTCCGAAGTATCTGTCAAGTTTGCGTACGCATGCGCACCAGAAAAATTTAATAAGGGAACCATAATAAAATACTGCTTTCCCCTATTTACGACTACATACCGTAAGTATTTAAGGTTTCCTTATTTCCCTAATTCACCAATAATCCGTCTGTATTTTCGGTTTGAATTTTGTTTTGGGCGGTTTAGTGCTGCAATTGTGTGTGTTTTTTTTAAATAAATGTTCAAGTTTAAATTGAAATATGAGTGGGCTTTGGTCAAGAATGCAGCACAAAAAAAAACAGATTAAGGTTTACTTATAATGATGATTTGGCCCTATAAAGAGAATTTGTAGTACAAAATCCCGTATCAAATCCCGAAGGATGGGAGGTGATAAGGCAAAACATTCAAATTTCGACTGGCAAGGCCTTCACAATTAGAACAATCAAGCAACACCGGCCCCACCTCCTAAAATTACGGCTTCCAAAATATTTTCCATACTGTTCTAAACCGCTATCAAAATTACAATCAAATATCACTGAAATTTGAACTTTTTTTTAACAACAGACAAGACACAAGTAAAAGTAGAATTTTTTTAGGTTAGAAATAAAACTATCGCTGTCCTAAGAACTGTCAATTTAAGGAGTGAGTTCCAATAACTCAATTTTTACCTTGACATTTAAGGTTTTGCTTTATTTAAATAAGGCTTAACTTTATTAAGGCATTACCTTAAAGGACGGTCTTCAATAATTCCCTATTATCTAAACTGACTGGCCTATTATTGAGGAATTGCAATTTCAGTACGTCGACTATAGCTGACTCACGTTTGAAGTTCAATTCGACATTTTTCTAACGCCTTATCTTATCTGACACCTCACACATTTCAAGTATTTTAAAAACCCCAACAAATCAAATATTACCTTAACAATAACCTGTAAAATATCTCTATTTGATTTCAAATATTTGTTCATCCGGTAACGTTAGACGTAGTTTCCGGAAAAAAATTTGAACTATTTAACTTGTTGTTTTATTTTATGCTTTACGGTTTGTTATTCATTATTTGTTGTTGTCTTTGTGTTTGTTGATGTGTGTGAAATGTCGTTAGTCATCGGCCGGTGTTTCTTTAACGCTGATAGTTCTAGTTGATACTTGAAACTTCATATCACATTATCGTTAAAGAAACATGGAGAATGATGATAAAAATAGCTGCATACAATTTTCAATTTGTTGTTGTTTTGTTAGTAACAAGCGGAGTTACGTTGAATCGGTAGTAGGTAATTTTTAACGAAAATGAAATTATGGGCAATGTTTTCGATAAAAAGCAATCCAACTAATTATTTTCTTCTTGTCTAGTATATGAATTAT
The DNA here is from genome assembly GCA_030704885.1 of Cynegetis impunctata. Classification (NCBI taxonomy): domain Eukaryota; kingdom Metazoa; phylum Arthropoda; class Insecta; order Coleoptera; family Coccinellidae; genus Cynegetis; species Cynegetis impunctata. The sequence continues at coordinate 589,834 of JARQZK010004371.1, forward strand.
TATTTTTCCCGTGATAACTTTCTGGAATAAATTTATTTCACTGAAATAAATTCAACAAAGGAGAATTATTCATATCTGATTGAATATTCGATAAATGATTGGAACTTTTGCTGATATGATTTCAAAAGTTTTGAAAAAGCCACGAATGTCGTGGCGAAACGTCAACT
>JARQZK010004371.1:602500-615000 GCA_030704885.1 Cynegetis impunctata
TTTGAAGGAGATATCAATCTACATGTGATTTACATATATATAACTCGTATTGTAGTCGCTACCCCTTCGCAAATCTAGGTTTCAACTCTTCAAATTTCAAATGACACTAGGTATAGAGTGATACATCTCGTATAGAAGAAATTTCGAGAATGAATTTTAAATCTCACGATTCGTTTTTAGGGAAAAAAGATTTCAATATTGAACGAGATATTCAAGAGGAAAGTGTTATCCGGGTCACCCTATATATTATTTTAACCAACCCATATATTCATCGTTACGTTAATGATGTGTTTATATCTATTAGAATGACAGCTTTGCATGAATTCAATTACCTGTTGAATAAGTTGTATCACCTAATACAAAAATTTCCATTTTGTTCTATCAAAATTCATTTCAACAGGAATCCTAGTACAACAGTGAGTTGCATTCGATCAATTGAATGAAATTAATCATAAAATAAGCTCGTTCAATTCTGAGAAATGATTAATAATGGTATTTACTTGACCTCCTGATTCTTGAGAGTACATTTCTTAATCTTCTTACAGAACTTGAATAAGTTTAACACAAGTTAATTATTATATGAGACTGTTTTGTGTAGGATGTAGAAATGTTAATGAACTGAGACGAATGTAAATTCTTCATGAAATTAGCATTAGTTAACAATCAACTATCAATTGATTTGAAGTTGAAATTGATTATATAGTTGATGGAATATCAACATATAATCAACAATTATCAATATATAATAATAAAACTTTGAGTTTCGATATATATAGAAAACCAACTTTCACGGATATATGTATTCCGTCGGATTCAAATCATCCTCTTTCCCATAAACATTCAGCTTTTAATTCAATGATCCACAGAGCGTTTTCAATTCCATTATCCGTAACAAATTTAGCGAAAGAAATTTCGACTATAAAACTAATTGCGTCAAATAATGGTTCTCATACAAGTTTGATAGATAAAATGATAAACAAGAAACGTAATCAACTAGCGTACAACAGCATATATCCCCAATTAAAAGTAGAAAAATCGGAAAAATTCACATCTTTAACATATTTTGGTCCTCTAACAGAAAAAGTTGCTAATGTCATACCTAAATGTAATATTAAACTTGCTTTCAAACCTAAGACAAAACTCTCAGGATTTTTATTCAATGCCAAAGATATCACTTCAAAATTTGAAAGTTCAGGAGTTTATAAGTTGATTTGTCCTGTATGTAAAGGAGTATATACAGGTCAGACTGGTCGATCGTTCAAGACAAGATTTAAAGAACACCAACAATCTTTTTTGAAAAATAAAACGGATTCAACGTTTTCAAATCATTGCCGTGAAAACCACCACCCATTTCCACAAATAGATAATTTTCAAATCATGCACAAATTACCCAAAGGAACCAAACTTACTTACTTAGAATCATTAGAAATTTTTAAACTCAATAATAATGCAAAAGATATCTTGCTGAACGACCAGATTGACTTGATATATTCCCCTATATTTAGTGTATTTAAACAATAATGACTTTTCTAAGAACATTGTATTGTACCAATTTGTGAAATTCACTCGATTAGCCCTTCTTGAAATATGTTCCTCTTGTCTATTTAGGTACCTGCAATAATCCTTTCCCACCCGTAAGCGCAAACCTATAATTATTTTGTATTCAGTTCTTAACTCAATCTGCCCGATGATGGTCTAGTGACCGAAATTGCAATCGCAGTGTTATATTTTTCAAAATATTTTGTGATAATAAACGTAGTAAAATCAAATTTAGTTTTGTTAATTTTGAAATTGATTGATTGTGATAACACAAAATACATGAAATTATCGTAACAAAGAGTACTATTCATGCATGTATCATCTATACAATTAAAACTTTTCCGCATAGGTATATGGATAGTTTGATTTGTTGTTATATTAATTTTTGAATTGGTCCAGTCATTTATTTCATAAGAATACAGTCCTTTGTTCACAGATATGACATCAAAAAAAAGATTTTGGGGAGAGTTATTTTTTGTAGTGATGTATGAAAATTCATTTAGCAATAAATATTTACCCACAGGTAGGGTTGCCATCACCTAAATTGCCGATGCCGGACAAAAATTTAAAAACCCCGGACATTTCTGTGAAATTTTTATTTTCCCCGGACACCCCGTAAACAAATTTTTTGTGAATAAAATAAAACATCGTGTATGTTTTAATTTTTTTATTTATTTAAACTTTGAACCGATTGTTTGTCATATAAACAGAACAACAAAAAACAAATAAAATTCTATTATACACAGTTCACAGTTTTCTCTTTTTTTTGGTATCATCAAATAAAAAAGAACTCATGAAGATAATTTTTGGTAGATCAAAAATCAAATAGACTAGATTCTACATTGTAATAGCAAATTATAGGATAAGTCATTTAGTTCGGTTAGATAGGTTAGGTACTCAAAAGTGTAAATTATTTATTAACTATAAAGCAAAAGTAAATAACAAGTTTTAATTTTAACGAGATCAAGTTCTTTTTACTAATTCAACTTAACTTGGAATTTTTCAGACTTGCCAATTTTTCCCAAAATGTCTTTATTTTTCATCATGAATTTGTAAAAGTAGAAGCAACTCAAGTCTTTAAAATTAGACTTTATTTTGATCAGAGAAGAAAGCGTATGTGTATTCAGCAAGTTTCTCTCCTTCCTCCATAGCTATGACCCTAGCAAAAAAACTCACTCTACATTATCATTGTGAGCTGGTATACAAAAATATTACTATGCAATTTTGAGCAGTTAAGAATATAGATGATTCGAAAAAATTCGGCCACAACTGTTTCGCATTTAATAGCTCATCTCCGTCACTGACACTGAAGCTTCACACACCTGGACACAAAATTTGTCCGGGTTTTACCCGGACATATTTTGAGAGCCCCGTCCGGACGACCCCCGGACGCCCCCTAAACTAGGACAAATCCAGGGAAACCCGGACGGATGGCAACCCTACCTACAGGTCTACTTTGGATTAAATTTTTAGAATCCAGTTGAAGTTGAGGGTACTGATGGAGAAGCGGGATAAATACGTACGTGCTTGTCAATTTGAAAATTTTCTAATATTCGAAATTTTTTTTCAAAACAATCAAATCAAAATGTGCTCTATTCTCTTTAAAAGTATACAATTTATTGACAAAGTGAAAATATGAGAACTAATGAATGTAAAATATAGTAACAAAAAGACATCAAGCAAAAAATATAAAAACTAAATAATGTAAAACATAGAAATAAAAACACATGGAACCACATTTCCATACAAAATGTATATAAAAACTCCATATTATCAACAATAGAACCGATAGTAAGTGTCAAAATTTTTAAAATTTTTTTTAAATCGAAGCTAATATCTGTGCTATTTAATTTGATCAAGTCCATTAATCAGTCCTCTATAGAGTAATAAGGTCTATCAAGAAAATAAGATTTTGTTCCTTTCCAAACATTGGCCTAGGAAGTTATAGATTTTAATTAATTTGGAAGGTGATTGTAAATTTTCGTACCATTGTAAATGATGGACTTTTTTGTTAATTCAGAGGAAGGAATAGGGAAGTGAACATGTTGTCCCGAAGATCTGGTGGAATACCCATGCTGTGACACCAAGGATACGGCATGAAAATACTTATGAATCAATCACACATATTCAAGTAAATATAAAGCAGGAAGCGCCAGAATACTATTTTTCTTGAAATAACGTTTGCAATGAGCCCTACTTTTCAGAATATATATGTAACGAATTGCTGTCTTCTGCAATTTGAGAGTCGTGTCAAGTTATGAAGAATTCCATGAATCCCAGAAGGGAAGACTATACGAGGTATGGCAATTTGAAACCCGGAATCGAGCTCCGAGGGGCAGCTAAATTAATTTTCGGCGAAATTTCGATCATAATCCTTCACAGTAGTCTCCTTGGAGTTCCACGCACCGCTTCCACCTCCGCTCCCACGCCTCGAAGCACCCACGGTAGTCGTCTTCAGTTAGGGTGTTCAGCGCCACCGTCGCAGCTTCTTTCGCCTCCTGTACACCGCCGTGGTGGGTCCCCTTCAGGTACTGCTTCATCTTTGGGAATAGGAAGAAGTCGCAGGGAGCGAGGTCGGGGCTGTAGGGGGGGTGCGGCAACGTTGCGATGCTTTTTTTGGCTAAAAACTCGCGAATTCGTATCGACGAATGTGCAGGTGCATTGTCATGATGCAAGAGCCAACCATTCTCCGCGAGTTCGGGCCTCACGCGGAAAATACGGGCCCTCAGCCGCTCAAGGACACCTTGGTAGTACAGTCCGGTCACTGTTTGTCCCTCTGGAACGTATTCCCGATGAATTACGCCTTTTGATATCAAAGAAATTACGAGCATGGACTTCATTTCGATTTGGACATCCTGGCTTTCTTCGGGCGCTCCCCTCCGCGTTCCACCCACTGCTGACTCTGTCTACGCGTTTTCGGGATCGTACTCGAATATCCAAGATTCATCTCCGGTTACCACAGTACTCATCCAGTCCCTCCCATCTGTCTCAATTTTCTCTAAAAGGTCACTGCAGATGGACATTCGAAGGTGTTTTTGGTCCAACGTGAAACATTTTCGGCCACCATCTTTGCACAAATCTTTCTCATGTCTAGCTCCTCGTGTAAAATCTGCCTAATGGTTTCCTTATTGATGTTTAACTTGTAGGACAACTCTCGGAGTGTTAACCGACGGTCTGATGTTACCAACGTGCGGATACGATCGACATTGGTGGGGGTACGAGAGATGACGGCTGCGCCCGGCCTCGGATCGTCCTCTATCGAAAACACGTCCCTCCCTGAACCGCTTTGCCCACTCGAACACGGCAGTTTTCGACAGAGAATCATCTCCATACACGTCTTTAAGTTTACGAAAGATTTCCGCGGAGGTTTCGTTTGTTTTAACCAAAAATTCGATAACCGCGCGTTGCCTCTTAATTAGGTCACTCATTTTCGCGACGTATAGAAAAAACCTTGCTTTACAAAAACACGCGGGAAACACAAACTAAACGTGATACCGCGTTCAAAATTTAACTGGTACTACTGAAGAGTCCCCTCTTTCGAACGAGACCAGAACGCGCCGGCTGGTGTGTTTAGTTCGGGAGATATCGGCCGATTCCGGGTTTCAAATTGCCATACCTCGTATAACGAAGATGAGATTCGAACAATGCAAAATAGGCAATTCTTGTAGATGCCGAATCTAATTCACTTGAGATAGATTTAATGGCAAAACATGCCGATGATGACAAGACATGAATATGCAGTGAAAATTTGGGATTACTTAGACTTAGCAATTTCAATACCATTTTTCTGATTTGATTTAAGAATTAACAAAACCAGCAAGATATACAAGATATAATATAACATCAATATAATAAATGTTAAACAGCTTTTTCGAAATAACTTTATCACATGCCACTCATTACTAATGTTGAATGTGCTGATTAAGGTCATAATTAGTTTATATGTTCATGATAATTAATAATAAAATATTAATTTGTATAACTTTTAAAAAATTATCAATTGCGATTCTATTACCATCCTCTATCAATTTTTTTATTTAATTACCCTCAAACATTTGTTCATTTAACTAATAAGTCTAAAGCCGCTACATATAGGTATCATATCATATTATACTTTTAGTTGAGGAATTTGTTCTTCTTTTGAATGCTGCTATAGAATATAGGGTATCCCATTTGAAATTAATGTATACATTTCAATTTTATGTTCTACCAAAAGAACATTATTTTGTGTACCTTGATTTTCATAATTTCTTGTGTTAAACTAACCCAATATGATACTCTAACAGAAATTTCAGGGCTCAAGCTGTGATATATTTTTAATTCGGAGATGCTTGTTGCCAAATTTTCCAAAAAATGATTTTTATTCTGAAAATGGCTCAAAATAAGTATATACGTCATATGCTCTATAAAAAAGTTTCAAAATGTTCCACGGAATACAAAAACGATAAAATATACATAGTGTGCCATTTAAAATAACATATTTACGATAATTTAACCGTAGATCTGGCAACGTTACAATGATGATAATATTTTCCAAGTGTAGGTTATACTTAATCTCATATATGCGTAGCCGAAAGTTTTTCGTTCTCTAGATACTTCTAATAAGTCATCGAGTTTGGGGAACCCTGTATACTATGAAACGTTGTTAATTTATTTAATTGTACCGGCTATATATAGTGAAAGGATCTTCGTTCCAACGAATATTTTCAACATTTTGTATCTTATTTTTTGTAAGAAAACTTTGTATTAATGTTTTAAAACATATAGGTACTTCAATTTTCTATCAACTAGGAGAATAATTTCGCATTATTTTAATTACGGTATTGAATAATTTTCAAATTAAACCTGAATTGCTTAAATACATAAAAACACCAATTTAAAAGAAATTTGTAGTTTTTTGGTGCTACTGAGTCCTTACTGTTTCCCTTCTTAATGCTACCCTGTTGCTGTTCTCATAAGGTTCCACCGGAACGGCTGGCTAAATCGCGTAATGATGAGTTACGAGAGACATGGCTAATCCGTGAATTGTGAACGTGTCAACGAACATGCTTAAGTATCTATTTTGTAGTATTGTGGGTAATTATGGAAGAGTCAAAATACCCCTTCTTTTCAGAGGACCTTTCTTAGTTTCTGGCGGCTTGTGGAAGATAACTCAACCACTAACAATGTGAAGGAATGAATAGAAGAATCTACTCAAAGCTCCGATGTGAAAATAAAACTTATCTGAATCGTAAACAATTCTGAAGAAATTAGGCGTATCAACTTTAAAAAGTTGAATTTTAATAAACTCAAGATTATCTTTTCTTATCATTCATTAATTTTCTAACAGATATATCAGACTTACAAAACACAAACGACGCTCAAATAAGGGAACAGATCCTAGTTATTCTAATCCAAATTGCATTTCGGAGATATGTGAATTGTAAAATGAACAAGTTTTTCAATATTGGACTCTTGAGTATACTAACTGAGATTGAATTCTCGTACATCACTTGGTGAAACATCATAAAGAATAAAGTATAAACTTTAAAATAAAACACACTTGTCTTATGTTTCACAATATAAAAAATATTTATATACTGTATTTAGCAGTAACGAAAAGTCGATATGTTTCGAGTTATGAACTCATTATCAAGTCTTGATACATAAGCCAAGTGTGTTTTATTTTAAAGTTTATACTTTATTCTTGAGTATACAACGAGATCCGAGATGTTAGAACATTTCTTTCGCGAAACAATCTAAACTTTTCGTATCGAACTGGTAATAATATTGGCAAACATATAGAGAATATTTAATCAAAAATTCATAAAAACAAATGCCCCCAATATATTAAATTTATTACGGCCAGGGGAGTACCAAGCGTACTGTTTCTTGGGTGAGTATTGCCATAAATGCCGTAAGTGAAATTTGCCGACTATGCAGATACATTGTGTATAATTCACATTATAGAAATGTATGTATGTATCAATCATTTAGAATTGTAGTTATTTTTTAAGAAAGTGAACTTGAAAGTGAAAATTACGGAGAGAACAATTTATTTTCCAGTGAATGTATCTAGTAACATCGTATGATTAAATGAACGTAAAATATCGATCCAATTCTGAAATTTCCTGACGGAAAATACAAATTACTTTTATATTATTATAGTTTAATCACAACTTCTCAATTTTGTAATAATTTTTCATTTCATTCGTGTACATAAAAGATTCACAAGTAAGAATAGAATTCAATATAGTTAAAGGGATGAAGGTTGCAGTATAAATTTTCATCTCAAGAAATGTTGCATAGTAGGGGGAAGTCGATGAATTGTGCGCACCTAAGAAGCCGGGTTGATATTTTCTTGAATATAGCATCTAGAATTCTGAAGTTTGGCATAGATATTCTTCATTGTATATGGTATAACACCAATGAGTTAAATATCACAAAAAAATATGTTCTGAGCTTGAGAACGAAATAAGACATAAACTGACAATGCGCATGATTATCCACCCTATGCGGGTAATTGTGCGCACCAGTCAGGGTAACTGTGCGCAACCAGAAATCTGTAAATATAGTATGGTGTATCAGGTATAATCAAAAGAAACATTAAGGATGACATATATTTATTAGAACATCAACAAAATATAAAAAAATTGTAATTTAGGTACAAAAATCACAGTCATATCCTTCATAGCTTTCAATGGACCATAAAATGCTAAATCTAAAGCCTGTGAGCAATGAGAAGTATGTGGTGTGATGGCTAGCAATTCAATCTTGTTTTGCTTACAAAATTTATAATTTTATAGCTAAATTGTTAGCTACTACATAAGAATACGCTAATCGCAGTAGTTCATTTCTTGTGACACCATAAAAAAGTTTTGCCATTTTTAGTACGTGACTCGCTAAACTCTTTTATTGGACCTGTGAAAAAATGGGATGTGGACCCACTAATATCACATCCTGCATCATATTCATCTTTCTTTCTTATGCGAATTGTATATTCTGGTATTACAACTTCCTTCCGTCATCTCTAACTGCTCCGTCATTTGCAACAAATCACAATACTTTTTTCATTTTGTCTGCATCCCAAGAGGCTTTATTCGTTTTGCAGGTATATTTTAGCATCTGAAATTATTCAGAAAACATTTTGTTTTATACTGAATAACAACAAAAAGTTCTTACTCAGAAGTTGGCTAATTGTGCGCATGGCGCACGACTACCCGACATGGACCTAATGCTTATAAAAATTCACCAAAATAAAACTGGAGGTTCTTTACCTTAGATGAATCGCTCCTACAAAAGCTAGAACCACGTTGATTATTTTAGTATAATCACCCAAACAAAAAAGTCCTCATCAACATTTTCAACGCACGCACAAAAGTTAGAGTAAACAACCAAAATAGTAATCAGACACGATGACAGCCGCGTTTGCCGCGGAAATTGCCCAAATGGCTGCTCAACTTTAACTATCTTCTAAGAGATGGCACGAAGTGTATGCATTCCAATAAATGGTTGACATTTTCTACTGCTAATATGCTGCGCATCATTAGCCGCCGCGCATGATTAACCGACTTCCCCCTACAACTTAAAACTTTGTCATATCTTGATAAAAATTCTACGATGTTTCAATTCAGGCCAGACTTTCACGATTTTATTTTATATTTTGAAGAAAATATCAATAAATTCAAACTGTCATGGCCCATCGTCGTTCGTAGAAAATTCAGAACAGCTTCAATTTACTGAAAGATCTTTCACAGGATGCCTAGAAAATTGAAAAGTTAAAACAAATAATTCGGGTTGCAATTGAAAAATGGACTTAATCAACTCAATCGCACAGTTTTTTTGTTTTTTAATGCTTGAACTACACGAATTGATACAGAACTACCTTAAAACTTGAAGCACTTCGCAGCGATTTAAATTTTTCGACTAGTTACCATTTTTTGCCCACTAGCCGACTTTTTATAGTCGCATTACCAGAAAACCCCGAAAACGCCAATCGCCACGACCATTTGGGGGTTGTCACACTCCTCACACCCCCTTTCCGCTACCAGGGCCGGATTAACCCTGTCAGGGCCCCTAGGCAATCATCCTGTCCGGGCCCTAGGTCTTTTCAATTTGATAAACGGATGTGAGTACTTCCAGATGATCGACTCCAGGTATCCTGTTACTTCAAAGTCTTATGTGATATTACAACAACATGGTTACTTTGACTTGATGCTGCAGCATCCCCTTACCTGACTCGTTAGCTTTGTTGAAGTGGTCTTAATGAATAGGTTATAGATAAGTGATGAATGATGATCCAGGTTGCATGATGAGTTAGGAAAGAGAAATGAGACGGGATCCGGTTATTTAAAATTTGATCATCTTAAACGCAAAAAAATACAATAAACGAAAGAAAACAGTTTTGTGAAGTACAAATTCGAAAAAGTCAACTTCCAAGATATTTATTGGTTTTGTACAGTACAGTTAGTTTATATATTAACATTTCTAACTTTTTTAGGAACAAAATCGTTTAGAGCATCTTGGAAGCTAAACCCTTCTTATACATCATTTTCAATCGCCATTATCGACAATGAATTCAAACGGATCTGAGACATTGTTGAACGAAGACAGTTTATTAGTTCTACTACTCGATACTAGATGGTTCTGAATGTATGAAGTATTTCTTCAATTGACGTCGAAAGAAAGCAATAATATTGTTGAGGAATTTCACACAAATTTTCAAATAAAATTTTCATTCGATTAATTTTTTTTGTGCGTGCACGGGCCCCTCGTCGATGTGGGGCCCCTAGGCAGTTGCCTACTCTGCATTCTGGTTAATGCGGCCCTGCTCGCTACGCCCCTGATGAAGGTTTAAAATTATTTGAAAAAAGAAATTCAATATTTCAAATTTTAAGACATCAAGCCCGTGAATATATATTTGAAGTAAATTTCCTGTTGAAAATTACTTCAAATTTATTTTAATTTAATATATTACTTTATACTCGATAACACGATAACAAACTAGATACACATAAAAAATTGGGAATTTGGATTTATTTCATTTTGTAGAACTGATAACCAACTCTTTATTTATTTCATCCTACATTTTGTGTATTCGCGTACAATTAAAAAATGGAAATAGACTACGTAGCTGCAAATTAAAAAATGGAATTGAGGTGTAAAATTTCAGTATCAAATTAATCATTATGTTCACTCTAAATACCTCTTATAGCAGGTATGTGAAATTTCCCTCGGTTAAGCATTTCATGTGTACATTTTATAATATTAAAAACATGTCTGGACATGGTCCTTATAACAACGTACAGTCTGAAGTCAAGATGTCCAGATTATTAACTAAATTTCATCAAACGTCATAAAAAGTTTGATCAGCGGACGGTCCCAATAAATACTATTTTCTCCGAGGATGACTCCACATAGATGACTAAGAAGCGGCACAATCCAAAGCTGAAAACCAACCACAAAGCCTAAACAAAATAATCAATAAAACACACGGCATCATCAAATGCCCGATTCCATTATTTCACCTCGCGGATCACAGAGTCGCGTGTCGTGGGTGTCATAGTACGAGCGTGCGCAGAGAACACCTTCTCTTCAGCTAATCACTCGGTCCTACTCCTATCTCTTCGCCGGCCAAACCGTTTGAACTTTGGCGAACACAGTTGGCGTGCGACCGTTGCTAAGGTGACTACGCAACAAGTGAATGTAGCTACCCGCCCACCACATGGTGCCGTTTACGTCGTTTTCGAAAAAACTATCAGGGTGATACGGCACGGTGAATGCCCGAGTGCCTTCTGTGGTCAACCACAAACTCATCATATTAATTATATGCCAACTCTTCTATGCGTTTTGGAATAAATGCCCTATTGAATCTCTGTGAACTATGCTATGTGGATGATATGTTATCCGTTGGCGAACACTTTTTCTTGACTGATTTTTGATTTTCGCGATGTGCATATGGGTATAACCTATAAGTAACAATTAAATTTCAGGTTGACTAAAAAAAATTGAAAATAAATTTTACCTCTGTGTTTAAGAAATGCCTTTTAATTTGATTGAACAATTGTAATTCTAAACAATGTTAGCATGAAATAAATAATTATTTTCTTTAGTGAGAACAAACAATTCTACAGCGGAAGGAAACTAATTAATTTAGTTTTTGAGCTTCTTAAAATTCTCAAAATATAAGTAAGTGTTTTGGATAAATTATTTACAAATTGAAGTGATTTGCCATAGTATATATAATTGATCAATATGTCCATCGACTAGTGCCTCGAAATTCTCACCAATAACTTTGAAAGAAGAGAGATTTTCTTATTCTATTAATTGACATTACACAATAACCACAGCTAGATTAAAGATATACAAACTTTCGCGTGACATAGTGCAAGATAATCTCTTGATAACGTTATATTACTAATATTTGTATACCAAATTCTATGAAACATAAAAAGCTGAACTTATCTTCCTTTGAATCATGCCGCTTCAATCCAGAAACTGGTGAAATCGAACTGATTCTTTGACATTACTGTGCGGTTTTCTTCGCGCTATTTGACCACTCATAACGTTACGGTAAATCAAGGCTGTCATCAGAGTGTTCCGGAATTTAAACTGAATATTCGGGGCGATATCCTATCTTGATCTAACAGTTCAGGTGTAGTTTCCTCGGTTTCTTGAAACTGATTGTTCGTGACGACAAGTGATCGACGCGTGAGCCCTAAGGGGCTATGGATTCCGGCGAGTGTTGTGTTGCTCCTTCGGGAACCCCAATATCCGACGACCAAATTGTTCCAGCTCACCCTGGTGACTGTTGGAATTCCATACAGACGACTTCGCAGCCTTTCATTGACGCCTGGCTACTTCAAATGCAGGTCAGTTGGTCGGTTTTGGTAGTGGGTGAGCCCCGCAGGGTTCTGTTTTAGGGCTACCGATCTATTAGCGGAGATAATTGGAGAATGATAACCTGTAGCAATATAAGTATA
>JARQZK010004371.1:617500-673018 GCA_030704885.1 Cynegetis impunctata
TATATATATAAATATATATATATATATATATATATATATATATATATATAGCTGGAATAATACCTAGATTTTTCTTAGATTATATGGTACATTAAGAAATAATAAATATAAATCAATTTCTAATTCGAAATTAAGACAAGGTTGAGACAAAACTATCTATTTTTTTTTCTATGCTGAAAATAAGAAACATAAATCTGGACATTTTGGCGTTTATAAATTTATTTGATCCCAGTACATAGCTTTTGATATTGGCTCCTTCGCTACTACATATACACAATATTTAAATCCTGTATTAATCGAGAAACAGACTCTTGTATAGCAACCTACTGCGTAAATTAAAACCACGAATAGGATTATATTTCAGAAATGCAGATTCTTTATATATACCAAAACTCTTTGAAAGTAAATTAGGTACCTGAAAAATTTTGGAATTCTTGAAGCGTTATCTAGTAGTTACTCGTGCGATCTTTTGAATCTTCAAATCTATAAACTGTCTACAGCTCATCGTTATTCAGAATACTTTAATAAGCCCTTAATTCACCTAAGTAGACCTTTCCTTTATTAAGAAAAAAAATTTGTTTAAGTAAATATATTGGCCTTTTGGAGCCGTGGACTCGGACCCCGTGGGCTCTTATGGTGAAGACAGAACTGCCTGCAGACAGTTCGTATTCTATTTTCCATATCTTTTGGTATTGTAGGGAGATTCACATAAACACGACTTTCAATGGAGCTCCACAAAACTTAATCTAAAGGTGTTAAGTCACATGATCGAGAGGGCCACACAATGAATTAATACTTACCGATCCATCCGATGAATCGTACAAACAAAACAAGAAGCTCTAAATGGTCGAAGGATTAACCCAACACTAAGAATATAACATAATCTAATTAAATGCGGTACGCCAGATAACTCGATCTAATTAAGTCCCGCGTGCCGAATAAATCTAACAAAACGGGTAACAAATGGGCATGAAAGGGGGCCTTAACGTTTATCAGTGCACCGATGTCGGAAACGTAGTTTAACGAAGAGCGTGGCCACCGGCCCGTGAACACCAAGCTATTTACACTATTACTCGCTTTTTACGCCTCTAAATTATCTCGAACGTGAGTCGAAGAAGTCTTTGTTTTCGTCATTGACGGCCGGAGTTGTGTCATTATGTTATTAGACTTCTTACCGAACGTTTCGAATAGTTATGACGTTCAGGGTTCAGTGGTTCTTGCGAGTATTGACCGATCGCGACAATTTCAGCCGAATTCGCCGAATTATGAATGCAGTGAATTTCGAATTAATGCAGATCATTTTTGATTGGTAAAGTGAACTTTGGATGAATGAAAAAAATTTCGGACCAATGTAAATAATTATATTCAGATGAATGAAGTGAATTTCGGATGAATGCAGTGAATTTCAACTAAATGCACCAAGCTAGTTAGTTGAGTACTTAGCGTACGCTGGATAGTATTTGGGAGGTCTCGGGTTCAAACCCCGGGGCCGACTGGTCTGCCATGAGTTTTTTTAGAGGTTTCCTCATGGTAATGTAAGTCACTGCTTGCAAACTTATAAGGCGAATGCTGGGCCAGTATTAATCCTCTGAACCCTACCCTCACTTCCTATGTTCCATAAATATCCCGTCTTACCTATCCTTAATGCACTTGTACATACAAGTGTATCCTCTGATCTGGCTGAAGGAGTTAATCCCAAACTCAAGCTGCCCGCCTCCCTGACACTGATGAATGCAGATAATTTTAGATGAATGCAAATATTTTCGTATGAATGCAGGGAATTTCGGATGAATGCAGGAAATTTTGGATGCATGCAGTGAATTTCGGACGAATGCCGTAAATTTTGGATAAATGCAGTGATGTAGTGAATGTAGAGAATTTTGCAAAGATTTTCATATAATTGCAGAGAATTTCAGATGGATGCAGTGAATTTCGAATGAATGAAGATAATTTCTGATTGGAGAAGTGAACTTTAAGTGAATTCAAAAAATTTCGGTGGAATGCAAATAATTATATGTATTCAGATGAAGGAAGACGAGTTTTGATGAATGAAGTAAATTTCGGTCGAATGAAGTGAATTTCAACTAAATGCAGTGAATTTCAATTTAATGCAGATAATTTCCGACGAATGCGGATAATTGTGGATAAATGCAGATATTTTCCGATGAATGCAGAGAATTTCGGATGAATGCAGAAAATTTCGAATGAATGCTGAGAAATTTAGATGCATGCAGTGTATTTCGAATGAGTGCAGTATATTTTGGATGAATGCAGTGAATTTCGGAGGAATGCTGTGATTTTCGAATGAATGTAGAGAATTTTGCATAGATTTTCGTAATAATCGCAGAGACTGTTAGATGAATGCAGTGATTTTCGGATAAGTGATGTGAATTTCGAATCAATGAAGATAATATCCAGAGATAATTTTCGATAAATCAAATCACTTCCGAGGAATGCAAACCACTTCTGATAAATGCTGTGAACTTCGAATGAATGTAGAAAATTTGGTATGAATGCATTGAATTTCCGATGAATTTTCGTATGAGTGATGTGAATTTCAAAAGAATGAAGAAAATATTCCAAAAAATACAGATTATTTTCCATGAATGCAAAAAACAAGAAATATCTACGTAAAAGTTGCGGCTGTTCTCGGTGAAATTTTTTTTTGATAGTTTCGTTCTGCCACGGAAAACACTTCAAATACCAATTTTCAGCTGTTTGGTACGATGCGAACAGCTGGAGGTATCGATTATGGATATTTATATGAAAATTGCAAACATCTACGTAAAAATAACGTCAGTTACAGAAATAAACCCAAATTTTAATACTTCTGCAACGAAAATAATCCCAAGTTTAAAATGTCCGCTCATTCGACTAGATGGGAGTCGCTGGAGATGCCAATATGAACTAGAAAAAAATGAGTATATTAATAAATATATACATTTATATATATACTTAAATATATATATATATATATATATATATATATATATATATATATATATATATATATATATATATATATATATATATGAAACAAGCAGAATTATCGGTCTAGCCCGCATATGTCGAAGCAGCCGTTGACACGTGTTTCGGACTCTTTGGTCCTCATCAGAACGGCGTAGCCAAGTATGCGATGGAAAACCTGGAATTGAAACAGCAACAACAAGCAGAATCCCCTGCTTCGGAAGACAATCACACATTTGCGGTACATTGTTCGAACTCTCCGGTTTGGGAGATTTGGTCAAACTCTGACCACGGAGGCGATTAATGCCATCCGCGAGATCCTGGACCGTGGAAATAAACTACAAAGAGGAAATTTATCGCGGGGGAATAGTATATGAAACAAGCAGAATTATCGGTCTAGCCCGCATATGTCGAAGCAGCCGTTGACACGTGGCCTCCGTGGTCAGAGTTTGACCAAATCTCCCAAACCGGAGAGTTCGAACAATGTACCGCAAATGTGTGATTGTCTTCCGAAGCAGGGGATTCTGCTTGTTGTTGCTGTTTCAATTCCAGGTTTTCCATCGCATACTTGGCTACGCCGTTCTGATGAGGACCAAAGAGTCCGAAACACGTGTCAACGGCTGCTTCGACATATGCGACCGATAATTCTGCTTGTTTCATATACTATTCCCCCGCGTTAAATTTCCTCTTTGTATATATATATATATATATATATATATATATATATATATATATATATATATATATATATATATATATATATATATATATATATTATATATATATATATATATATATATATATATATATATATATATATATATATATATATATATATATATATATATAAATAGAAACAACTATAAAGAAGGGTGATGCATTGAAGTTCTCAGAGGGGACTCAGCCCCCTCTGGCACCCCTTTGGCTACGGCCCTGTATATACTGTTCATGTTTTGTTATAATTGTGGATCTTATATTTGTGTGTGAATAACTTTACTGTCTTGAAACCAGTTTATTTTGTTGGTGTTGAAAATTAAATATATTTCAATCTCGGGGTTAGTGTTCTATACTGTTTAGACATGTTAAATAAGGATTAAGGACTATTGTTGTCATATCAATAAAGAGTTTTGAAAAAATGATCGAATAGAAACGGAACACTTGATCATGTATTTAATTTGCTGCATGGTATTTTTTATTATCAACGAATTTCAAACTAATATATGAAGTATTCTAAAGGGGTAATAAAAATGAGATAGGACAAAAGTTCCGTTGTTTTATTCAACATTCCATTCTTTTGTCATTTCAGGTTTACTTGGTCTATACAAAATCTTACGAAATGCGAGCAAAAATTCGAAGGTATTTAAAACAGCTGCATTAAATGAAAATTAGTGAATGTTAAGGTGATCTTACGAAAGATCCAAGAGAACTATGTTCAATTATCCCCACGTTCACACGACAATTAACCTAGAAGAACTAACACCGCATTTTCTATTCTTTTTTTTCCGGCAATCGATACTTTCGAAGCGATTACTATAAAAAGTACGTCCGATGATGTCAAACTAACTCAGTAATGTTTCTCCAAATGCCAACCAATCAACTTTTACCGTAATACCAATGAAAATGGTATCTGTAATTGGCATAACTACACCATCGAACGACTTGAAATAGCCATATTCGACCGTACGTATTTTACCCCACATCAGCTCGAAAATAATCCAACTGACGTATATGCTGGATATCTAATATCAAATTACATTGACCATAATACAACATACACATGTCAATACATAAATTATTATAATTTACGAGGCACACGGGTTCTCGTGGACCATAAATTATGATATGCTGCAACAGAAGAATATATGAATACGATGTCATTTCGCCAATAAAAGTTGATTTGACGCCTTAATAGGAAGAAGGTATTCGCGTGCTGATATTGGATCTAGTTATTTCTTTCGAGTTTCCGAGGTTTCTCCACGATTGATGTACTGAAAACGGTTATGATTCAAAGATGGTATTGCGTATAATGAATAATTAATATAATGTAAATAAAACTGGGGTTAAATTCGATGGACGATGAATCAACAATATCGAAACAACAGGATGAATTTTCGTACAGAATATTCAGGAAACCTACTTTCTCAGACGCCATCATAAGTTATAATTTTTTCAGTCCAATTGGCCATCGACTCGCAGCTCTTAACTCAATTATTCATAGGGCTTTTTTGGTTCTTCCATCGAAACAAGACCTTATGGAATAACTTGACGTGATTCTTACGAAAGGTATTAACAATGAGTTTCCACTGAGAATAATAAATAGTTTTATTTTCAAACGTACAATAATAACGTCATTTCTCGATTGACAGGATCATCGAAAAGTTCTATTTCTCCGCCAAGGAGAAGAAGTGTTGCTATGCAACACTTTTCCGGCCGGCGGCAGGAAAAGTGTTACTATGCAAAAGATGAATTGGTAATCATGAACAAAAAATTCTCCAATTCAAACGTCATTTTCACTTTCAACCACTTCTCACCAGGTTGCGAATTTTAACTATCAATTACTTTACTTTATATCTCTCAGAACCAATTTTGCGTGGAAACCGTAACTAAGCAAATGTTCCATAATTCATAACGATCGTAAGTGGATAGAATTATGTGCATAAATGTGAATCAATCCAAAAATGGATATTCAGATTTTTAGGAATTTCAAAACGTTTGAAATTAAAATAACATATTTCATTCGGAGTAGAAGTGACTTTTCATGAAAAGTGACACTTCTCCTCCTTATGAAATAATATACTATAATTTCGAAAAAAGACAAACATTTCATCAATATGTAATTATATGGACCATACTGCAATAATAATAATAAAAATGAACAAAAGTTTGTGAGCATCGCTTATACGCACATCCCCTCTTCGAAGATCATTCAATTCTTCAAAAATAATAATTTAACTACTGCTTTTTCGAGTCATAGCAGATTGGATAAAATGATTTTTAATAATAAAATGTCAAAAGTCGATCCAATGAAGAAGACAGGAATTTATATAGGCCAGACCTGAAGATGTTTTGAAACCTGGCTAAAAAAAATTTAAAAAACGGACAATCAGCATTTAGAGAACATCCAGAGTCGAAAGGACATAACATATCATCCTATTTTGAACCAAAAATTCTTCATTACTGTGAAAAAGGTATGAATATGAACTTCCTGGAAGCCATGAAAATAAACAAACTCCAAAAATCCCATAATTACATTCTGCTCAATGACCAGTTTGATCTAAACCACCACTCCCCACTGTTAAATCTCTAATAGTTTGGACCCATCGATTATATTTTACCACCCCCAGGTACCGAACCGAAATACGTATATTTTCAAGCGATGTCTTTGTAATTATGTGTTCAGTCTTGATAATGCTGTTAAAGTCGAAACTAGTCGATTAAAAGTTATTTTCAGTTTGTGGTTTTTAGACAAGCTTTTACTTATTATTTATTTTTCATTTAAAACTGAGGTTTTTGATTTTCAACATATCATGTTAAACGTAACAATTGTTTTGCCAAACATAATGGCTTCTTCAGATGAATAATTTAAAACTAACTTTACAAATTGAATATCTTACAAATATTGAAATGGGAAATACTGAAGGAACGGAAACAATATGTAGTTGTGAATGGAGTAAAAAGCGATTGGACAACAAATAGTTATGGTTTGCCTCAGGGTTCAGTTTTGGGACCGCTCTTGTATTCTTTGTACGTATTGAGTTTGAAAAAATCTGGAATTAAGGCGGATTACTTCTCTTTCGCTGATGACACCGTATTATTGTATACGGGATCGAATGAAGATGAATAAAATCAATTAATAAATAATGATTTGAAAGTATATTCAGATTGGTTAATATTTAATAGATTAAAAATTAATATAGATAAAACTAAATACATGCTATTCAAACAAAGAAATAAAAATATTGAAAATCTAAACTTTCGTATAAACGGTGAAAACGTGGAAAAAGTCGAAGATGTAAAGTACCTAGGACTTGTTTTGGATTCCACGCTGAGCTGGAAACGACATATTGACCACTTAAGATATATAATTACGCCTATGTGTACAATACTTTATAGAACTAGAACTTATTTGACTATAAATACTAAATACAATGTATATAATGCGTTTTTTTCTCTCACATGTGAGATATCTGATTGCAGTATGGGGAACATGTAGCAATTCAAATTTTGGTAGAATGCAGATTCTGCAAAATAAATTTACAAAAATACTGTTCAATATTGATAGACGAACTAGAACAAAGCAAATTTACACCGATCTCAAACTGTTTGATTTGGCTAAGCTGAAAGAACTGGAGAAATGTAAGCTCATCTATAAAATAGTTCATGGAAAACAGAAATCGAACACAGAGTATAGGTTCTTGAGGGATGTTCATTCACATAACACCAGGAAATTATGTAACATAATATATCTGACTAATGTAAGGACTGAATTTGGGATCAATAATCCTATTTCGAAGGCATTTTCTGTTTATAATCAGTTACCTGGCTCAGTGAGGGAAATAGATGGAATCAGCAAATTTATTAGAAGTATTAATATGTATTTGAGTATGACATAGTTCTGGCGTTGTGATGGTTCCTTTTCTCTAGTTTTTATTTTCACGGTTTATTTGAATTATTCTGATTTTGCTACAGATCTTGTTTTAATTTAGAAGTTTACTTAAGTTATAACGATTAGAATAAGGGTTTAATCTCATTTTTTGGACCTGTTGGTTAATTATAAGGTTGATTATTAGTTGATTTTGTCACATGGTTTAGGAATCAGGTTGGTTTGTGTTTATCTAGAGTATTTATCTATATTTTATTACAATTATATCTAAATTTAATTCAATATTTTTCAAACACTTCTGTATGTTTAAATACTTCGATACCAGTGCTCTCAGGCATTGTTTAGAAGTAACATTTAATTATGTAAAGAAATTATTATGATTTAATGAATAAAGGTGATTTCAAAAAAAAAATGAGGATGGTGAAACCAACACGTAATCTATTTGCAAGTATACCGGGTGTTAAAAAACAACGTTTCAATATTTTGGGAGCTAATTCTAGACTTCGAAATAAGTAAAAAGTTTCATATAGACATGGGTCCGCAAATGAGCCGTTTTAGAGATATGAGCGATTTTCGGTTCTCAAAATATTAACTGCAACCAAATACGATAAATTACAAAAGATATTCGATTTATTTTTGACTTCTAGTGTTTTACAGAAGATGTTCCATATGACCATCATCCATTTCAATGCAGGAAGTATTTACTGACGTTGCATACACTAAACTTCTCGAATAATTCCAAATAAAAAAAAAACCAAAGGATTCAAATCGGGAGATCTAGTGGGCCATGGCACGACGATACATGAAAATCATATCACTCATTTCAATATTAGAATGAGGTATTTCAAATTCAGGAATAACTTTTTTTTAACAACAAAGTGAAATAAAGTAAACAACTCGAATCGGATGCAAAATACTCAATAGAAGTACATAAATGTCATATGAAGAGCAAATGTTTGATGCCAGCTATGATTTTTTCTTATTAACCGACTGAAAAATATTTTAATTGTAACTTCAGTAAACAAGACATCTAAAAGATGAAAATACATCGAATATCATATTTGGTTGCGCTAGTTGTTAATTTGAAAACCGAAAATCGCTTCTATCTCCAGAACGGCTCATTTGCGGACCCATGTTTACATGAAATTTTCTACTTATTTTGAGGTCTGTAATCAGCTCCCAAAGTATTGAAACGTTGTCTTTCAACACTCTGTATAATTGTATAAAAGTGGGTAAACATAACAGGTACAAAGCTTCATATTTCACTTTAATAAATTTAACAACGGACAATTATTCATATCTAATTGATCATTTAATAAATTATTGGAACTTTTCCTAATGTTGATATCAAGTGCTTCTAATAAATTAAGTTTATAGGGAAAACATAATAAGCGATACGCCCCCTACCGGTGTCGAATATTACTAGAGCATGGGAGATAGATTGCTTTGTTTACATCTGTTTACGTGTATTTTATATGAGAAGTTGTGAGTTTTAATTGTATTTTGGATCGTTTACAAACGTTCAGAAGAGATGAACCACTATTGTTGTGTATTCTAGTGTTCATATTGGGCAAAAAAAAACCGAATATAGCTTACATACCTTTCCGAAAGCTGGACAATTCATAGTTGCATTCTAAACAAAGTTGGGAAACAAGGAAATGATGGACAGAAGAAAGGTGTGGATTCATAACTAGAAGATTGAAAAAAAATGTCTGAACATAAGAGAGTTGTTCTTTACAGTTTACTGAGAATAATTATTTTCCCTGCAGTAAGTTTGTGGATTTTTCCATATAGAATTATACCAACTAATGATGTGCAATTTTCAGCTAACCGAAAACGTAGAGTTTTTGAAGTCCAATGCTATTCCAACGAAAAATCTTCCACTTTTATCGGAATCTGAACCTGGGCCATCATCCAGAGATTCTAGATTATTGTATTTTCTTTTATGTAACAACCAGAGATACTATTAAAATAATAATAACAAATGATGTTTATTTGCACAACCAAAATAACAGTTTATCATAACATCAAGAATATGAAATAAATCTGGACTCTATAGCTAGGTAAAAACTAAAATATTCAATTATATCATCAGGAAAACAGAGATTCTATCAAAAAAACCAGACTCTCAGAAGTCCACCGTACTTTTAGGATAGCTGTTATACGTCAGGAAAATTCAAAAAATATAATAACTTATTACGCTCAAACTATTAAAGCAGAGTATTCATATTAATTCTTCTTTTATTTCATGTTGTTTCTTTCAGTTTAGCTGTTAAGTACTTAGTTTTGTCCATTATACTCAAAAATTCTTCAGTCCGTAATGAAACTAGACATGTCAGAGATGTTATCTTGAAACTTTTGAAAGTTTTTTTATTTTTTAAATAAATAGGTATACATAGTTCCTTCAACCAATTAATTCATTCGTCCTCTACTTTATTTTATTATTGATTTTCATTTTCAATGATAAAAACTCAGTGTAAATTTCAACTTGATGTAGGTAGGTTATCTACTGTTGAACAGAGATAATATTGTCCTCAATCCAAACACAATATATCACAGGAAAATACAAAGTCCAAAAAAAACACAAATTACGACGATAAACGTTCGAAAACTCAAAACGAAATGAACGTAAATACCATTACAACCAATGTAAACAAACAGCTAATCTCCCATGCTCTAGTACCGATATTAGCCGTTCCGGCGCTACGATCTTAATTTCGGACGCCTATAGCATTTCTTCTCTATTCCAACAATTTATTGAATGATCAATTAGATATGAATAATTCTGCCTTGTTAAATTTATTTTAGTGAAATATGAATCTTTGTACCAGTTACAAATGTTGACCCACTTTTATAAAATTATCTACATGCCAATAGATTTAGGTTTCCTCATTCTCATTTGTATTTCCCATTTCGATATTTGTAAGATATTCAATTTGTAAAGTTAGTTTGAGTTACTCATCTGAAGAAGCCGCTGTGTTAAGCAAAACAATTGTTTTGTTTAACAAAGTGGTTTTTATTCCGGTGCCGTACCCGGTTTTTGGCGTAGGCGACCTCTCTACAACTATTCGTGTTGTGCGTGATACAGTAATAAACGAATAGAAGGGACCTACAGTTTTACGACGGTTCCGAAAGTCTTTACAGAGAGGCTTTACTAGGCAGAATATTTCTCGGTGGTTTGCCATTGCCTTCTGAGAGGTGGCTCCGCATTAATTCGTTAGTTCGGCCGGGATTCGATCCAGCGATCTTCTGTTCAGTAGTCCAACGCACTGACCACTGAACAATGGAGCCACTAACAAAGTGGTTGATACGGGTATATGTGCAAATAGTAAAGAAGATATTCATAAAGTATCGGCCCAATCAATTGGTTAGTAATTAAGATGATTACTCTTGCACAATAGCTCTACCAATAATTATAACGAAAAAAACATATGAGAATAAGATTAAAATGAAATAAATACACCGTATCTGAGAAAATTGAAACAGAAGAAATTTCTCCTTTCTTTCAGGAAAAAAAAATAATTTGAAATGGAATCTGAAAAATTTAAAAAAATGTTTCGTGGTCGGCGAACCCCCTTCTGGAACGAAGTTCCTCACGTCTTTTCTGCTTCTTCTGTTGTTGTTTTTCGATTTTTTTTCTCACTCGATAATCTTTTTGACGCTGAACTTTTGATTTCATTATTTAACTCTGTATTGCATGGAAGTAGTAAATAGTCAACAGTCATGTACATTGAACGTATGTAAACAATAAATACTTGTATCGAATTATAAAATTTGATTAAATTACTCTTTTTTTTTAGTTTACATATTTGCTGCGGTTCATATTTTTGGAATTTTATTGAAAAATTGCAATAAGGGGACAATACAACTTACGTATTATTTAAAACTGAAACAAAGTATATGAATCGATCCTCTTTATATATTGAACATCTAAACATCATTAAAATCATTATATTTTTGAAAAATTCTCAAGTTCGTTTTGTTTAAGAAACAGGGAAAGATAATGACAAGTTTTCTGTGGGCTG
Source organism: Cynegetis impunctata (assembly GCA_030704885.1). Taxonomy (NCBI): domain Eukaryota; kingdom Metazoa; phylum Arthropoda; class Insecta; order Coleoptera; family Coccinellidae; genus Cynegetis; species Cynegetis impunctata. The sequence goes on from JARQZK010004371.1 coordinate 629,096, forward strand.
TCCTAAATCTTCGCTGTCCTAAATCTTCGCTGTCCTAAATCTTCGCTGTCCTAAATTTTTGATGTCCTAAATCTTCGCTATCCTAAATCTTCGCTGTCTTAAATCTTTGCATCTCATGAACGGGATCAATCACGTCCTTTTTCGATATTATCTTTCATAGCGTGCTGACAACCATCCGTTGATTTATGCCGAGGAAGCTCCATATGATTTATCAATAGCTATGTGACGATTTCAAATAGCCAACTTCAACCATAAGCCGCGTAAAGGGAGTTCATTCTGAGTCTTTGAATTACACATACTTGCTGCAGGTTTTATTTCTCGAATTTTCATTACAAAATTGTAACAATGTAACAATATAACCCACATATGATTTAAAACAAAAAACCAATAAGTTTTAGCCAAATACTCAGAAACAGAGATAGAGGAAGTCGCATGGGGGGGGTCATAACGATTTTTCCTTACGTGACGATTTCTACCAGTCAACTTCTACCCCAATCCCGTAAAGGAACTTCGTCTCAATGAAAGAAATACTAGTTGATAAATGATACCTGAAACTATAAAATAAAAATTGAATATGCACGACGTTTCGGTCAGTCTCAGTCTCTAACCGTTCTCAAGTGAATACAGTTGATAGAGTTGAAACACTTAAAACTACTATCTGTCTCTAATAGGTACCACTACACGAAAATAGTTCCAGACACTCGACGAGAGCGTCCCAATTTTACATCATCAGGAGTTATTGATAATGCTATCTTGATTTTGATTGTTAACTTTTCATGATGTTAACTTCTCATGCTGTTAAGTTAGTTGAAACATAAGCGTTGTGGCTATGAAGTCGTTAGCGTGTAATGGAGTCATTATTTTGATTTTTTTTATATTTTTATTATCACTTACATTAAATTGATAACTAAGAACAAGTTTCTATCAGGTCTAAGTTTCCAGAATTTACTTTCGGATGTTCAAAATTTTCTTATAGTTCATATATTTCAGTTAATTGATGCATCAACAACGAATTAAAACATTAATAACAAATTGTTCGATAAAATTTCGTGACAAATAACCGAGGAGCGACAGAACCATGGGCTACCATGGATGGTAAAAATATATCGATGATTTCGAGGTGGGTAATGCAGTAGAGTCTTAGAAAATCAGGTTTTCGTAAAAAAATGTTTATTCTAATGATTCAAAAATTGATTTTTTGATCATATATATATATATATATATATATAAATATATATATATTATATATATATATATATATATATATATATATATATATATATATATATATATATATATATATATATATATATATATATATATATATATATATATATATATATATATATATATATATATATATATATATATATATATATATATATATATATATATATATATATATATATATATATATATATATATATAAATCGGGCTCCTTCGTCTTCAGCATGTTGAGTTACATAAGCGACGATGAACCCTGCCCCCCTCTGTCGAAACATACATAGAAGCCAAGGTTTAAGAAAAAGACCCCTACAACCTCAAAATATATATTATATATATATATATATATATATATATATATATATATATATATATATATATATATATATATGTAAATATATATATTTATATTTATATATATATATATATATATATATATATATATATATATATATATATATATATATATATATATATAATACAATACAAAATATGTGAAGGGTTTTGAAGTGTAATTAAAAACTATACATTGTGGGATTCGTTAGGTGCAGTATTGAAGTGAGTAAACAATCAAACTAACCTACAAATTGAAAAACTATTCGTATAGAAAAAATAGTTTTATTGCTAGAAAGTAAATAAAATAAAAACGCAATAAATAAAATGAATAGAGAAAATAGAATGGAAAATAATAAATGTATTCTTCATTTTCTTGTTATATCCTTCTAAATCGAATAATTATTAATCAGCTTTATTTAATTTCATTTAATGGTATACTGATAACAATTTTAATTGATTTTTCCTCTTTGTATTTTCTTATGCAACAGATTTCAGCTCGAAGTATACAGACATACTCACACGCAGTTGATCGTTAAGTTGTGATAACTGTATACGTGATGGCGTCAGATATTTCAATGATTGTTTGAAAAACTTGAACAATTTATTTTATTTTCGAGTTTAGAACATTTGAACAGGGCGACGTCTGTCGGATCCGCTAGTAAGTATATATACCATGTGAATTTTTTAAGTTGAATCAGTTGAAAATCTCGAAAAAGAAACATCTTACGGAAAAATGTTTCTTATAAAAAGATGATGGTTTGGAGGAGGAAGTCCACTTATGCTAAAACCTCTTCCATTTCCTTCACCCTTGTGGGGGGAAGGGGTCAACTTTGAAATTTTAAATGAGAACCTCAGTTTTTTATTGTAGACTAGTATTCTACTATGAAAATACAAAATCTTTGTACGAACAATTTTTTACGATTCCTCACAGATGACTCTCTAATCGAATTTGAATTTACCGTCTGAATAACCCCAAGTTATGTACTCTATCAATCATTCAAATTGAATTCTGACGATAAGGTCGTTCAGACAGTAAATTTAAATTCGATTACAGAGCCATCTGTGAGGAAACGTGAAAAGTTGTCCGTACAAAACTTTTGTATCTTTTGCCGTAGAACACGAATCTGTAATAATAAATATGGGTAGGGTGTGACGGGGCAATTATGAGACATCCGACATTTCGGTTAAAAATAATACTTCTACAAATAACGTCGATGGGATATTTTTTATTAATCATAATTCAGTTCAAAATGAAGTTTAAAATGTGAAGATTGAGTTATGTTTTTTTCACAATCTTTACTAATAGTGTTCAAGAAGCATTTTACTAAATATTTCTGATCAAAAAATTTGGCGCGAAACTTTACTTCAGCGTAAAACTTTTTACACTGTTGCTCGATTGTACCCCGCGAACGCACGGCTTCCCGTCCCGCAACGCCGCATGGGATGTTCTTGCGAGGGCGATCCGTCATTAAAGTTTATCTTTTGCTAGCGCACAGTGGATACGTATTTTTTTTCAGGGAAAAAATGAGACACTCGTTCGAGAAAATATAAGACAGCCTTCGTGTAAAAATAAGACAAAGAAATTACGGCCATACAACAAAAAATGCAAAGAAATATTATATAGCTAAAATTGAAGGACCTCAGGACAGGGATAACATAACAGTGTTATACTTGAAACGAACAACAAAGATTTACTTGGCATAACCTGCTGCAGATATAATATATTCGATCCACAAAAACGAAATTATCATGAAACTGCCAAATCCAAAGCAAAAAAATGAACGAGATGCACTCATGTTTGATGTTGACCTAGAAAAGTATGATATTAATTAGCGAAAAAATGTCTCATATTTTGCCCCATTATGATTTTTGTAAATTGTTTCTAACTTCGTGGCTATGTATTAGTTTATTTGTGTAACCTGTAATGTCAATAATGAATTAGTATAAGTTCTACTGTAATTTTGAACTAAGTACTTTTTTTTTCCAAATAAAAACAATACAAAGACTTATAGAAGTTACGTAAAACACTATTGGTGATGTTGGTTTTTCAATCTTAAAATAAAAATTATAAAATTTTTTGGACTGTAAAAGCTATTTTGTATTATTTTTATCCCTATCTGTCTTGAAATAACGCACGCAGTTGAATAACACGTAAACCGTAGGAACTGTACGCTGTCTTATATTTGAACTACGCAGTTTTATATTTACCCCGTAGTGAAGGAAAAATATGAGACACATATTTTATGTAAAAAGTCTAGTATTTAGAATGTTTTTTAGGAAATTGATAATAATACAGAGTAGATTGCATGCCAGTAGATAGTATTAACATATTCAGTTAGACGTAAACTCTTTTTAGAAGCCTAAAATTACAAAAGTTGTTGTATTCGTCTTATAATTACCCCGCTTGACCCTACCCATTTCAAATTTCAAAGTTGACCCCTTTCCCCTACACAATGGTGAAGGAAAGGGAAGAGGTTTAAGCATAAGTGGACTTCCCTCTCAAAACTATCAACTTTTTATTCGATATATTTTTGCGTAAGATTTTTCGAGATTTTCAACTGATTCAACTGAACAAATATCAACCGACAATTTTATTCCACGATATATCGATAAATTCAAATTTTACCATCCCTGTTAACTATTTGTGACTGGTTTCCAGGTAAACATCATCCTCGAAAAGAGTAGAACAAGTCAATATTGCTTAAAAAAACGATTACGGCAAAGAAGAGAATATTACTTATGTTAATTCGTAGGTGATAAAACGGCTGTGCGTTTATACACTCGTCTAAACGGCATGTTCTAGGTGTTAATGAACGACGTGCTTTTAAACGTAATTAGTCATCTTGAGCTTCTTGCATTCCAGATGGTACAGTTGTCCCACAAATCACGTTACAAATTTTACCGGAGGGCTTATCTGAAAAAAACAACATCATATAAGAGAATTTACATGCAGATTTTATTAATTTACATACAGTATTATTCTGAGACTATTGTTTATTATAAAGTGTTTCTTATTGCTGAGTGAAAATTTGTATAATTAATATTTGACATATGCTATTTCAGTGAAAAACATTAATAGAAACATAAGCAAGTAAGTAAAAATTTCAAAGATAATAATTTCGAATCAAAAAATAGCTAATCGTGATATTAGTGTTGATAGTGGTATTTTATTTGGTGACGAACAAAATAAAGTCACTTTTAACACAAATATCATACACTATTTTTTGTACACCTTTCGTATTTTGGCAACGAAATAAAAGTCGAAATCACATACTTTTGACATCTCTTGACAACTAATTATTTTTGATTTTTTTACAAGCATCGCGTATGTGGGTTGTGGTAACCATCGTAATTAGTGAGTGATAAAAACAGTTCAAAAAATGTCAGTCGATAAAAATACTTTTTCAAGTAAAAATGTTGACTTGTTACCAGTGGACATTGAAGAGGTTGCAGAAAGAGCCACACTAGAAATGCTGCCAAAAAAGTCGCGTCAGCAGTACGAAATTGCATATACTAATTTTCTCGCCTGGTGTAGATTGAAGAACATAGAAGGAAACTTCAGTGAAACTTTTTTTTAAAATGTTCCACTACTTTAATAATTTACATATGAAATGTATTAACATAATAATTCTACCTTTAGGATTTATAATAAATATATAGTGTCATTGTCTTCAACGATTCATTGTTACTTTCAGACACTAGTGCCTAAAACTGTCACTTTTAGGTACTAGCGCCTAAAAGAATTTCATTTCGAAACTATATATATATATATATATATAGTTGAGGATCAAAGACGATTGTCAGATTCCACCAACATCGAGTATCAAATACTTGGGTGTAATCATAGATCAGCATTTGAGATGGGACGAGCATGTGAAATTACTCTGCAAAAAGCTCAGAGGACTTCTTTACAAAATCAGATGTTTTAAAAAATATACGAACTGTCAAGCTCATCTATATATTCTTTATTATGCCCATGTACAATCGCTCATAAGCTATGGTATCATAGGTTGGGGAGGTGCATACGAAAATCATTTACGAAGCCTGAAAGTTACTCAAAAAAAAATTATTCTTAAAAAATTATTCCATGGAAAATCTTATACCTTTCCAAAGTGACAAGCTATTCGAAATAGCTAAAGTGTTGATATTCGACAACTATATGCTTTTACAAGTAATTACTAATATATAAACAGAAACAAAAATCCCACTCGAAGTTCCTGGAGCATCGATACACTTACCAGATATAAGGAGAATACTTACATAACTCCAAATGCTCAAAAAGATCTGGACAAAGATTCAAGTACTTACGTGGCTGGTAAGCTGTACACAGCCCTGCCACTAAGCCTGAAAAATCTTGAAATCCCGAAATTCCAAAAAATAAAATAAAACAATGCGTTGTTATCAAAGAGCAAGGACTTCTAGAGCTCATCATCAACCAATAAAAGTCAGAGAAATAAACCCCGATATAGTAATTGAAACCCGAACTAGACACTAAATGTTATTATTAGATTTTGCAATCGATAATACACATACAACTTAAGAAGAACTCGAAGAATATATTGAAATGGATGATGGAAAAGTAGTGCCAAATGTATTGAGAAGTAATCATCATATTTATGTATATTTGAGATACAAATTTACTTTATAGAAACGCAATTATGTCACGTACAGATAATTTTTAAGGAAATTTTATCTCTGTGAATCATGTTTATTTATGCTTATACTTGAATAAACTTGCATGTTACATTTTGTGCAATATTTCTGGGAAATTGAATGATTTCATGAAAAAAATATTTGATATAAACCAAAAACTTAAAAATATTACAAACTCTAAATATATATTATATATAAAATATATATATATATATATATATATATATATATATATATATATATATATATTATATATATATATATATATATATATATATATATATATTATTTTGTACTGTATGAATGGACTGGTATAGGAAAATATAATTTGGGTTTAATTTTATGAAATAACGAAATGCAAAAAAACTAACTAAAACTACCACAGTTTGGTTGTCACAGCTATTTTCTACGCGTCAAACACTATTACCTGTAATATGATAGGAAAGCGGGAAGGAATCAAGGATACCCGGTAAAACCAAACTAAGAATGTAACTACACAAACCGTGATACTTCATTAAACTTTAAAGTGGACCAATTACTTATTGTCTGCTATTTTGATATATATCCAAACTATATCCAAAACTATCAAAAATAACGCGAAAAACTCAACAGATCGATATCGTACCGTTCTTAATTGCCCGGTGTATTCTACTTATTGATTCTCTCTTCCCGTTTAACTAAATATACAAAATCGACACACGTGTGTTTTGATATCACGACAAAAAAAAAAATATTTAAATACCACACATATATATATATATATATATATATATATATATATATATATATATATATATTAAATTTTTTATCTTTTATTTACATTATCGATCGATTAACATTCTTTACTTGGTCTTTTGTGTTCTCCATTCTATGAAATACTTGACTTTATGTTAATTTTATCAAATATTATTTTCAATTTAAAATATAAAGATAATTGGAAGAACTGTTGTTTTAGTTTAATTACTTAATGGGGTGGGGGTTTCACAAGTGCATCACATATGACAGGAAGAGTGGGGTTGTTCCAAAAAACTCATAAAATTTGTGTTAAGTAATTTATGGATTGTTCCCAACAGATATCCTTAAAAAGGGGATATTTTCGATGTTATCGAAAAAAAATTTGTCGATTATGGCAACCTGAATGATTCCTTCTCATTATTCGATCCAAATGCTCGCAATCGCACATCTCGTACTGGTCTACATCTCGAGATATCCGCGGTACCCTGACTGATCTCTCTTCGCACCACAATCGTAATAGGATCCATCAGATAAAAAGCTACCATTTAAGTCTAGCGCGTCGTACGCAACCTCGATCTGAACTCTGGCTGCATTTCCCATGGGCTGGCTTCTTCAATCTTCCGCCAGTTTCCTGGAATATCCGAGCAGATAAAACCGCCAGATTAAAATCTGGCAAATACTTACGTACTTATATACGCGAAATTGTAAAATCAGCAATTTGCTAGACGCGGGGAACATTTGCAGTGCTGCCTTTAACGGTCGGGAATTTCTGATTGCGGTTTCGGTTAAATTAAAATTCAGAAAACGCGCGGCTTCAATGCGAATAACAATGCTGAAAAGTTTATCGCAATTCTGTATTCTATTCTTATAATCTCTGTACGGATATTAACCTCAAATGCTCTGGTATTGCAATATTATAATCTGGATTTTTTATTGTGCGGAATTCGAAGAAGTATATTTCTTGGTGCTTGCATCATCATGTTACGAATAGGAAGTAATGTTGCTAGGTGTTTTTCATGAATTCTAAAAATTTAATATATTATTTCGAGAATAAGATATAACATCTTCAACGAGGAAGTGACAATTTAACTAAACTGATTCAATAACTCAACTTGAAAAATGAGTGCAGCACTAAGGTAGTATTTATAGCGCGAAGTGCATCTCGTCGAGATGCGAGTCCAACGGAATAGTCTTCGCAAAGTGCAGCGCTGTTGGGAAAAAGAGTTGAAATCTACTAAGGATCAACGAAAACTCAATTCACAAATCAAATTTCAATTTCCTAACTCAATCAGCAGAAGCAGTGGAGCTGCGCTAAATCTCAAAACTAACGAAAAACAAGAAATATTTACGTAAAAATGGACTGCGGTTGGAGAAATTCACTCAAATTTTGACATCTCAAAAACAACCCCAGATACCTGGGGTTTTCAGTTCATTTGATTTGATGGGAGCCGCTGGAGATACCAATATGTAGATACTGGAGAAAAAAGAAAAAATAATAAAGATTTATGTATATATATATATATATATATATATATATATATATTTATATATATATATTTTTTTATATATATATATATATATGTACACAGGGTGTTCCTAAATTGAACGTACAAACGAAAAGGGGAGATTCCTGAAGTAAGTTTGAGAAAAAAAAGTCCCGTAAACATGGGGTCGCAAACGTTTCGTTTTCGAGATACAGAGTGTTGAAGTTTGAATTTTTTTCAAGTTTTTTTCTCATAGTATCTACACTTTATAAGATATTCAACTGAAATTTGGCGTAGATATTATATTTGAGAGTTCTCACCACGTGACACGGCAATTTTGATAGCAGATCTACAGGGTGATATTTTTTCTGGAACACTGTCACCTGTTTTCCTCAAGAACTTTTTTTTCTGGTGAGCAACTGTTAATTTGAAAAAATGTAAAAAGAAGCTTTGTTGTTATACTAAATTTTTCGGTCTCTTGTAGTTTTGTCGTATCTGCTACCGATTTCGAGAATAAAAATTTTGAACGATTCTCTCGGAATCCTCGGAAAAATCCAAATTATCATAAAATTAAGTTAGTGAGCTGTGGTGATTGTATGCAGTGTCAGTTTTGACACATCAAATTCTATTCACTGATGAAGCCTGTTTCTCAAGGACTTCAATTATAAATTTTCATAATGAACACATATGGGCTGAGGAGAATCCGCATGGATATGTAGAAACCCATTCTCAAAAGCAATTTTCACTAAATGTGTGGGGTGGTAATATTGGCGATCATTTGATTGGTCCTTCCTTCTTGCCAGGTCGACTAACAGGTCAATCATACAGACATTTTTTAGAAAACGATTTGCCCTGGTTATTGGAAGATATACTTCTTATGCTACGACGAGAAATGTGGTTCATGCATGACGGTGCTCCTGCTCACTTTTCAGTTTTGGCAAGGGAGTATTTGGACGGCAATTATGAAAACAGGTGGATTGGACAGGGGGGGCTCAGTCATGGCCCGCCAGATCCCCAGACTTAAATAGTTTAGATTTCTTTTTATGGGGCCACCTGAAATCTCTAGTATACTCGACGCCAGTGAACACCGTAGAAGAACTGAGAAATCGTATAATAGGCGCGTTTGATACAGGTAGGAATACTCCGGGAGTGTTTGAAACAGTTCGATCGTCTATGAGACGAAGAACAGAAGCTTGTATAAGAGTTGGGGGAGGACATTCTCAACATTTGCTGTAGTTCAGTCCTTTGCGGTTACTTAGATTTCTTGTTATGATTTTTTTTTGAGTTTTACGTTTCTTGTAGTAATACATTTTTTGTAATGATTATACGAGTTTATCAAATCTTTATGAATCATCGCAACAACAAAGCTTCTTTTTACATTTTTTCAAATTAACAGTTGCACACCAAAAAAAAAGTTCTTGAGGAAACCAGGTGACAATGTTCCAGAAGAAATATCACCCTGTAGATCTGCTATCGAAATTGCCATGTCACGTGGCGAGAACTCTCAAATGTAATATCTATGCCAAATTTCAGTTGAATATCTTGTAAAGTGTAGATACTATGAGGAAAGAACTTGAAAAAAATTAAAACTTCAACACTCTGTATCTCGAAAACGAAACGTTTGCGACCCCATGTTAATGGGACTTTTTTTTCTTAAACTTACTGAAGGAATCTACCCTTTTCGTTTGTACGTTCAATTTTGGAACAACCCGTATATATATATATATATATATATATATATATATATATATATATATATATATATATATATATATATATATATATATATATATATATATATATAGAGGTATATACCAGCCTTGAAATCTGGAATAATAAAAGGAGTAGACCAGATTAAATACCTTGGAGTTATCCTAAACAAACAGGCCAATAGCATTGACGAAATTAGTGAACAGATAACCAAAGGTAGGAAAGCCATTGGAGCATTAAACTCACTCCTTTGGGAGAAAGAAATCAGAAGGGAAACAAAAAAAGAGAATATACAAAAGCTTAGTGGATAGCGTGATGATTTATGAGGCAGTGTGGGATGTGAGCAAAAAGAATTTAAAAAAATAACTAGCAACTGCAATGGATTTCTTAAGAAGAAGATGCCAAAAAAAGAATGGAGAGGATACGGAACACGAAAATGAGGGAAATGATGTACAAGGAACAGACTGTAGCAGACGACATCCAAAGAAGACAACTAGTATGGTTTGGACATACTAAGAGAGTGGAGAACAGATGGCCCAAGAAAGTTCTGGAATGGATACCATCAGAACGAAGGAAGAGAGGACAACCTAGAAGAAGCTGGCGAGACGACAAAAAAGAAACAATGGACGCTAAAAATTCAGAAGCGGAAACTTGTTACGATAAACAAAATTGGAAACTGGGCACAGAAAAAAAACCGCTCCTGACAGATGACTTTCGATACGCTGCAATAGTCTATTATTTTTCGGGGGGAATACGACTAAAAATAACTGAAATAACTACAAGAAGTTTCAATAAATCATATTGCTTTCAAGTATTCAAGATCCAATAATCGAAAACTGCAACAGAATATTGTACTCGCGTTTGAAATAATACACCCAATTGTTTTGTATTAGTTCAGTGGTGGTGTGATTGCATGCTATTTATCAGACGAAACTACTGTAAATCTGAAGAAACTCTTGGAATATAAGTACGGCTATCACTATTAACCTCGATAGTTTTGGAATAGATTAATTTCACATATGCTTTATCTACTCATGAGAATCAATAAAAAGTCCGCTGTCTTCACGAAACTTGGTTGAATTGCGGTTTGTGTAAAATGATTATATTCAAAAAGCTCTTTTGTATTCATTGCATCGATGCAAAACATTTGAGGATACATGAGAAAATAATATTATTCCAATTACTCATCGAAGTGACTACAACGAGCTATTACTATACCAACAATATAAGCTAACTGTAAATGTTAAACCGAAGCTTCAAGGCATATCATTACATTACAATACTACGTGAAATTTCATTAACTGTGTATAATAATATGATATATTATATCATAAAGATGTATATATATATATATATATATATATATATATATATATATATATATATATATATATATATATATATATTTATACAGTGTGGAAAAAAAGTACGGAATTACCGTAATAAGTTGGTAGCCTTCAGGTTTTAAGGAAAACCCTCGAACATGTCAATTTAGTTTTTCTGTTTCTTACATTTTGACCAAATTATTTTATTCTTTTATTGACATCTGTCAAAAATATGACGTCATCGCAATTTTCATCAAATGAATGTAAGCATGCAATACATCGTTTGAAATTCTCGAATTAAGTTCAGCCCATAACAGTAAATTAACACCTTGTAAAAGAAAAAATTGATTTTAAAGTATCACCTTTGCTACTGTCTGTTTTATAAAATAAGATGTAATACTCCTGTAGTCAGTCTAGATAATGAGTTAATAACTCGAAACATGTCGACTATCCTTCACTGCTAAATACAGTTTCTAATTATTGTTATATACTGAAACTTAAGCCAAGTGTGTTATATTTTTAAGTTTAAATTTAATACCTTAGGGGTTATGAATTTTATATATATATATATATATATATATATATATATATATATATATATATATATAGGGTGATTCATTAAGGGTGGCGACCGGTCGTATCTCGGAAACTGTATGTCCTAGAATTTGGGGACAAAAATTCTTATATGAAAATCTGCCCTAAAAAATTGATTAAAAATTTTTTTGAGTCCATAGTTTTCCGCTAGGTGGCGCAATCTACCACTTATAAAATATAATTGGATTTTTTACGAAATATTCTCCAATTCAGGCTGGTGAAAAATATCGACTTCAGAAACTACTGTCCTGATTCTACAACTTTTGTTAAAGTCATTTTTTTGTATTACCTATTCTGAAATGGTGGGGAAAGTTCTCTTTCTTTGAAATAAAAAAGACTGTAACTCCATAATGCATGCACCGATTTTCGAAAACAAAGACTCTATGCAAAGAGTATTCAATGTAGATTTCAGTAAAAAATAACAAAAACACTTTTAATTTTCCAATCGGCAACTAGAGGGCGTTATGTAACAGCTAGCTCTATTTATGATTTTTTTTGAGAAACTTCAAATGCAATGCTATAAATCTAACTAGCTAAGAAAAAGCCAAATTTGATGACTTATTGACCTGTCAAAACCGCGAACTAATATCTCTTTTCATTCCAAAGATATAGGCATTTTTTTATGAATGTTGGTGATTGTTGTCTCGTCCTGTAAGGTGGAAGAGAAATTATGTTGCTAAACTTGTTTTGAAAGAAAAAAACAAGTAGAAACGCATCATGAAAATATTTACTAACATCACATAATGAAACAAAACTAGTCCGGTCAAATTAGACCAAAAAAAATAGGAGTGAAGTTACAAAAATTCGCACCCAGCTGAAAATTGGTAGGATTGCTCAAAACTCCATTATAAATGAAAACTAAAAAGTCCTCATCGCTCTGATACGTGCAAAAAAACTTACTCAGGGTCGAAGTTCACAAAAACGGTTTTTTTGCGATTTTCAGCAAAGCAGTAAGTTTTATCATGGAATTAGTCTAGACAAAAATTGTAGATCACCTAATTATCTATAAAAGACGTTTGAATAAGTTTTTTCTTCAGAGCCACTGTTTTTGAGATCAACGATTCAGAAAGTTGAAAGAAATGCAAAAAACACTAGCTCAAAGGTGGCGTTGAAACGTGCATATTATGACGATTACAATTATTTCAACTTTTTGAATCGTTATATCTCAAAACTCTTAGAAGAAAAAGTATTTTGAAATTTTTTATAGATAATTATCTGATCTATGATGAAATAATATGATAAGGATGCATTTTATAATCCTTTAATATTCTTGGCACCAAAGAATTATTCAATCCTAGATCTCTTGCAATTTTTCGAATACAAAAATGGGGTTCAGACTTAACTAACGCCAATACGTTAATAACATTTTCTTCATTGCGACTTCTAGGTATCCTATTTCTTAATGCGACAGGTTGAACATTGCCGGTTTCTCGCAATCTTTGTGCCAATCTTTTGAATAATTTCAGAGAATGACGCCGCCTTTCAGGATATCGTATCGCATACTCCCTTTCAGCAATTACTTCATTTTGTAGACTTTCAAAATCTACACTGAGCATATCATATGCCTCTTCATTTGAATAAAAAGGCATTATAAAAGAGTTAGTTTGCAAACAGTCAGAATAAATTTGACAGCAATAAAAACTAAGTAAACAATCATAAAACATTAGTGTCATTTCCATAGGTAACTTGCTGACTTTTGAAACATCTATCTCTCAACAGTTTAACATCATTCGTCCATGAACATAAAACTATGAGAGATCAATTGAGAGATTTGGGATTGAATTATTACCCGAAAATTTTAATCCGAAATAGTTCAAAGCAAATACTGGCAAGCATTTTGAGTATTTAAAATACTGAGATAGTGGGAGCGTTTTGTAAATTGCTGTTATGAGTAGCTCCCTTAGTTTTGTTTCATTATGTAATGCTAATAAATATTTTTGTGATGCGTTTCTACTTGTTATTTTATTTTCAAAACAATTTTAGCAACATAATTTCTCTTCCACCTTACAGGGCGAGACAACAATCACCAACACTCATCAAAAAATGCCAATATCTTCGGAATGAAAAGAGATATCAGTTCGCGGTTTTGACAGGTCAATAAGTCATCAAATTTGACTTTTTGTTAGCTAGTTAGATTTATAGCATTGCATTTGAAATTTCTCAAAAAAAATCATAAATAGAGCTAGGTGTTACATAACGCCCTCTAGTTGCCGATTGGAAAATTAAAAGTGTTTTTGTTATCAGTGACTGAAATCTACATTCAAAACTCTTTGCATAGAGTCTATGTTTTCGAAAATCGGTGCATGCATTATGGAGTTACAGTCTTTTTTATGTCAAAGATAGAGAACTTCCGCCACCATTTCAAAATAGGTAATACAGAAAAATGACTTCAACAAAAGTTGTAGAATTAGGACAGTAGTTTCTAAAGTTGATATTTTTCACCAGCCTAAATTGGGGAATATTTCGTAAAAAATCCAATTATATTTTATAAGTGGTAGATTGCGCCACCTAGCGAAAAACTATGGACTCAAAAACATTTTTAATCATTTTTTTAGGGCAAATTTTCATATAAGAATTTTTTTCCCCAAATTCTAGGACATACGGTTTCCGAGATACGGTCGGTCGCCACCCTTAATGAATCACCCTGTATATATATATATATATATATATATATATATATATATATATATATATATATATATATATATATATATGTATATATATATAATAACAAAAATGATGGGAAAATATTACTTAAGTAGATCTTAGCGGCTCTGCTGTCCATTTTCATTACAATTCGTCAATTGAAATTTTGAAATTAAGTAAAAAGCATGAAGCATCATATATTTTCTTCAGTTTCCTCAAAAGGTAATGCCCAGTGCAAAATGCGTGAGTTACCAAAAGTCAATGTTATGTACGAAACTAGTGGACAAATTCTACGTTCATTATTTCATCGCCTGCAAGGTATAATCTTGACCGATTTTATATAGGTACTTGAAAAAACTTCCTTGGCAAACTGAAGTGAAAGTGAAGCAGCTTTGTAACTTGTTCTTGATCTTGGCAAGACGCAATGAGGATATGAGTATATGATTCAATTTATAAACCATTATATTTGCATTTTAGTGACCGCTTCAGAAAATGCCTATGTCGATATTGAAGTACTCTACTTTGCAAAATACTATAGATGTCGTGGGACACCTGGTATGCACGAAATTCCTTTCGCAATAGGTATATTACTTATGTATTAAATAGTAGGTATGATGATATGTTTGAATGTAGATGAATAAATGAAGGAATGCTGATAAAATTGCAAACTAACAATTTTTTTAGCAGGTTTCCACTTTGAAAACCTGCATTCAAATGGGTGCGATTAGCAAAGTTCGACGTAGGATGATAGTTTTTCGTTTCATTCCTTTTTATAATGCTTGGCACCAAAAAATCAACATCTATATGTATATATATATATATATATATATATATATATATATATATATATATATATATATATTGATAAGAATTCTAATGTTTCCCTTTTATTTTGCCCCACGTTGGTGTGGCAATTGATATGAATTCTTATTATTTTAGCCCCAAGTTGTGAGCTAATTAATATGAATTTACTAATTTTATATATCTCTTGTGAAATCAATTATGATGAATTTTCCTATATTTGCTATTATTTATTTAATATTAATTTGCATTTAGACTCTAATGAAATTATCTCAGGGAAGGTTCTCCTTTTTAATCTTTTAATTTACTTTATCTTTTGACTTTATTTTGAAACTTCAATAAATCAAAAATTTTTAATTTAACAATTTTATTAACACATACTCTTTAATATTTCACATTAATTCTAAAAGGACAACTATAACTAGTAACTAACTTTATGGTACCTTTTTACGTTTAATAATTCCCCCAAAATGTTCAATATTTGCAAGTATTTATAAATGTCAAAATTGGCCAATTATCTATTTACTCACTTTTTCAAATTGTCACTTTCACACTCTATGATGATCAGCTGTTCTATGTTGTTGTTGATCCTATAATTTTCTTCTTTATCGGCTTTAAGAAGGTTAAGTTAATCCTAAGATGGCCTCTTCTTCTATTGTTGTTTATATTACATCAATAATTGGAACTCACTTCAGATAATTCAGATATTTTACTTGTACTTTTATCTATTACTTTATAATTATAATTTCAGTTCACTTTATATTTCACGAAGATAATATGGAGATACAATAACAAATGAATATTCGATGTACACGAAGACAATGCTTATTGCTTGGCTGCTAAAATCAACTCACTCCGGAAATGGAATTCACTTTCCTTTATAATGTCTTTTTATTTTTGAAAATCAAATTACCTGATGTATATATTCGGGAATGTTCTCAATATCCTTTTTATGATTATTAATCATTTTTAGATATTAAACTAAAAGGTACTGTACATTTTTTAAATATCATTCTATTTAATTAAATATACAATAATTTTGGAAATTGATTATTTCAATCATAACAGCTTCTTTTCGATAATTTAAAATTTTTCAAACTCAGTACTTCAATTTGATTAATTTGAATAATTAAATGACATGTGATTAAATTTTTAACAAATTCGTAATAAAAACATATATTTTAGACTGAAAATATCTAGTTAAACTCATCTAAAGAATATTCTGATCATTTTGTATTAAAATTTTCAATATTCTGTCCTTTAATTCAATTATTATTTCTACTTGAAAAATTTGACATTTCGTTATATATAATTTCTGATTCTACCTTGAAATTCTACTTTATCACATTATTCTACAATAATTTTATATATAAAATAGTTAACTAATCTCTTTTAATATCTTTATATATGATTAATTACCTTCAATGACTTGAAATTTACTTATTATCTGATATACAAATTTAGTTGATTCTACGATACATAAAATTTCCATAATCATATGTATTCTACATAAATTAAGCATGTTATTTTGGATTAATTTCTTCCATTTATTCTTTATAAAGATTCTATTAGTTATAGTCTTCTATATTTCTAATATTTCATGAATTTGCATTGAATTATTTGAAATCTCTGTCCAATGATTATTGACATTTCAAGTGTTCAACATTCTACAAGTATTATTCATATATTATTAATTATATACATATTTTATAATTAATCAATCACCTCTTATTTTTCTTTAATTTTATTGTAGTTTTCCCTCTTTCTTATCAATTTTATTTTATATTGTACTATATATATTAATTTTAATATTGCAAATAAATAAACCATAGCAATAGATATATATATATATATATATATATATATATATATATATATATATATATGTTCGTATGTATGTATGTGCTCATGTATTTTATTTTATTTTTCACTTGTATATTATGAATATGGATTTCTCCGGCAATGAATTATTCGCAGCTCTGGCTGCATTTTCTATGATATTCTTGGGTAAATTCATTTTCATTTCCATTATTTCTATAAGACTACACAAAGAAAGCAGCAATGACATTCACTGAATATGATGACAAAAATATTCACAAACGTCAAAATATTAACAAACGACATGCCTACTATGAGAAGGAAAATGGAAAGTATAGGAGCCTTGAACCGATTTTAAAATCGATTTTTCTTTATAATAAAATAATTTTTTCGTGAAAAATAAAATCTTGTATGCACCACGTGCGTTACTAGATCCTAACGCCCATCGGGCAACATTCATCCTTCGGGCCAAAGGCCCTCAGGCTGAATATAAGCGTTAGGATCTATATAACGCACTTGGTACATAAATAACTATTTTGTACAACTGTCAAAAGAAGACTACATTCACGAATCGCTATGGATACGCAAAGTTTTCCATTTTTTAAATAGTGAAAAATAGTATATTATTCAACGAGCAGTACTCTAGGTCATAACTTACGCAGATGAAGTTTGCAGGGCGAGCTGCAAGCGAGTGCTGTAATTCATCAAGTGAGTTATGACCATTACCGCAAGTTGAATACTATACTTTATCTACGACTATAACAATAAATGCTAAGATACAAGTACAAATTCACAATAATAAGGTAGTATTAACTTAATTTGAAAACGTCAGAATTATTCTAGTGATATCAGCAGGAAGTGACGGTCGATCTTACTTGGGATCTAAGTAGACTATATAGTGAGTTATAGCAGTGAGTTATTATTACTCACGCTGTTTGGTGATAGATACTATTAATTGCTAAAACGCAGATGAATAATGAATATATTATTCAATAGGAGTAGATAAGAGATATTTTTTAACCGTGAAAAAAAAACCATAGAATATAGAAATAATGCATTTAATGAAAATTAATAAGAATAACAGAATTATTTATTGCAATAATAATTAATAGTAAAATTTGAACTGTTATTTCCAATATTTATTCCCGAGGACGACGATGCTGTTAGTATGTTGCCATAAAAATTGTCTTGTTCTCATCAGAAATGCAGGGATTATTAGTAGATATATCTCCATTGGAAGTGGATAGTTGACAGTTTAAAATTTTATTAGAAATATCAATTTTGTTATTTAAAATGTCCTCCGAGTAACTCGTGGTGTATCACTATCACTGGAATTATTAGTATAATCCATCGTAGAATTTGTGAAATACGCGAAATAATTTACAAAATATTTAATTTGACGCTTGTTAATTAAATTATATGTTTCCTTGGTTA
The DNA here is from genome assembly GCA_030704885.1 of Cynegetis impunctata. Classification (NCBI taxonomy): domain Eukaryota; kingdom Metazoa; phylum Arthropoda; class Insecta; order Coleoptera; family Coccinellidae; genus Cynegetis; species Cynegetis impunctata. The sequence goes on from JARQZK010004371.1 coordinate 647,856, forward strand.
CACTTACTCCGACATAAGATCATAGAATATATTGATAAACATACTTCACTGCATGGATTTTAATTTTTAAAATAAAATGACTTTTATTAAATACTTTTTTGCCACTTGTATAAAAAATATTGTTTGTATTTCGTGAGCGAAATCAGTATTTCATGGCGCATTCGAATGAATTTTAAGCCTAGATCTGACGATATCGGCTAAAAATTTACATTCTTATGCGCCATTAAAAAACACTGATTTCGCACACTTAATACAAACATAACTAATTAAAGTTTTTTACACGATAAAGGGCGCAATTTTGAAGCAATAGGGTTGAAAGTTTGTAAATAGGTAGTTTCGTATGATATCTTGGATGGGATTGGTTTTGGTTCGAATTGGTTGATAAATCTTGTTTTCATGATAAAGGGCGTAATTTTGGAGTAATAGGATTGAAACTTTGAAGGTAGGTAGTTTCGTATGATATCTTGGAAGGTATTCATTTCGATATGAATTGGTTGAGGGGTTGATCCCCGAAGGAGGAAAATCTTGTGTACAGGGCGCGTGCAGCGCAATTGTGAAAAATGGTTGAAACTACCGAAAGGCACTTCCTCAACATTAACTGAATCTACGTATTAACTATGAACTTCTAACTAAATCTGCAGAAGCTGTGGGGTTTGGCAAATTTTCAAAATCCACAAAAAACAAGAAATATTTACTTGAACATATGTACCGGGAAGAAAATTTATATAAAAATTAGAAATATACGTACTTATGAATACAGCTGACGCGCATGCCTATCAAAGCAGTCGTGTCGGACACAGATTCAGGAAGAGTCTGAATTGTAACGTGAGATAACACCGTTCCAAAATAGTTATTTATGTACCAAGTGCGTTATAAAGATCCTAACGCCCATAGGGTAACAGGGTCCGAGAGATGAATGATGCCCGATGGACGTTAGGATCTGGTAACGCACGTGGTGCATACAAGATTTTATTTTTCACGAAAAAATTATTTTATTATAATGAAAAATCGATTTTAAAATCGGTTCATTGCTCCTATACTTTTCATTTTCCTTCTCATAGTAGGCATAATGTCATTTGTTGATATTTTGACGTTTGTGAATATTTTCGTAATCATATATAGTAAATGTCATTGCTGCTTTCTTTGAATAGTCTCATAGAAATAATGGAAATGAAAATGAATTTACCCAAGAATATCATAGAAAATAAAGCCAAAGCTGCGAATAATTCATTGCCAGATAAATCCAGAGTCGTATACGACAAGGATTATGAAGTATTCAATCAATGGAAGTTGCTTCATTTCTCTTCGTACAATTAGCGGGCGTTATTATCCATAACGCCCGCCCATAACGCCCTAGGGCATAATGAGTGTATTTATAGCAACCGTATCTAAGGTAAAATCAACAAATAATAAACAAGTGAAAAATAAAGATTATTTATTTAATTTCGACCTCCAGTGAAAGAAATGAAGCACTGTTATGTCAAAAAGTGTGAGAACATCGCTTCCAGAAACTCCCACATCGTAAAATTCCCTACGATATCATGCAGGTATTTACTTTATGTGTCCTTCTATTTCATAACTTCTAACTGCCTAATTTCATGGACTCGTAAACAATCTAATGGAAACTAATGAAACCAGGACGCGAATAATTATTGCCCAATGAGCACTTTGTTTCTTCTTTTGCCCACACATTGTTACCAACCGATGGGGTCCATCATGCGTGAACAACTTCATTCTAATTCGTGTATCGGTTGATCCATGCGCGGATGTCCGAGACCCAACTGTTCCAGAGTTAAACTGAAGTTTCCGGCTTTCGAATTTATTGTCTCAATTTAATTTGATTAAACCGGAAATTGCGATGTAACGACAGAAATATTATTATTGAAATTATTGAATTTTTTTGTGAGGAGGGTGGTGAAAATCTGAAAACGTTCAGGGCGTGTATATATTTAACATTGAAGAGATGCAGTACACTTAAATCATATAATTTCGACAAAAATATAGGAATTTTCGATATTAACTTTATTTATCAACAAACGTAACTGAATATTCAATTCTTATTAGTCAAGAAGATTCCTCGTGAAAACGACGAGAGGTGTTGTGGGACACTAAGTTGGAATCAAATCACAATAGTAGGCACAATGAAATAAAAGAACAACGCTTGAGAGTGAGGAATTAAATTTAAAAAAATCAGACTTCTTTATAATAGAATTTATATATTACTTCCAGAGCCAATAGGAACTCTTAAAAACAATGATCTTTGTAGGACAGCAATTGAGAACTAGTTCAATGTAACATATTTTCTGATAACAAATATATTAGTATAATATATATATATATATATATATATATATATATATATATATATATATATATATATATATATATATATATATATATATATATATATATATACTGTGCCCCCAGCTAATCCGGCCCCTGTCTAATCCGGAGTAATCCCTGTAATGCGACATGCCTATCACTATTGAATATTTTCATTCTTCATATTATTAATTTTATTCATAGTTTTTGAATGTAAAATATAGTTATTATTTTTTGTATGTAAATTCTATAGCTTCAATGACGCTATGTCTTTTAATTCGACATACAAATCTGTAGTTTGTCGGATTACAAGGTACTCATTTTCAAAATATTCCGGAATAGGCAGTACTCTATAATCCGACAAACTCGATAGTCCGACACTGCCCTGCAAAATGTTAGTCGGATTACCGGGGGTCCATATACAATATAGATATATATATATATATATATATATATATTATATATATATTTATATATATATATATATATACAATATAGATATATATATATATATATATATATATATATATATATATATATATATATATATATATATATATATATATATATATATATATATATATATATATATATATATATATATATATATATATATATATATATATATATATATATATATATATATATATATATATGTTCAGAAAGATTTCCGCGGTCGGAAGTATTTGAAAAACTTGGTTCTCGGGATGAACCGCGTAAAAGATTTGAAAAATCTCGACGTTTCGGCTCCTTTTGCGAAGCCATCTTCAGGAGAAATAGAAGGGAAAATAACTCAGATACGTGGCCTCAATCTGCCTACTCCACGAATCGAATTAGGAAGAATCGGAAATAATACGATTGCGTGGTCTCAACCTGCCTACTCCACCAACCGTACTGCTTCCTGTCAACTCTGAAGTCTCAACCTGCCTACTCTTCAGAGTCAACAGAAGCAAAAGGAGCCGATACGTCGAGATTTTTCAAATCTTTTACGCGGTTCATCCCGAGAACCAAGTTTTTCATATATATATATATATATATATATATATATATATATATATATATATATATATATATATATGTATATGTATATAGATATATTATATATTATATATATATATATATATACATAAATATATATATATATATATATATATATATATATATATATATATAGATATAGTCTAACTTACATACCGAATAAATAGTATCTTACTAAATTAAATAATAATTTACTAATAACAACTCAGAAATAATCAGATTCCTTTTATATCCTCAGTTGATTATTAATAAAATTTTCATATGTTTATCAATTAAGTAAACCAAAAGTTATGAGAGGTTGTGAAGATTCATTATTTAATTTAGAGCTTAAACAGTATCTAGACCTTCACTCGGGATGTCTTAATCTTTAAGGCCTATTGTTCATACAGAAGATAATTGTGGAATTAATGGTATATATGTATATATTTTGCAATTCATGAAATTGGGGGTAAGATTCATATTTTTGCCTATTTTCGAATACTAAAAAAAATCCTTCTTACTCGCGGTGTCATTAATTAAAAAAGCAAGCTGGGTGGCATCTATTATTGCTTTTAAAACTTCAGCGTCAGAAGGCTTTACTCTTGGACATCCTTCGCTGCCTTCTTCATCAACAGATTTCTTCTCAAAGTCAACCTGTTTTTTGGTAACAATTTCCAAGATTTCACCTTCTGTAGGATATTCACTTGACACAAAAGACTTTATCATTCGAATTCAAAATATCTAAGCATCTATCAATGGCCTCACGATATTTTAGGTTAGCTGCTTAAATTCAGACAGAGGCATTTCATCTTCCAAGTCCAAAATTTGAGTGCTCCAAATCCAGCTTTTCTGAACCAGTTTTGTTGAATAGTATCTTGGTGTACTTCCATATCTTCCATACTGTCGCTGAAATATGAATGTAATCCATGAGATAAAGTTTAGAGATAGTGCTACAGGTCGCCTATAGGAATTTTTTTAGCAGGACGTAGCGTTGTGTTCAAGTTATAGAAATGCGTACCACAGAGGGCAAAATACATGCAAAATCCTGGAGATGTACCGTGATCACTAGAAAAGTTTGAGTTAAAGAGAGGTTCGAGTTGTAGAAATTCTTCTGTATATAAATATATATATATATATATATATATATATATATATATATATATATATATATAAAAGAATTTCGAAAACCAACTAAAAGGTATCTGTCCGTGAGGCTGCACTGAAAAACAGACTGCAGCCTGACGAACAGATAACTTTTAGTTGGTTTGCGAAGTCACGAGTATTTCAACTATATATACATATATATATATATATATATATATATATATATATATATATATATGTATATATATATATATATATATATATATATATATATATATATATATTTATATATATATATATATATTATCTCTTGATAATTATTAACAATAACAGGCTGGTTGAATCTTAAAAAACTCGATTTTATTAAAGATTTGACGTTTTACTTCGATATTTCTTAATTAGAAATATTTCTTTGACATTTATTGATGTGGCAAAGTTTGACCAAATCTCCCATACCGGAGAGTTCAAACATAAACCACAATGAGGGTGATTGTCTTCCGTATCAGGAGGATTTTGTTTTGTTGTTACTATTTTCATCTTTCAAATTTTCAATCCAATTCTTTGCTACGCCGTTCTGATGAGGACCAAAGAGTCCGAAACACGTGTCAACGGCTGCTTCATATAAACGTACTATACCGATAATTTTACTCCAATCTTTTAATGTTTTCCCATGACTCATTTCTTTGTTGTTAGATAAATAATACCCTATTATTTGTTATTTTCAAACATTACGTAAGGTAAGGGTTTCTTTGGTTCCCTTACCTTCTAATCATAACATTTTTGAATGTTAATATTAGACTGAAATAGCTATATAATAAATAACTAGCCAAGACTAAGCAGCCTTTTTTCAATTTTTTCACATCAATAAATGTCAAAGAAATTTCAATTAAGAAATATCGAAGTAAAAACGTCAACTCTTTAATAAATCGAGTTTTTAAGATTCAACCAGCCTGTTATTGCTAATAATTATCAAGAGATAAAAGAAATAGATTCACAGGCAACAACAACAATCGAATAAATAATTAAATATTGCAAGCTGAAAATATGGCAATGACCCCAAACTTAGCTGAGAGTTTCAAGGTTTTTTATAAACTGTAAGTAACTTTTTTTAAAAGATTTGAAATTCTAAATAAATAAAAAATTTCATTTAAAAACGGCTACTTTCCATATAAACGATCTATACCGATAATTTTTGCTCTACCTATTTAATAGTTTACCGCGACTATTTCTTTGTTATTGTTTATTTACTCGTTCTTAGTTCTCGCGGATTAGCATTAATCGCCTCCGTGGCAAAAGTTGACCAAATCTCCCCATACCGGAGAGTTCAAACAATAAACCACAAATGAGGTTGATTGTCTCCCCGTAATCAGAGTATTTTGTTTGTTGTACTATTTCATCTTCAAATTTCAATCCAATTCTTTGCTTAACGCCGTTCTGATGAGACCAAAGAGTCGAAACACGTGTCAACGGCTGCTTTCCATATAACGTACTATACCGATAATTTTACTCCACATCTTTAATGTTTTCCCATGACTCATTTCTTTGTTGTTAGATAAATAATACCCTATTATTGTTATTTTCAAACATTACGTAGGTAAGGGTTTCTTGGTTTCCCTTACCTTCTAATCATAACATTTTTGAATGTTATATTAGACTGAATAGTATATAATAAATAACTAAGCAAGACTAAGCAGCCTTTTTTTTTTTTTTTTTCACATCAATAATGTCAAAGAAATTTCAATTAAGAATATCGAAGTAAAACGTCAACTCTTTAATAAAAATCGAGTTTTTTAAGATTCAACCAGCCTGTTATTGCTAAATAATTATCAAGAGATAAAAAATAGATCCACAGGCAACAACAATTCGAATAATATATATATATTATATATATACATATATATATACATATATATATATATATATATATATATATATATATATATATATATATTTATACCAGGTGTCCATAGCGACATAAACTTTCGGTTTTCAAATGGGACACCTGGTATATTTTCTGTTTTTTTGTCTTCATATGACAATCAGAATGCAACCATGTATCATTTGTTTTTTTTTGTAACCGTTGTTTCATTTGTTTTTTCCAAAGAAATATTTATTCTAGAGGACTATAGATACGTTTACCGCCCTATGACGTAGATTTGTGGGCGTGGCTTCGGACTTATTTTGTTTCACAGGCTACACGATGATTTGAAATGTTATTTTAATATCAATAAGATTCTTCATTTGAAGAAAGTTCCAAGGATATGGGATTAAAGATTTTTACTAAAAGTTTTCTTTGAGCCTAATACCTAGAGTGCGGTATCAAATTAATAGTAATGAAATTATCTTTTTTTTTATGTTGCCATGTTGCCATTTGAAAAAAAATAGTAATAGTAGTTTTAAAATTAAAAATCACATAGCTGAACCATTTTGATCGAAAACAGTAAAGTTGTATTGTAACAAACATTTAAGGACCGATATTAGTTATATATATATATATATATATATATATATATATATATAAATTATTATTTGTCGCCCTCAAAATCATACGACATTTATAATAAATAACTTTTTCTAAATTTAATATATAATTAACAGGAATATTTCAATACTTAAACTAAGAATTATTGCGTAGTGTTGAATTCACATATTGAATTAATCCGTCTTTGAAACTAAACATTACGCCCGCTCTGAGAATGTTACGCTTTTTCGATTTAGGTCTAGCTCATATTCGCCTAGTATCCGGAGTGTAACTAGCGATGGGAAACTCCGATCGATTATGATTTTTAACAAATCGAACTAGGTTACACCTTCGAAATTGAAGATTTATCGAATCAATATGGATGATTTCATTGAATATTGCTAATTAGACATAAACACAAAAAAGTTGTACATTATAAATCACATATCATTCAAATCAATTCTTAGGAAAGCATCGTTTCTATTAAAAATATAGGCCATTTAGGATCTAACGAGTTTACGTTATGAACACTGCAACGAAATAATTCATCGATTATTTATTACGTTCATCTGTGAACACACAAACTTAGTATCTTATAAATAACATCTATTGAGAATTTATTTCTTCTGCAAACCGATTTATCAAAAATGTTGAATATATTCTTACTAATACATTTTATAGAATCACATTCCTTGGCTCTAATAAAAATCAATTTATTCTTCCAACAACCGGTTCGAGGAAAGTAATCTAGATCACATTTTCGATTTTCGAATATATCCGCGATGAGCGCGTGGTCATTATAACTTTCTAAGACGATGAGAATTTATAATATGTAATCAATATATCAGGCTAACTATATCAGCTAAACTGGATCTGGACCTATAAAAAATGAGGTGACCCGCTGTATTTAGAAGACGATAGATTCGCTAAGAGCTCTCGGGCTACATTTTTAAGAAAAAAGTTAAGGAGGGACACCAAGGTTTAACTAAGTGCCTTTTGTTATATATGATGTATTAAATAACAGTCAGAATTGAATAAATTAACAACAATTGAGAGTAGTTAAATAAAGAAATAAATAGAAGTTATTTCTAGAGCAAAAATTATTTAAAACCATGATCTTCTCAGAAAACATATAATGGAAACAAAGAAAAATGAAGGACACCCTACTGCGTAGCACTAGGAATGATAAAACCCCTCGGCGCATGTGCATGTCGTCAATATTTTTTGAATGTACCTATTATATAGATTAAATAACAATGAAAGTCGATTTTACGAATGAAATGAAGGAAAATTGCAATAGATGTATTAATAAGTCGATATTACGAATAAAATTCGTGAAAATTTAGCAAAAAAATTCATTGTTTGACTGTCGAATTTGAATATCCTATCCCGGCTCATTTTGCTGCAAATTATGAATCAAATTGATAAGATATCTCTATGGATGGGAAGCAGACACAGACGCAGAATCAAGCTTAAGCTATCAACGTCGCTTGGTTACCGTGGCACACAGAGCACTTCGACGCATGTTTTGTAGGACTTCGTACATATCGACCTTGGCGCATGCGCATGTCGTACCTAATGCCTATCTAAATAACGCTATAATTATTTATTCTTCGTTGGGAAAAAATTGGGAACAAAACTTCTCTGATGAAATCATATGTATTTCATCGATATCCCTTGGAATTTTTAAAATCGGACCAGATCCCAACTTTTTGTAGTGAGAATTTAGCTTCACCTCGGGGTAAAAACGCTATATTTTTTTATTCTTCGTTGGTAAAAATTGGGAATTCAAATTCCCTAATGAAATCATATGTGTTATCGATATCCGTTGGGAAAAATCGGGCCAGTTACCAATTTTTTGTCGTGAGACTATAACCCTTTTAGCTTCGTCTCGGGGTAAAAATGACTTTCTGAAATATATTATTATATTATTATGCGGAACCATTTAGTATTTCTCTAGATAAATTTAATCTATATAAATATATATATTATATATATATATATATATATATATATATATATATATATATATATATATATATATATATATATATATATATATATATATATATATATATATATATATATATATATATATATATATATATACAGAGTCGGATTTACGAATTTGCCGCCCATGGGCCTGAAGGATTTCGCCGCCCCCGCCTCCCAAACGCGACAATTTGCCAGACCTAAAATAATACTATGTGAACATCAATATCTTAAAAATAAATTAACATCTTAATAAAGTTATATCTTTATATAACCTCACTAACTATGATCTAGGAATAATACTAATTAGTACTTTGTTATGTGGAATATTTGCAGAGAATCTATGATTTCTTCTTACTCCTGAAGATATCCTTTCAACTTTTAAACTAAACATAGTACAATTATTGTTATCATAATTAACGGAAAAATATGGATTAAAGGAAAAGTTAAATGTTTCGTCACTTGTTGCCCACGAGATTTTAAAGAAACCCAGTCGTCCTCCATATTGTTTTTGTCTCATTATTGTTTACCATCCATTCAGAAATGAATATTTTTTTCATTCATTTTGGAACCACTTAGATTATAAACATAAACTAAAAAAAATCAATTTTGTTTTTTTTTTCAAAGCGGATTGTAACATGGAAAATTAAGAAATCGAAAACGATTCAATGATAAAACTGTTTATTGAGAGCTTAAACATTCAATTCATAGTGAAACTTTCAAAAGTTTTCAGAATTTTTAAGCCTAGCTTTAATATTAGCGACTATATCAATGATATCATTAAAGTCAAGCTTATACGTCAAGTATTTTTCTCAAGTCTTTTACTATGGCTAAAACAGCTGAGTTAACTAACATTTTCTGGCCAAAAGTTGATCTTAAATAATCCTTTACTCGTGAAAGAGTAGAAAATGAACGTTCTGCTGACAATTGCTGACTGGTATACACAAAAACATCGTAAGAGCTACCCTTACATTTAGATATAAGTCCTGGAGATCTTTTGACAAAATATATCTGTTTAATTGTGACAGCAATATTTCTTCTGTACTGGATGTCTTTTCTTTGCACAGGCCTTTCAAATGATGACATTTAACAACAACAAAGAAGGAGCTTCAATATACGTTGAGTGATTAGTGTATAAATCTGAGTGAGAGCAATTCCGCATAAAACGCTCTTGATTTTTTAGCAAAATTTAACTGGCCTTCAAAATTTGCCGCCCTGGGCCCGGGCCCATGTGGCCCATGCCTAAATCCGGCCCTGTATATATATATATATATATATATATATTATATATATATATATTATATTATATATATATATATATATATATATATATATATATATATATATATATATATATATATAAATCATCATTCTTAAGCCAGACATATATTCGACAGTTTCATAATTTTCTTGGAAATATGGCTTAGTCAAACTGGAGATTTATTTCTGGTTGTTTACAACCAGGCATTTACAGACCCTTGCCTGTAAATGCCTGGTTGTACAGGAAGAGAAAATTATTGTCCATAAAAATTACAGTTAAAATAAGTAGAAAAATTAAAATATTTTCGTGACATGAAAATTCGCAAATATCACAGAAATTATCAAGTTATTCATTACCTTAGAAACACTAATCACATCAATAATACAGACTTGTTATAATGAATTCACATCAAAAATTTTTTTTAACACTTTCGAAGACTGTGTTTTAAAGTTGATATGATGAGTGCCAAGTAATGAATAGCTTTATAATTTCTGTGATAAATGTGGATTTTTATGTCCTTTCGTGTTTTTGTTTTTTTAAGAAATTTATTAATCAACTAGTTGTAATTTTAACTGCGATTTTTACAACCAGAAATGAATTTCCAGTTTGACTAAGCCATATTTCCAATAAAATAGAAAAAATTATCATATATGTATATATATGTATATATATATATATATATATATATATATATATATATATATATATATATATATATATATATATATATATATATATATATATATATATATAATACAGTATGGACCACTAGGAACTGCATCGATCGATATCTCAGAAACTTAATTGGACCCCCATCTGCAATAAGGAACCAACTGACATTCCATCTGAAAATGAGTTAAGTCCATATTGCAAATCAATCGTTCGTATTTTATCGGTTTCGCAAAACGAAAGCAAGTTTATACCCCTGATACTACCTTCTATAAGTATAGAACCAACTTGCGTAATATAAATAGGCAGTAATTATTTTCACAATAAAGAATCAAATTGCATTGGATCCGTATTGCGAAAATCATATTTCATTTGTCGTGTTTAGACGGAACCAAGGGAGGTTGGTTTTGTTTTGAGGAAACTCATTATTAAAAAGCGATCGTGGTTTCTCTACACGTGTGGACACTCGAAAGTGGTTATATTGTTTGAATAAATGATGGCGAGTAGAGGGAACTTATTAGTTTCTTTGGCATTACAGAAAGCTGATAATATATTGCAGGTAAAGAAATATAATTATTTAGTGTTATTACACAAATTTTCAATCTAACCTCAAATCGAATCACCGATATTAAAATCTGAGGTGAATGAGGTAAATAGTGTCTTTGATATGCATGAAATAGAAAATTCTGATGATTCTGTCAAAGACAGAGATTATGAATATGAATCGGAGGATATGTCTTCAGAAGAGAAAGACGTAAAAGAGCAGGCGGATGAGACGGGAGAACAGATACAAGACGTAGAAAACCATGCAGAAGTAGTTACAAGAGGCAGACCAAAAAAAGGTAGAAAAAGAAGATATAAAGAACAAGATAGAAATATAAGGAAGCTTGTGAGTTCAAAACCATTCGTAAATTTTAACTGTTTATGTAAGAATGGTTGTAATACCAAGGTGTCCACTGAGGAGAGAAAGCTATTTTTTACACACTACTGGACATTGGCTGATTACAATGTGTAGACCACATTCATATCATCGTGTGTTAGGGAAGAACCTATAAAACGCCAGACACTGAAGGCAGTTAATCGAACTAAACGAAACAGATCTTACATGCATTTGATTCCAGATGCCCACCATGAGTTTTACACAGGTTTGACTGGAGATGGGAATATTGTTGAAGATATAGAAGGTTACAATGGTGAGCTTGATTTCCACTGCGAATTTGAGGAGGAAGAAGAGGAAGAGAATCCAGAGTTTTAACTATGCTGTTTAGTTCAACAGTTACTTATATATATATATTATAATTTCAAATAAGATTTATACTACTTTAAAGTTTTGCAAACATTAAAGATCGCAAATACAGTTATGCAAAAAGGAAGCACGTGTTTTTTTCATGTAAGTTGTCTAATTTTCTCATACATTTTGAAAAACATATGTTATATTCCATTTATTCTCAATGAAATTCACAAAAACAAATTTAAAATTCCACTGACAAGACCATAGTACCGATTTGTCACTAAAAACCGTTTTACTCATATTTCTCGAAACTTGAATTTCGTCACTTGGTACCTTATTGCAGAAGGGGGTCCAATTTAGGAAACATTTGGAAACTGGCTAGATGTCTTGGAGCCTATTCAGCAAAAATATTTTCATTTATTGGGCATTTCCGGAAATAGACCCTAAGTCGCTTATTTAAAATAGAATACCCTATATATTATTACATTTTCGAATTTAACCCAAGATTCTAGGCAGATTTTATGCAACATGTCCTATACCTAAGTCTAAGCGTTTTTGACATATTCAATTTTTTATGTCAAAAATGACGATGGCAAGTCCTAATATAATTATCAATTGTTCCTATAAGGAAGCCCTTATTACTCACTTTGGGTTAGATTCCTTGTTGAGAAGGACTTACTTTAATAGATTTTGTATAATATTTGGATAACTAATCATACAGGGTGTTCAAAATATAAGATCTAAAATGATATTGAGAGAAGTGATAAAAATCAATTTTTTCAAATGGCAACCCCCCATTTCTCTTATTTTGTAGTATTAAGCATCAAAAAATATAATAAGCCTACTATCCCACTTGTATAAACTTTTAACTAAAATTATAACCAACCGTCTTAGTGGAAAACTCGACTTTTATCAACCAGTAGAGCAAGCAGGATTTCGGAAGAGTTTTAGTACCACAGACCACATCCAAACGATCAGAACCTTGATTGAGAAGGCTACAGAATATAACATCCCCATACATCTGGCTTTCGTAGATTATCAGAAGGCCTTCTACTCAATCGAAATCTGGGCTGTCCTGGCGGCGATGAACAACGCAACAATCGATTCCAGATACTCGCTCATTCTAAAAAACATTTATGAGCATGCCACATTTCACGTAAAAATGGACGAAGATCTGGAAACAGACAAAATACAGATAAGAAGAGGAGTTCGCCAGGGCGACACGATATCACCCAAGTTGTTCACGCTTGCCCTAGAAGATGTTTTTAACAAACTCAACTGGGAAAATGTGGGTATAAACATCGATGGAACATTCCTCAATAATTTGCGCTTTGCAGATGATATTGTCCTAATCAACAGCGACATAAATTAACTGCGAAGTATGATTCAAAAATTAAACAATGCGTCAAAAAAAGTGGGATTATCAATGAACATAAATAAAACCAAGATAATGAGTAACAACAACGATCCGATTATGATAGACAATGAAAGGTTAGAGACGGTAGAACAGTATATATACCTAGGACACGCGATAAAGTTGGGGAAAGAAAACCAAACCCGGGAAATAAGAAGAAGAATTGGAGCAGCGTGGGCAGTTTTTGGGAAATTAAAACATATACTTAAAAACACGGATATACCAATAAATCTGAAAAGGAAGGTTTACGAAACCTGTATACTACCTGTCAAAACATATACTTAAAAACACGGATATACCAATAAATCTGAAAAGGAAGGTTTACGAAACCTGTATACTACCTGTCAAAACATATGGGCTGGAGACCATGGCTATCACCCAGAAAAGCGCAGAAACACTTAGAGTATCACAAAGAGCGATGGAACGTGCAATGCTAGGCATTAGCCTGAGGAACAGGATAAGAAATGCAGAAATTAGAAAGAGAACAAAAATACCCGATATTATGCAACGAGTAGCCCACCTCAAATGGCAGTGGGCTGGTCACGTGGCTAGAGAAGATACAAGATGCTGGACATCAACAATAGTCAGATGGAGACCGCGGCAAACAAAGAGAAGCGTAGGAAGACCACCCACAAGATGGATAGACGATATAAGGAAAATAGCGGGTAGAGACTGGGTGCAAAAGGCGCAAAACAGAGGTACATGGAAAAAAATGGAAGAGGCTTACGTTCAGGAGTTGACGGAAAGAGGCTGAGAAGAGAGACAAGAGAAGCATCAAAAATGAAGATAACTTTGTATAAGGGTTATTCATACCTAAAATATTTAGTTTTTGAAATATTGCCAATTTTATATTTTTATATGGCGATTTTGCATTTAATCAACAATAAACAATTAGATCTAGGATAGCCACCATCGTATTCGACATTTCAAATCATCGTATCAAGGTACCTCACTCTAGCGAAACGGAAACGCCAATCTCCGAGAACTCATTTAACTTAACACCCATAGGTGGCCACATAAATGTGAAGTTCTGCAACGTGTTACATCATTTGATGTTTCACAACGAATGCAGGCAATGCTGGAAAAACTGATACCCTTCATAATAGATTATTCTAAAGTTACGAAATTTGACGTATTTCCCAATTTTCAACTACGTCGCCACCTTTCAAAGTTAAAGATGATATTTTGTTAAGTGAACAACCCATCGAACAAATGGTGAAATATCTTCTTAACTAAGCGTTTCACACATAATTCCACGTATCCAAATTTTTATTTGTCACACTTTGACAGGTACAGAAGTCGTAGGGGGCTGCACCCAAAATAAATGAATCACTGAAGGCTAATTATATAGTTGTAGTTGATTATATATTATGTGTACTACTATACCTCCAATTATCTGCGGATAATTACATTGTCATCTTCTCTGCTGGATATCCCATTTGAATCTGTCGGGTTGATATTTCAGTTTGACAATTTTTCTCGAACAGAGAAAGCATTCATTTAAGCCCACGGAATTGTTATGGCATTCATTATTTCAGTTCATGATTTTCAGACATACGGCAGAGCGAACGTGTTAGAATCATCTATAGTTTTGATCTCTGTAAAATATATAGGATTCCATTAAAACGAAAGTACAAACTTTTATATGTATATATATATATATATATATATATATATATATATATATATATATATATATATATATATATATATATATATATATATATATATATATATATATATATATATACATATATTTATATAAATAATGATAAATAGGATTTCAGGGCTGCGGACTTTCGGTGTATGAAACCCTTTATTTTCTTACAAACTGAATATTGCTTCTGAAGTTTATGACCTTAGTATACTGAGAATAAAATGAGGTGCATTAGTGACTTTTACTTGCTGAAGATATAAAATTAAAAACATAAAAAGTAACAACAAACTAAATAAATATTCGCTGCACATAATTCAGTTTATATACTGAATATTGCATAAATTCATTCTTCTTCAGGAGTAAGTACTAAAAATAAAATGAGATACATTAGTCATTATTACTGGCTGAAGATATAAAATTGAAAACATAAAAATTAACAAGAAACTAAAAAAAATCAATGCACATATCTTAGGTACTTTTACTTGCTGAAGATATAAAATTAATAACACAAAAAGTAACAAGAAACTAAAAACATATTCACGGCACAAAACTTAGGTAGGTACATTAGTTACTATATTACTTTCTGGAGATATAAAATAAAAAATATGAAAATTAAAAAGAAACTAAAAAACTATTCACAGTACCTACATAATTTGTTTATAGCTTTGACAATACTTTATGATGAGATATATAGCAATCATCACAGCTCAGCTCAGTTGTTTTCTCATCAAAATATGGAAAGTATATACTATATATTTTCTAATATATTGCAATAAATATGGCTTAATTGGCCAGTATCAAGTTTTTAAATTAACATAATATTCTTCTTTGATGTGACACATTTCAACATTATTGGATTTGTAAGAAAATAAGTAGTTTTATAGGTCTAAACTCCGCATCCATGAAACATTACAATATTTCCTTTGATTTGTATAGGGAAACCATAAGAAATATGGCAATTCACTCCGATTCAAGTAAGCTGCACTGAAGAGATCTAATAAGATCGAAACATTTGTATCATTTCTTAAGTGGGGGTGATTTGATATTTTCTATAATTCACTGTTCCGTTGATAACTTTAAATTATTGAAGAATCTTTCTTGTTCACTCTATGCTAAAGTTTTCATTCACACAAAGCGGCACAAATGGGATGAAATGAATGGAAGCAGACCAATAATAAAAATAAATTTTTTTTATTGCATACATTCATATACTTGTTTATACATATACTTAAATGTATTTATTTTTGGTAACTATATCTAAACATATTTGTAAAAAAAATTAATTTGAACATAATGACTTTTAATTAATTTTTGATTTAAAAAAATATGATTTTTTTTAACACCTATTTTTCATCTTTGCATACTTTGCAAAAGATTCGGATCCTTTAGTAAAATGTAGTGAAATTTCTAACATGAATTGGTCAAATTATATTTTATCCTTAGTCTTAGTATAGATTTTAAAGTTTTGATATACAACTGAGTTATTTCAGTTGTCCATATTTTATTGATACTAACTGAAAAACACGTTATGTTGCTGTATTTGTTCCTGGAAGGGAGAGCGCGTATTCTACAATTTTTCGAAATATTTTGATAAACAATATTATTTTTTTTTTTTAACTCAAGGTACCTACAGTCAAACGCCGGCGCCGGTTCCGAACGGCCAATGGGTTCGAATCTAAGTCATTACCCAACATATTAATTTTTGAACCATAAAATTCCGGACATACACAACACCCAAGAGCAAGGTGGGATTCGAACCCATCATTCTAGGTTTACAAGCGATACACCCTACCGCTGGGCTTCCGAGACATCTAGCAATATTATTGTTTAGAATGAAGGAATAACTGCGACCTTCTTTGTCTGTTTCTACAGTTGCAGACAACCAACATTCAATTTTTTTCATCAGTAACATATATTTTTATCAATGACACCTCCTTAAAATGATAATTTTTGCAAATATTATTTTTCAGAAAATGGTAAATAAAATTTTTTAAAGGTTTTATCACATATTCCCATAAAATTATTAGTTATTATATGCACTATAGTAATTAACAAATAGAAGTTAAAATGTTTTTACACTACATTTAAAATAAGAAATATGGATGTTTTGAAAATCGGGACATTTTTAAACATCGGCGGGACTATCCTACACAATCGGGGCTGTCCCGCCGTTTCGTGTGGTCACTTTACTCTATGAGATATTTGCATAATTTATAAGTTTGCCAAAACTATCGACCCTTCTTTCAGAAGTTATCATACTTTTCTTGAAAGTTATGTCAATTAATAGATGCTTCAATAACCATCATATTTATCTATTATAATTAATGAGGTTCAGATTTGCTAACACAGAGATCATCGAGTTGACAAGGCAAGTGCCATAAAAATCGCCACAGCAGCATGGGGCGGAGTTCCGCCATATGGAATAAGCTCCGGAATGAGCTCGAGTCGACATCTAATTTCAGTTATTTATCGCACGGTGTTATTACCAGCACTCCCGCGGTCTTCCACCATATCTCAGGCATGCTAAATTTTACCAGCACTTATTCTATAACGAATGGAACGCTGCCACATGAATGTTTGAACTCTAGCACAGTGCGCTGGAGCAATTTGCTGTAGGATTATAGTTCCGATATTATTTTGTTGGGTATATTACTATTATTAGGTAGTGCTGGTACGAATTCTGGTTTTGTGCAGAACGGTAACATGTATATTATTTCTGAACGAGGTCATTTATTCGCGGGTTGAGTTGCTCAGGGGTTTAAGAGGAAATTGTGAGTGTTCACAGTCTGGCTGTACACGAAGCCATAATCGACATTGTATTGGTTTAGATAGAATATTATACTAACAAATGGTTTGTAAAATATGAATAAGAAACGAAATGAAAATACTCAGCTATTTCTAAGAAATTTGCATAAAATTTATCATCTTCGGACAATAAAATTAATGAATAAAGTATAAACTTTAAAATAAAAACACTTGGCTTATGTTTC
Organism: Cynegetis impunctata; assembly: GCA_030704885.1. Classification (NCBI taxonomy): domain Eukaryota; kingdom Metazoa; phylum Arthropoda; class Insecta; order Coleoptera; family Coccinellidae; genus Cynegetis; species Cynegetis impunctata. Next base: position 665,974 of record JARQZK010004371.1, read on the forward strand.
ACAATATAAAAAAATATTTAGATACTGTATTTAGCAGTAATAAAAAGTCGACATGTTTCGAGTTATGAACTCATTATCAAGACTGACTACAGTACAATTTATAAAACAGACAAAAGCAAAGGTGACACCTGAAAATCAATTTGTTCGTTTACAAGGGGTAATTGACTATTATGGGCGGAACTTATTTCGAGAATTTCAAGAAGGTCAAGGCGTTTACCCTTGTTACCTGAATGTAACAATTTGGTTTTGTTGAAATCCAGGAAGTGATTGAATTTTATACAATGTTCAGAGAAGCCAGTGGTATTTTTGTTTTGTAAAATTGACTTTTTATGTTCTTCAACACGAATATTTATATTCCTTCCTGTCTGTCCAATATAGAAAGCAGGACATTCGTCGCAAAATATTTTGTAAACGCCACTGTTTTCTCCGATGTTAGATTTTTCTTTATTATTGACCAAGAATGACTTCAAGTTTCTTTTATCTATATATAAGTCATTATAAGTTATTATTGACCAAGAATGACTTCAAGTTTCTTTTATCTATATATAAGTCATTCTTGGTCAATAATAAAGAAAAATCTAACATCGGAGAAAACAGTGGTATTTACAAAATATTTTGCGACGAATGTCCTGCTTTCTATATTGGACAGACAGGAAGGAATATAAATATTCGTGTTGAAGAACATAAAAAGTCAATTTTACAAAACAAAAATACCACTGGCTTCTCTGAACATTGTATAAAATTCAATCACTTCCTGGATTTCAACAAAACCAAATTGTTACATTCAGGTAACAAGGGTAAACGCCTTGACCTTCTTGAAATTCTCGAAATAAGTTCCGCCCATAATAGTCAATTACCCCTTGTAAACGAACAAATTGATTTTCAGGTATCACCTTTGCTTTTGTCTGTTTTATAAATTACGATGCAATACTCTCCTGTAGTCAGTCTTGATAATGAGTTCATAACTCGAAACATGTCGACTTTTTATTACTGCTAAATACAGTATCTAAATATTTTTTTTATATTGTGAAACATAAGCCAAGTGTTTTTATTTTAAAGTTTATTCTTTATGATGTTTCATCAAGAGATGTGCCAGAATTCAATCTCAGTTAATAAAATTAATTAATGAATTGATTAAATTAAAATTAAGTAAGTATTAATCTTTTGAAAAGAATTGAACGTTATTTATTTTCCAATTTAAATCAATTTACAACAAGTAACGGTCCCCAGTATTCAATATAAAAAATTTGAATCAGTAAACAATTCATAATTAAACTAAAACTGAAAAAAGTAGAAACATTTGTGGCCTAAAGCTACAGTTCCCCCAGAGGAATATTGAAGAACATTTTGTTGCTAAATGTTTCTCCTTATTGCCAAGCATAGAAACTTATGGCAACATACGTAAATTTCTTGTTTCTACTGATGCAACTAAAATTGTTAATAGTTGCATGTTATTGAGTAGAAACAATCAACATTTGTTGCCAAAACATAAAGAAATTTTAAAGAACATTTAGGAAAATTTTGGAACATTAACGGAAACAACACATGTTTCCTATTTTATTTTGAAGTTTACCGCTCAAAATGGAAACCGGCGACAAACAGGAACAGTCAACATTTATTGCCGAAAAATAAAGAAATTTTGAGGAACATTTAAGACAATTTTCGGAAACACGCCACAGCAAAAAAAATTTTCCACATTGTTCCTCCTGTATAGGGTTGCCATCACCTACATTGCCGATGCCGGACAAAAATTTTGAAAACCCCGGACATTTCTGTGAAATTTTGTTTTTCCCCGGACACCCCGTAAAAAAAATATTTTTTTGAATAAAATAAAACATTGTCTATATTTTAATTTTTTCATTTATTCAAACTTTAAACCGCTTGTTTGCCATATAAACAGAACAACAAAAAACAAATAAAATTCTATTATACACAGTTTACAGTTTTCTCCTTTTTTTTGGTATCATCAAATAAAAAACAACTCATGACGATAATTTTTGGTAGATCAAAAATCAAATAGACTAGATTCTACATTGTAATAGCAAATTATAGGATAGATCATCTAGTTCGGTTAGATAGGTTAGGTACCCAAAAGTCTAAATTATTTATTAACTATAAATCAAAAGTAAGTATAACTAGTTTTAATTTTAACGAGATCAAGTTTTTTTTACTAATTCAACTTATCTTGGAAGTTTTCAGACTTGCCAATTTTTCCCAAAATGTCTTTATTTTTCATCATGAATTTGTAAAAGTCGGACCAACTCAAGTCTTTAAATTAGACTCTATTTTGATCGAAGAAGAAAGCGTATATGTAATTAGCAAGTTTCTCTCCTTTCTCCACTACTGCGACCCTAGCGAAAAAACTCACTCTACATTCGCATTGTGAGCTAGCATACAAAAATATAACTATGCAATTTTGAGAAGTTCAGAATATAGATGTTTCGGAAAAATTCGGCCACAACTGGTTTGCGTTTAATAGCTCATCTTCGTCACTCTAGCTTCACACACCCGGACACAAAATTTGTCCGGGTTTTACCCGGATATATTTTGAGAGCCTCGTCCGGACGACCCCTAAACTAGGACAAATCCGGGGAAACCCGGACGGATGGCAACCCTACTCCTGTGGAACTGTAGCTTAAGGTCCGCTGTTATTTATACCTCAGACACTTGACAAATGGAAGCTAAGTCAAAAACAATGTTGCTGGGCGTGCGCGTTTGTAGTATTTGCAAATGCGGATGAGTTACACAAGTCATTAGCCTTTGTTGTTATGATATTACTAGATAAGGATTTGACAAACTCATTCAGTAGAAGTTGAGGATAGTGATGATGAAATCAGGTAAGTAGCAGTGCTTGTTAATTTTAATAGAATATAAACATGAGGACATGAATAAAATATCAGATTTACTATAATAATTATAGATTGCGTATTTTTCCGTGGAGAATTGATTCTATTATAATTTTTACAAACACAATCTACTATTAATTGTAGGTATAATGATAATCAGGGATCGTAATTTATAATGAGAGGAATGTTTTAGTTTTTGTTCCACGAACGTAGAGATTTAAATGTCAAATTTTCTGACGAAAACTCAAAACATTATTACAAGTTTAAATCGTATTTTCCATAAAATTTATACTATTGCAATGTATCGATGGAAAGCAGTCAGGAACAGGAGTAGTTTTCTTATCCGTTTTAGACCTCCCAGACCAAAATTTTTGGTGAACTATCAAAATTTGGGTGAATTTCATCAACTGCCGCCTTTTTTACGTAAATATTTCTGATTATTTTCACATAGATATCCTTTCCGGTACATACCTATACATCGTGGTTTTTGAAAAATTGACAAAATTCAAGCTTTGCAGATTGTTTCAGAGGGTTGGTTCGTACATTAAGTTTATGTTGATTAAAGATCCTTTGTTGGTGAACTTCGTGGTCACTATTCCATTCGAAATGGATTTCGATCTGTTTCGACATCAGTACGCGATGCACTTCGCGATTTTTTTTTACAATAAACGGTTGAAATTTGTTAAGTGGATTGAGTTGACTTCGAGGTACGTTCCTACGTTGGTTTCAACTTTTTTCTTCAACCACAATGAATTTCGAGAATTTCTTTTGTAAAATAAATTATGTTCTACCTTTCAATTCGGTTTGCTATTTAATTTGATTTTTCAAAATATAATTCCATCCGTTAGAATCACATCTGCACGTGAAAAATAGGACCACCGTGATGTAACTCTGCTGCTCACGAGTTCTTTTCTGAATAAATTTAATTCAAGAATTACCAATGGTCCAGCGAAATCTACTACAATAGACAAAACCACTATCTATACAGATTCTTCGGGACAAATGAAATTTAATCGCAAACATATGTGTTATACTTCATTCATAATTAGTTCATATTTTTATAATTATTTACAATAAATGTTAATTCCCATAAATTTTTAAAAATGATCAGGTAAATATTATTTTCTTACCATTCCATCATTAATTTATTTTTCATTTAATTAATCTCACACCTTTTTTCATTCAAAAACATTGTTAGTTTATGTTATTGTTCCTGCTATTTAATACATAATTTATATCGCAAGGAACTTCGATCCGACGATACCTTCCGTCTTTTTAATTAAATGTTGTTATATTTTAACAATTCATGTTCATAATCTTCATTATCCAATTAAAACGAATACTTTGATACATAAATAATTTAAAACAATCATTTGTATTACACTACATTTATGAATGAATTTTGAGTTGATAAGAAACTATAACAATCCCACTTCTGATGCTAATTAAAAAATTAAAAAAAAAAAAGATGAGAATTAAAATTAATTAAAAACAGATTCCATACAACATACAATTAACGCATAGCTCAAATATTTGAAAATAATTTCCGAAACTGTAGTTGGTAATCTCAAACTTGTCTCACTCGGTATATGCGTCGTTCTTTCAATTATGGAATTATAATACCTTAAGAACGACTCGATACTCGTAATTTTATCCCTACCATAAAGAAACAATTAACCCTCCAATTAAACTTAATCCGACGTCAGTTATACTCTAAACTTAATTACGAAATTATCTAATTGTAAAGTCGTTATCGAGTTAACGGCTATTACTTATGAAAATTGCCATATGCCGGTGGAATAAAACCTTAAATATCTGGTCGTAGGTAAGGAGCCTATTTGTTTCGTGGGCAAATAAGGAAGAAAGCGGCATGTAGCGATTTATTAGACAGTTAGAGCTATTTTCTAGTTAATCCGCGAAGATATAATTGCGAGTTTGTAAGAACTCGTCGCTTAAATCATAGGGCGAGAAAAGGAGTCGGGTTAGTCACGCCATTGGCGTAACCGAGTCGAATTTTATTCGACAAAATTAATCGACTCGAAGAAAAATGTTAAATGCAATTTTTATTCTGCAGTAATATTTATGATGAAATATGAATGTACTGAAATAAATATTTGGCTAAAATTATATCATATATATGCGGACCGGTTTTAGAAATACGTCCATTCTCATTGCATATAATAAACTTATTAAAATTGTCAACTTTTCGATTAAAAATTCTTGTAATATCAGAATATTTTCCTCAATATTTTATGCCTCGAGAATATGCTTAGGGGGCATCCATGTCGTTCGTGTTCTTGCTCGACCCCCTCTCCCCCTCCTAGAATATCACGTGAGATTTTTTAAAATGCATATTTGTATGAATGAGTTTATTATATTTTATAAAAATGTGAAAAAATTAAGTTAATATTAAAACAATGGTCGTAATGAGTCACAGTTTTTTTCAGTTAAAATTATTAGTGCATTGTATGTTTATTATAAAAGGTTATGGCATTATTTTTTTATGAATAATATTCACATCGTACCGTATATGAAGAAGAAATATTTACTTCAACAAAGTATTTACTGTTAATAAATATTTATCAATAGTTAACGAATAATGTTGGGAAAATACTTTTACATATTTAATAAATTAATAAATTGTTTCCAACCAAATGAATTTATTTATAGTTAATAATTTCTTCCATCTGTGAATAATTAAACCGCGATGAATATTTTCATGAATGATTTAGCTATATTTTAGTGGAGAAATCTTTTTACTTAAGTTAACCCAGTTTTCTCGCAATTTCATACTGTTTCTTGTGAAAAAAAAATTACGTGATATTTGATGAGACCACCCCCTCCCCCACGTAAGATTGAGTGAGATTTTCCACCCCCAACACCTAACGAAATCAATGGATGCCCTCTTATAAGCTGATGTGTACGTAGAGATACCAAGAAATACTTGAATAAAGTGTGTTTTCATTTTGACTACTCATATGTTTTTCACCAAGCATCAAATAAGACTATTTAAGCAATGAAAACAATGAGAATCCTCTTACATTGTTAAACTGACGATTATTTGATATTATATGATTATTCATAATTTGGACTGACGCGCCTAGCCTATGCTGAATACTTTGATTACCGTGGTCATATAATATAATAATAATAGCCTTTATTTGCATTCAAAAGAAAGAACACAATAAGTACAATAATATATCTATTTTACCACCACTAGTAAGTTGAATGCAAGAAAAAGCTGAAAACATTCAAAAACTTCAGCCCTTAAAATAGAACAAAACAACCATTGTCCATCAGACACGAAGAAATATCAATAAATACGTTTTTGTCCGGCACATCGCAATCATAGTGCCAACCCAGATAACCAATATGCTTTATTTTTTAGTGCATAAACAGTATAAATAAATCCTGCCTATATCTAATATATAAAATTCTCGTGCCGCGGTGTTAGAAGTTAAACTCCCAAGTGGCTCGACCGATTCTCATGAAGTTTTGTGTCCATATCGGTTAGGTCTGAGAATCGGCTAACATCTATTTTTCATCCCCCTAAATGTTAAGGGTGGTCCTTAATTTTTATTTTTTTCAGACAAAATTTTCTGTTCTATTTTTTTTATGATACATCATTCACAAATACTTATAACTCCAAATTTTCATCCCTCTACGATCAACCCCTATTTTTTATTTGTTAAATTCCTCCGAAATGGCTCGACCGATCCTCATGAAATTTTGTGTGCATATCGTTTAGGTCTGAGAATCAGACAAAATCTGTTATTTATCCCCCTGAATGTTAAGGGTGGTCCACCCCTCAATTTTAATTTTTTATTTTTCAGACAAAATTTTTTGTTCAATTTTTTGTATGTCACGGCATTCAAAAATACATACAACCCTAAATTTTCACCCCTCTACGATCAACCCCTATTTTCATTTGTTGAATATAAATTTTAATTTTTTTGGCAATATTTTTATTTTCATTTTGTCATTACTAAGAATAAAAATTCCATCGCAATTTCAATTTTTTTAAATTGTATCCACAGATCCACTATAGGCTCGCAAGATGGCAATCGAAAATAACAATAGTCGGTCTGAGAATAGGTCGTAATATATTTTTTATACCCCTAAGTGATTAGGGTGGTCCACCCCAAATATTTTTATAAATTTTTTGAACAAAATTTTTTATTTTTATTTTTTTATGATGT
>JARQZK010004372.1:0-92500 GCA_030704885.1 Cynegetis impunctata
ACCTACTGGGTGATACACTTTTGGGGGTCGTACCCAATTCAACCCTCTCGAACTTTTATGCGTGCCGCCTCTGCTTCCAGAGAAATATCAATTTAAATTATCCCTTCAATTTGGATACTTTTTCCTCTCGTGTATGTTTTTCGAAAACTGCATGGATGTCGAGATAAATGCCAAAAAGAATTGATTTGTGATGAAACTTTATTTCTTGAATACACTTTATTTGACATTTATTAGTTAACACGTTGACTGTCATGTGTATACATATTATGCACATTGGCAAGTCTCTGGACGCCGTGTGTATAGATTTTATACATGAACAGTGTTAAACTTCCAAGCCATGTGTGTATGAATTCTGCATATACCTATACCATACTTCTCTTATGTTGCACGGATTGCTACGGCGTACAATCAACCCATAGTAAAATAGCAGGGTGATTTATTGTATATTTTCAGAATTATAAATTTTGGATATAATTTCTGGATTGCTGGCATTGAAAAATATTTTTGAGTTGTTATAGGATAGCGTATTGCATTATTTCTTTTGTAAAATACAACAATTCATTCAGAAAGTATCGGTGATTTCACAAAATCGTTTCACAAAAAATAAAAAATACATTTTAGGGATTTGATACAGAAATAAACATACTTAATTGGAAAATATCATTTTGGCATCGACTTATGATGTCTGAAAAAATATTCTATGCAGACTGGTGGTTTTTCAGGACAAGCTGTAGATACGTAATAGTTATTTATCTACAACCGTGCGTAAATTATGTTTTTACACGCCCATATTAGTGCGGTAACTAAGAAAAACCATAGGCAATAATAATAATAATAATTTTTACCGCACTAGTGCGTTAAACTGATTTTCACCGCACTAGTGCGGTAAAAATTATTATTATTATTATTGCCTATGGTTTTTCTTTTCAAATAAGCTATTTATCTTGGAAATTTGTCTATCTGCATGTTCTTTTTTATGGACAAGGTGGACTTCAGCATTGAATAATAGCACCAAAGCGACTTCTTTTCCTTGAACTTATCTTCAAAATAGGCAATTAATAAATCTTAATTAATGTTATCCACTTTTTTATGGGAGCACCATTCGATTAACATATCAGAGGCCTTTTCGTAGCGAATTCCGGATTTCTGTGGTAGCAAGTTCGCCGTAGCAGTTTCAACTAGCCGTGAAATCTCCATATTTTCGACCGACATTTTGACTGACAATTTCAAAGTGGCGTTGCTTTTTTGTCGCCATAACATCCTAATTTTCATAACAATAAAAAAAGTTAAAACATTGCTGGTGACCAAGTTGGGAAATTTTAGACTATAATTAATTTGTATTTAATCAAAACGAACGGTTGTAGATAAAATAGTATACATAACTCGCGTGGTAAAGGTTTTTAGCACACTTAAGTGAATGAAAGGACTCGCCTGCGGCTCGTTTTTCAAACTTCACTTAGCGTGTGCTAAAAACCTAGTTACCACACTTATTATGTAATATACTATTATGTAGAAAGTGCGTTATATGGATCCTTACGCCCGATGAGCTAGTAACGCACGTGGTGCTTACAAGATTTTATTTTTCACGAAAAAATTATTTTATTATAATGAAAAAGTGATTTCAATATCGGTTCCTTGCTCCTATCCATTTTCCTTCTCATAATAGGCATGTCATTTCTTGATATTTTGACGTTTGTGAATTTTTTTGTCATCATATTTAGTAAATGTCATTGCTGCTTTCTTTGTGTAGTCTTATAGAAATAATGGAAATGAACATGAATTCATCCAAGAATATCATAGAAAATGCAGCCAAAGCTGCGAATAATTCATTGCCGGAGAAATCCAGAGTCGTATACGACAAGGATTATGGAGTATTTAATCAATGAAATTTGCTTCATTTCTCCTAGTACAATAAGCGGGCGTAATGGCCTAGGGCATAATGAGTGTGTTTATAGCAACCGTATCCAAGGTGAAATAAACATATAATACACAAGTGAAAAATAAATGACTTTTTTACTGTGATTTGTATTCGTGCTTATATGAAAATCAAAATCAGACGCCGTGAGTATCTATTTTATTCACAGCTCAATAAATCAAATTCATCTTATCAATCGATTCAATTATGATACAGAAATTGATAAAAGTAGACAACTATCGATAATTCACAATAAAATTATTGTGGCGCACTGGACCCTATTGCAAATTCTGGCTCGGCACTCAACGTGTTAATAACTAAAAAAATTACTGATGAATTGACATTTGATAAACACATTACACTTCAATAAATCAATATTTGGGGCTATCAAGCATTTTTGAATACCTACAGGGTAATACACCTTCGGGGTCGTACCCAATTTAGTCCAGTGAATAGAGGAGGATTACCTTAAAAACGGTCCGGTAGTTCTGAATTTTTGATATGGTGTCTAGGATGTTTAGTTAGTAGGTATTTGAAATGCAAAATGCACAATTTTTCTCGCTCTGTGCCCGCCGCCATATTGAATGAACCGAAAAAAAATAGGCACTTTCTTCAGATTTTTGGCATTTATCTCGACATCCATGCAGTTTTCGAAAAACATACAAGTGTTCAGAAAGTATCCAAATTACGGAGATAATTAAAATTGATGACTCATTGGAAGCAGATTCTGCAGGCATAAAAGTTCGAGAGGGTTGAATTGGGTACGACCCCCAAAAGTGTATCACCCTGTAGGTATTCAAAAATGCTTGATAGCCCCAAATATGGAGCTATTGAAGGGAAATCGGTGTGCCAAACTTCATTCAGTTATTTTGAAAATTATAGAAGGAAACTTAAACAAAAAAAAAATATAAAACTTTGGCACCCTGTATATCTGAAACCAAGCTCCTAAGCATATATGTTTATATGAGATTTTCATCATAAAAAAATGTCTTTCACAAGATGGTAAAAATGCTACAAAAACAAAAACCTGACTCATTCTGTCTATATGTATATATATATATATATATATATATATATATATATATATATATATATATATATATATATATTTTTATATATATATATATATATATATATATATATATATATATATATATATATATGCTAGAAGGTAAAGTGACACAAGCTAGTCGGTAAAGTGACATTTGTTAGCCAGGAAAGTATGAAGTATGTAATGAAGCGCTTCCCGACTGTTCTGAAGGTTAGAAAATCATCGATTACCGATCGATTGTGAGTAAATTATATTTACATACCGGGCGCTGCAAAAATTCCCTCTCCCACCAGTGAGTTCGTAAAGCTGTAAAAGTAACTCTTGGAGACACAGTGTTGACTCTGCATCACAACCTCCAAGTCTTCCGGCTTTCCAATTACCACCACGGGCAAACTTCCGAACCAGATGCCAAAATTTGGACCGTACTCGAAGAAATATTGCGTTATACGCTTGAAGATATCTAAAAAGAAGTAAACGTTTCATCGAATGTTATTTGCTGGTGTTCCTGACTTTCTCTATTAAGAAATATGAGTTCCTTTCATAATGTTGAAGAAAACGATGTAATTAATACTGTTAAATATGTAGATAACATTATCTCGTGTTGATCACTTCAGTACAATCTATTATTAACTGATTAAAGTAAAAATTTTTAATCGAAACACTCTTTACAAAATATTGTCGATTTCATATCTGTCCACATTTATATGTGTGAATTCGACAATTAGTAAATGGTTCATATTTTTCTTATAATAAACAGCTGGTCGTTCAGTTAGCTTCTCCATAATTCAATTTTCCATCGGTTAAAATTGGAATATACATTTTGTTTCAATTTAATATTCTGCATGTACGAAGTTTCTAATACATAGTTACTTTCTTTCGTGTTTTCTGATATCATTAAATTGAACCAATATTTAAATGTTGAGTTATATATCTTAAATCTACGAATAAATAAAACAGCTTATTTAATGGCAAGCACGGCAAGGCAACTATCGTGTACCTAGTGTTATAGATTTCAATCTGTAGATAGTAGGTAATTCTCTTCATAATTCACTACATTACAGTCATTAAGTACTGTAGATGTCCTTTCAATTTTTAATGATAACATAGTATGGTTTTGAACTTTCAACTGACAATAAAATAAGTTTCCGATGTGTATGTTGAGAACAATTTATATCGAAGAAAAAAGTTGCCTTTGGTAGTTTACTGAATAAAAATTGAATAGATTTCATTCAAATATGTTTATAAAAATAAGTATTCTGATTATTCTATTTGATGATTTTGAATAGAAATTCTATAGAAAAGGAAAAAGAATTTCAATATAATTCAGTATCGAATTTCCACAGAGTTTCGTGAAATTCATAGTTACAGTAAAATCACTTGAATTTTTTGTAGAATTTTGCATAATTCAGTTATGAGTCTGAATATACTAAAGTTTCAAGTTTTTTGTCGAAATTTATGATAATGACAGGTATACTATTATAAAAAGGAAAAGTTTGTAACTTTGGATGTTGGTAATCTCTAAAACTACTTATCCGATTTCAAAAATTCTTTTGAAAGTATTTAGAATGATCTGTCTTTCAGGATAGACATAGAAAACATTATAAACCGTTAAAATAAAAATACTATTCCTGGCAGCCAATTCCGGAACTAGAGTCGAAGAAAATACGGTCGAGTGCATACGTTTGCTCACAAACGCTATTTTAGCGGAAATAGATATTTGAATGCTTTATTGAGAAAAGTTTAAGTTCTCAATAAGGCCTATAAAAAAGTTTAGACTTGAAAGTGAAACTTACGGAGGAAGCAATTGATTTTCCAGTAAGTGTATGTTGTAACATAATATGATTCAATGAACGTAACATATTGATACAATTCTGGAATTCGTTGATGGAAAATACGAATTACTTTTATGTTATTAGAATTTCATCGCAACTTCTCAATTTTGTGATAATCTTTCATTCATGAACATAAAAGATTGTCAAGTACAAATAGAATTTAATATAGTTAAGGCGATGAATTTTGCAGTATAAATATTTCGTGTTTATAGTGAGTTTAATTTTTTTTGTAGTCAAAATTTAAACAATAGAAGAATATGAGAAACAATATTCGACAAGAATTCATCATTTCCTGTTTACGTTAATATATATTATATATTCTTCATCGTTTGTAGTTCACTGTAGTGAATTTTTCATTACTGTAGCAAAAATCAACTTACTACAAACTGTCTGGAATAAACTGTTAGTAATGATTGGTTGGTGTCACTTGAAACATCAGCCTATTTTCATAATTGTTGTAACTATCGCTACAACAAAATTTCATTTTCTACAGTTATAGGTTGCAGGAGTAGTAAGAGACGAAACACCCTTTTCTGATAGTCTCTTACTACTCCTGCAACCTATAACTGTAGAAAATAAAATTTCGTTGAAGCTATAGTTGCTACAGTAATAGTCACTCTATTGTAAATATAGTCCGCTGTTTCAAGTGACACCAACCAACCAATGGTGACTCCCAGTTATATACTTATATATACTTTCATCTGAGAGAAGTTTATGGTATAGACAAAAAACCAGTTCTACCATATGTTCCACTAGAAATTGAAGCGGTTGTCGAGAACGATAGAGCTCGCATATACTGGAACTATGCTTTCCCAACAACTCGGCAGATCCACGCAATAAAACCGGATATAGTCCTGCTAGACAAAGAGCTCAGAGAATTTTTTGTTGTCGAATTTTCGTCCCCTGCCGAAAATAATGTGGTGATGAAAGAAGAACAGAAAAGGGAAAAATACAGAGATTTTATGTTCGAGCTGAGGACACTATACCCAGGGCATAAAGTAAGGATGGTCGTACTAATCATAGGTTGTCTAGGAGGAATGACAACTAACTATGTGACAGAATTGAAGATTATTCTGGCATGCAGATCTCTGGCCGAGATATTGTCGCGCAGAATGCAGAAAGCAGTGTTGCTCTGTCACTTCGAGTCATCAGGTCCCATAAACTATAGAGGTCGCTTGCAGCTCATCTATTTTGTTAAGGAACGGTGTAAGGGCAGAATGAAGAACTACTCCAAAGAATGTGTGAAAAGTTTTTTAGTGAGTAACCAGCAACACTCGGAGTCTTACACATCCCTGAGAATGCTTACGGGATACTGCCAGGGTAGTCTATAAAAGATTTTTTTCTCTTCAGTTATCACATAGAGAAGATTATGCCACATCAAAATAAGGAAGGAATAAATGAATTAAAGTATACAATCAATCCCTATTTAACCTAAAATACATAAAATATTCCTCCAAACTGTATGGTTCACAGCATTTGATGTATACAGATACTTTCCTTCTAAATTGTTTGCCTTTGTTACATTCAAGCTTCCTTGGAAGAGTGATATACAATTTCATACCTCGTAGATAAAAATGTATCTATTAATTATTTTTCATCTTGAGGTGATCAAGATATTAATTTAGAAATTGATGAAGCTCATCTCGATATTTACCTTGTTAGTTTGAGACTATTTTCGAGATATAAAAATGTTACAAAGTATCAGCTATGGATTCAAAATAATGAAGACCGAGAGTCGGTGTCGGGGTACTACTGTACCTGTAAATCAGGTCCAAGAACACTCGGAACATGTGCTCATGTGGCAAAGATGTTGTGGTACCTTGGTTATTCTGGTATGCTCCCGCACGTGAAATATCCTTTTCCTAAAATTATAGATTCGGTAAACAACGCGATTTCAATTGATATTCAAATGTGAAAATAATTATTCATTCAGGATACTAGACTTATGGTCAAAGAACATATTTCACTGTACCTGTATCTTGAAAAGTGAGTCTATGGATCTGGAAGAAGGGATTCCAAACCACCCTGAACAATACAAACTGAATATAGTACTATTCTAACTTGTCTCGTTGAAATCCAATCAGTCCCATTAGAATCATTAGATATACTCTCATTTTTCGACATTAGGAAACGAACATACGGTATATGAACTTTAGTTTTAACATGAATGTGGCCTGTTTTTTGAATATTCGATTTGGCAATGAACTAATTTATTTTTTCAGTACCTCACAAATAATCCCTGTACAAAATATAAAGAAGAAAAATTCGGTGATGTCAAATTAGACCATCATTCTTTCTAAATTGTACATGGTAGATAGTTGTACTTTCCGTCGACTATTTCGGGTATCCTTTGTTATTATTAAGTAAGAAATAAAGCCCTTTGAAACATAATTGTCGAAGTCGAGACCGTGTAAACAAACCCATCGAGTAAACAGCCTGCATATGTCGGACTCAATTTTGAGTTATATGAGTGACTATCGTCAAGCTATAGCTTCCCACTGAGGTTATCGCATTTCACAGAAAGTCTGTATGTTAACAGCATTTTCTAAGATTGTAAAGATGGTTTATCGAGACATTGACATTTGGACCACTCTATATCCCAAACCAGCCGTGGGAACAGAATTTAAAATTGATATGTTTCATAGCTGGCCAGTATCTATAATATATCCAAAAATTAGCGAATTTAGCTGTCGTCATTTTTTCTAACTAAATGTGCGGGGTCCTTTAGAGTCCAGTTAGAGTGAATAAGTGATTCGCTTTAAATACATTCCGGTATCTCTGTCTATATTTTAAATTGAGCATTTTCTGTTTCATAAATAGGCAATTAGCATAGGAGCTTTATCCCCTAAAAATGAAAGGATATGACAAAGTTGCCTGAAAATTCGAAATAGTTATATATGTACCAAGTGCGTTATATAGATCCTAACGCCCGGAAGGAAACATACGGCTCGAGGGCCTTTGGCCCGAGTAAAATCTAGTAACGCACGTGGTGCATAGGTACACGATTTTATTTTTCACGATAAAATTATTTTATTATAATGAAAATTCGATTTTAAAATCGGTTCATTGCACCTATACTTTCCATTTTCCTTCTCATAGTAGGAATGTCATTTGTTGATATTTTGACGTTTATGAATATTTTTGTCATCATATTTAGTGAATGTTATTGCTGCTTTCTTTGTGTAGTCTTATAGAAATAATGAAAATGAAAATGAATTTACCCAAGAATATCACAGAAAATGCAGCCAGAGCAGCGAATAATTCATTGCCGGAGAAATCCAGAGTAGTATACGACAAGAATTATGAAGTATTTAATCCATGAAAGTTGCTTCATTTCTCCTCGTACAATTAGGGGGTGTCATGATCCATTATACTTGTTCTTTAGGAGGTGTTGATTATACCCGCTCATTACGCCTTAGGGCATAATGAGTGTATTTATAGCAACCGTATCTAAGGTAAAATCAACAAATAATATACAAGTGAAAAATAATAGCTATTAATATAACGAGATTATTATGCGATTTATTTATAATAGTCGAGGACATGGCTAGGTGACGAGGCGACAGCCGAGTCACCTAGCAATGTCCGAGACGATTTTAAATCTCTAATAATCAAGTTACATTCAAAGCTTTATCGTATCATTGACAACGGCGATGCGAAAATAAAAGAAACAAGGTTTTATGTCATTTCATTTTCGGCATTTCAAAAAGTTATTAATATGATGCAAGATTTTGATATTCCTGACGATATATTAGCTGCAGCCAACACTATAAGGTTGAACTTGCTTCCGGATAAATCTAAAGTCCATTATGAAAAAGAATATCTGCAGTTTTGTGAGTGGCGAAACAAAGTACATGTTCAAGGTGCAGAAGAAACGGTGTTGCTGGCGTATTTCGCAAAACTCTCTGAGAAATATTCTGCTACATCCTTATGGCTGAAATATTCCATGTTACGAGCGACTTTAGAACTTAAGGAAAGAGTGGAAATCGATCAATACGGCACTTTAATACGTTTCATCAAGAAGAGAAACGTTGGATATAGAGCAAAAAAGTCAAAAGTATTTACAAGAGAACAAGTCAACGAATTTTTGTTCTTGTCCCAGATAATTGGAATTGGAGGAGCCTGTCGAACCAATGAATTAGCGAAGATGACCACTACAGGGAAGATGACGTTTTAGAGGACAAGCAGACGCTAACGGCAAAGGTGTATCCATCAAGATTGAAAACTCTCAAAATATTGTTTTATATGTTCATCAAAACTAGTTCTAATATTATTTGGTATCTAACGTATTATGCTTTCGTAACTAACGTATTTTATCATGGTAACTAATGTATTATGAGTAACTAAGGTTTTATGTAGGTTTTGGTGCGTTTATGATGTTAATAATTATTAATAAAGATTCAGTATAAAAATGTCTTAATCTTCAATGATACGATAAAATATATTTTTTTAATAGTATCAGTGTCCACAGATTTTCAATACATTGATTGTATACAATATTGAATTTAATTTTTTGTTCATGTGGTCTACATGAATTTTCCATTTTTAGTTGCGATCAATGTACACCCAAGAATTTGGTAGAATTAGATATATCCACCAGTATATCATCTATCATGAAATTCTTCAACTTTACTGATGCTTTGTCTGTATAAAATATTACACCCTCTGTTTTTGTACTGTTCAAGGTTAGTTGATTTACAGTATACCATTCCTTCACTACTTTGTACTCGGCGTCAGGTCTTAGTTGGTCTATAGAGTGATTTCCATTAGTAATATTCATAATTATATTTGTATCATCAGCATATACCGTAAATTTTACCGACAAATATTTCACAGTCTAAAATTTTATTTGATATTTGAATTTTATTGTTGATAGAATCTTCCACGTATCCTTCGGCCACAGTCGAAGATTTCCATCCTCCATGTCGCTTCAAAACACATATATCGGCCCCCGTATTAGCAAGAAGTGTGGCTGATGTTCTCCGAAAACAATGGCCCGTGTAGGCATCAGGATTTGGTAATTTTAGGTGTTTTGCTATTGAGCTAGGCATCTTTCCAATACTATTTATTCCAACAACTTGGTTAAAACATCTCTTATTTTGCTGCTTCAAAAACAATCGGCGACTGGTAGCATAACTTGGATGAAGAGCCGCATATTTTCGGTAAATGTCAGTATAATCTAAATTTGAAACTGTAAAAATTCATTGTATATTCGTTTTTGTATCGGGTACTTTAACAATCAAAATGGAATTTTCATCTTCTATGTCATCGACCGTCATTTTAGTGAGTTCCTCACGGCGGCAAGCACCCGAAATACCCAGTATTAAAACAACCTAAAAGGAAATCAGTAATTTAAAAAACACATAAAACAATCATCAAAAATCTGCCTTAACCAACAAATAGGTTTCATCATCTGCCTCTCTTATGAATTGTTCAACTTCCTCTCTAGTCAATACCTTAGATTTCTTAAGATGGTTTCCAACTGACAATTTTTTCAAATATGGAACCAACTTGGTAAATTTCTTAAATTCCACGTTTTCTTTAACATTGAGTGTTGCTTTCAACATAGAATATATTGCCCATAACGTGGAAGACTTCAGCTTTTTAGACTTCTCTGCAAAATATGCCAACAGAACATTTTCGAATATTTTTCTGGCTTTATTTGCTTCACACCACTCTTTAAATTGCTGATATGCATTTTCATACTGGAGCCTCAATTTCTCCGGTAAAAGATTTGAAATTAATGAATTGGCCGCATCTGTCAAGTTAGGTGGGGTACTGCTTACTTCATCGTCGCTCGAAATTTCCAAAATTTACAGTTATAAATATCACGCATGAAATTGACGCGAATGAAAAGTCACTCCAAAATAATTATCACGAACTGTCACTTTGTCAAAAAATGCCATTTTATTTCCATAGTTACAGTAATTACTTGATTTGGAAAAACAGTTTAAGCCAGTTCAATACTATTTTTCATATTAAGCTAAGCTTGTTACTTATTTTAGAACAATATTTTTGACGTTTGTAGAAAAAATTTTGTTTGCATCTCATGCGCGAAATACTTTGGTGAACTCGACAATTTTTTTTTAACTCGGCTGCGCATCGTTAAAAAAAATCAGTTCTCGATCACCAAAGTAGCAATTCGCGCACTAGATACAAAAATAACTATTCTTATGCGCCATTAAAAAAACCCTGATTTCGCACACTTGAAACAAAAATAACTAATTTATTTTCGTAAACTATAAATGATGAATTACTTGGTCAATGGGGTTTTTTCATATTTTTGCAATTAAGCGAAGCTTAGAGCTTAAGCCTGTTTTCAAGACACATTTGGTATGCGCCGTACGTTCAGCTCACTTTAAGCCTGGTTTGAGTTAAGCTTTCATAATTGAGGGCTTATCTTGTTAAGCCAGATATTTTGACATAGGTACCTGAGTTTCATACTTCTGTATGTTTCTTGTAGTGTATTATTTTTGTTAAATACTTAATTTGGTTGATCTTTAAAAATAAATTCCAATAATATGGAAGTGGAGGACGAAATGATCCTTGAAGATGACCTGGACGTCTTAGACATCATTAATTTTGGATTTCCACAATATTTGTACAATAGGCCAAACTATATTGAGGACATGGACGACTCAAGTTTCTTCAGAAGATTTAGATTAACAAAACCCACAGTAATATCAATTTTGGAAATGATAAATGATCAATTGGAATTCGAAAGTGATTTGTAAGTATTACATAGTATTTAGTAAATAAAGATCAAAAACTGTTTCTGTTGTTTGTATAATTATCTATCTTATTTTTAGAAATAATAGTGTATCCCCAGCAAATCAGGTACTGACTGCTTCAATGTTTTATGCTAGCAGTGCCCATCAAATTAATATTGGTGATTTCATGCACATGGATCAAAGCACTGTGTCTAGGATTATGAGCAAAGTCTCTTCCGTTATTGCCAGTCTGCATAATAGGTTCATCAAAATGCCAAGCACCCCACAAGAAATCCTCAGGTGTCAGAACAATTTTTACCAAGTTGCAAGGTTTCCCCGAATCATAGGATGTGTAGACGGAACTCACATAAAATTCTGCTCTCCTGGTAAGTACACACTTAACCATAGGTATATTTCTCTTGCTCTGCATTTAACACATTTAATAGGTACCAATATTACTATAGGATAGTCCTAGTCACTTCTCAAATAATAACTATTAGCAAAAATTACAAAATAAAACTCTTTTAGGTGGAGAAGATGCAGAGGTTTATCGAAACCGGAAATCATACTTTTCAATTAATTTGCAGTTAGTATGTGATAGTGAACTAACAATTCACAATATTGTGGCAAGATGGCCAGGATCAGCACATGATGCAACAGTGTTTAATAATAGCCGTTTGAGAACCAGGTTTGAAGCAGGAGAATTTGGAAATGGCATACTACTTGGTAAATTTGTGGATAACTTTTGATTTACAATAGTAATAATTTGCTCTTTTCTTAGGGGATAGTGGTTATCCACTGAAATCCTACCTGCTTACTCCATTAGCAAATCCAACAACTCGTGCTGAACAGCTGTATAATGAAGCACATATTAGAACAAGAAATTGCATTGAGAGAACAAATGGTGTCTTCAAGAGAAGGTTTCCAGCACTTTGTTATGGGATCAGATGCAATTTAAATAATGTGTTGAATATAATAGTTGCTACAGCTGTTCTCCACAATATTGCACTAAAGATGCATGAAGATGTTCCTCCACCACCTGAAGGAATAAATGCAGAGGAGTTAAATTATTTAAATAATCAAGGACAACTTCCAGCAGTAAATTTACAATATAATCCAGCACATGACTTTAGACATGATGTAGTTAATTATTTTGCAAATTTATAAAAAATATATATGAAGAATTGTTGTACAAACCACATCAAATCAAGTTTATTGTTATTATTATTAGAAATCATTTTTATAATTGTTATTGTTATAAATAAATGCTCATTTTTATTATTTAAAAGATTAATTAAGAAAGATTTGCACAGGTACAACATGGCAGATTGTGAAATCAATGCCTTCAAACTTATAGTGAACTGGAGGCATTATTGTGGAATGTTGCTCTTTTTTATTGGCTAATTCTATCTCTTGAATCTCTATTTCTAGCATGCGCTTCTTCATAATAAGGGCATTTTCAGCTTGGGTGTGTTTGAGTTGGCATTCAATTAGCTGTAGTCTTTTGTCCAGTAGAAGATCATATTTTTTACCCACATCAGGTCATTGGCTTAACTATTGTAGTTGGCCGTCTTCGATTGCTAGGTGTCGAGCTGAAAGCCTACAAAATTCTTTGAATAACTAATTGTTCACACCATAGTAAATTTAAGAACAGTCAAAATATTACACAAATAACAAAAACTTTTATTATAAGTTACAAAATTATTATTAAAGCCTATGAAAAAAGTATTCTAAATTATAGGTAACCTTAGTGTCGGCTCCAGAAACATTTTTTCCCAAACTTATTTTCTCCTTGCCAATCGGTTCTTTTATAAGGAGTGGTGAACTGATACGTGTTTGAAGTTGACCTGGGGTATATTTTTTCCAGGTTCTTTCTTTGCGGATATTATCGATGTCTTCATCAATATTCCTTGCTTGATCATGGGTACTACTCATGCTCTTGGTCATAACAGTAGTGCTCTAGAATAACAGCTATTAAACTTCACAGAAAATGAGAAAATATTGTCTATCTCTTTAATTTTAGAAAATATAAGCAAAATTTATCTAGAGTATGTTGAATATTACCTCTAATGACAATGTTGGTTCTATATAACCATCATCATTGAATATAAACTCAACAACATCCTCTTCTTTGTTTAATGCAATAACTGTCATATCAGCATCATCATCAAAGGTATTTTTAAGCCCTACCACTGTTTTTATGTTCAAAATGGATTCAAGAACTTGGTCCGCTTCATCTTTTTTAATTCTTGGAGGTGGTCCACCCCCAGTCAGCAGAGTTTCTTTCCTTTCTTGTGCTAGTGATTTTTTCAATTCTTTTTTTTTGTTAGAATAGCATTTTTGAAGACAAGCAGCATTTCTATATATGCCGGTGCTAGATGACGAATTAAATTCGTTTTCGATTACTTGCCAGGCCCTATTTTTTTGAGAAGAATATGTCCTGTCGGTTTTTTTGTCTTCCAATATACTTGCGTATTTATTGGCAATTAAATTCATCAAGTGCAGTTTTTCAGTACTTGTAAAATTTGGTACCCGTCTCTCCTTAACTTTTTCTTCAAAAATTGAATTCATGTTAATATAATAAAAAATGCGTTCTTTCTTTCTAGATAAGGTTAAGGTTGGCTTTACATTTCAAGACTTGTCCTTGTCACTTGTCACATAAAATATTTAATTTTCCTAAAAGATACAACGTTGCCAAGTTAATTTAACGCTTGGCTAAGCCCCGTTTATTATTCTGCGGAACATAACGAAAACTTTAAAGCCTGGCTTAATGTTTAAGCGAGCTTATGCAAGCCTCGCTTAGAACAGAAAACGGCGAATACGGCCATAAATGAATTATTACTATGTGTGGTAAGTTTAACTTGAAAATGAAACATTTTTGATGAATTCGGGTTCCAGGTTCAGGCAGCTACGGGTGATGCTATGGGCATATGTAGTTCATAATAAACAATTGGCTTAATTTTTTGAGTTCGACATAAAAATTAAAATTCATATTATTTGGGTATACGGGTCGAAACCTGAAAAACTTCAAGGTGGAGGTCGAAAGTCAATATGTATATTCTAATTCATTATTCAACAGGCGATAATTCTGAAATTGAATTAGCATGAACCACAATCGTAATGGCAAATTGAGGAAATAATCACGCAGAAAGAAAATTCATTAATTAAACATTAGCATTATCAGTTCAGAAAACTTTATCAAAGTAAAGTACACTATCAAAAAATTTGAAACCGTTTCTCTAAATTCTCTAATAAATTAATAATATGTATATAATATATATATATATATATATATATATATATATATATATATATATATATAATCTCTTGATAATTATTAGCAATAACAGGCTTGTTGAATCTCAAAAAACTCGATTTTATTAAAAACATTCGTGGCTTTATCAAAACTTTTGAAAAAATTGAAATTTCTTTGACATTTATTGATTTGAAAAAATTTGAATAGAAAAACTACTATGTTTCACTAAAATTAATAATTTGAACCTATTTCGAACATTACGTGGGTAAAGGTTTCTGTGGTTTCCCTTACCATCTTATAATAACAGATTTGAATGTTAATATTGGACTGAATAGCACGTAATAAATAACAAAGAACGGCCACAGCCGGAAAATTTTAGTGAAATATAGTAGTTTTTTTTTTCTATTCAAATTTTTTCAATTCAATAAAAGTCAAAGAAATTTCAATTTTTTCAAAAGTTTTGATAAAGCCACGAATGTCGTGGCGAAACGTCAACTTTTTAATAAAATCGAGTTTTTTGAGATTCAACAAGCCTGTTCTTGCCAATAATTATCAAGAGATTAGAAATAGTTCACAGGCAACAACAATTCGAATGAACAATTGTATATATATATATATATATATATATATATATATATATATATATATATATATATATATATATATATATATATATATATATATATATATATATATATATAAATATATATATATATATATATATATATATATATATATTTACAGAACAATACAAACAGCTGATGTTCTCCTTATTAGTACGATTAGAGCCATATAAGTTATGTCAGACTACCTGGGCGATTTAACATTGATTGCTTTCAATTAGTTAACTTTTCCTTCTTGCATTTTCAGCCATTCATTTCAATGAACAATTGTTATTGTGGTGTTATTGAGCATTATTCAATTTAGTTTGGGAGGTTTATTTAATGTAACTGAAATCTTGTAATTTGATATATTTAATATTTTCATTCCATGATTATTTAATTAGGACGAAGATTATGTTAAAAATGTGTTACGTTAGTTTATTAGTACTTCATTTTAATCAATGACTGAATAAACATTATTATTTTATTTTTTTTTTACGTCCGTGTGAGAGGAAAAATCTTTCATAGACTACCCTGAGAGTTTCCCTCACGCATTCTCAGGGTGTGTGAAACTCCGGATGTTGGTGGTTACTCACTAAAAAACCTCACACACATTCCTTGGAGTAGATCTTCATCCTGCCCTTACAGCGTCCCTTAACAAAAGAGATGAGCTGCAAGCGGCCTCTATAGTTCATAAGTAGTTCGAGTCATCAGGATGACTCGAAGTGACACGAGCAACACTGCTTATTATTATTAATATTATTATTATTATTATTATTATTATTATTATTATTATTATTAAGTAGAGATTTCATGTAGTTTCGTGATTTTAGAGGTTTTTCTCTTCACCGAAGCTTATGCTGATTTAGTTAGAGAATTATAATTTGTTATGTGAATTGAGTTGATATTATTGGCAGGTTCAATTGTTTTCTCTCACCGCCGCAATTTGAATGGATAAATTTCATGGGTTTTTCGCTGTTTTTCGGTATTCAAGCTTTGTGCATTTCTTCAGCACCTCCCTTGTAGTTGGAGATTTCGAATGTTTTTTCCATCCTTCGCAATTTTGATGTATGCATTTCTAGAGTTTTCGCAGGTACTTCAGCTTTGTGCATCTCTTCAGCCTCTCCAAATTAACTTAGACGATTTATAATTTTATGTTAAAAAGAACAAAAATGAGGGAAAAATACGATCTAAGTGGAAACGAAGCTCTACTGTTCACGTGTTTCTATATACATTCTGTGATCGGTTATTTTATAAATATAATTTTGCCGTAAGATCAATTTCCTTGTACCTCATTCATATCACCATCAATTTCCCAATTTCCCATTCTTACTGACAAACTTTAAAATTTATGAAAAAATCAATAATGAACAAATATGTTCTTTAGTGACAAGCTTAGAACGACAATTTATTCAGCAATTACGCCTAATAGATTAAAATTCACCAACAAAATTTCACTATTCCTTACATGTTGGTGTTCCTAAAAACTTCAAGGAGTGTCCGACTATAGGATGAGAAGGAGGTTGCTTTATCGTTGCCATCAGTTCGTAAAGTCTCCTTCTTCCCCGTCTGTAATTCATGTACCATATTATCGATGATACTGCCACAAAAATCACCAGAAACACAAAGATATTTTTTTGGAGTTCGTCCAACAAAACATGTGCTTCAAGTGAATACTCCATTTTCACCTTCTAAAACAAGAAAATTCCTAAGAATTCGTCTCTATGAATATATATAGATATATATATATATATATATATATATATATATATATATATATATCAGGGGCGGCTAGTCAAAGGAGGCTAAGGAGGCTAAGCCTCCTCAATAATATTCCGTGTATCACTAATATATATATATATATTATATTGAATAGTCAGCATTCAGCATATTCATATTAATCAAAATCATATTATTTTATGCACCTACCTTCCTTTCAACCTACATTATATAATATAATTTATTAATTAACATAGAAGGTATTTACATTTACTGCATTTCATTCATTTCAAGATTTGTGGCAACGCTGCGGAAAGCTTAGAAAGGTATATTCTCAACGTTCATTATGCCTGCCACAGAAAAGCAAACTCACACCACTTAAAAACAAATACTCCGAATGAATACTTCGTTGAAATAGAAAACCAAAACACATGTACATGGCAACACCGATAATTTCCAGCCTTATACAATGTCGACCAATCACAACTATAGAATCTCCCTGACATCGAGTAAAGTCGTTGATTGAATCGTAGTATGATCGTAATTCGTATTCGTACTGTCTGAATAATGGACGCCGGAATCAACTCGCGTTACGCGTATTGTTTTAAAATGAGTTTGATTACTGAAATTAATTTCAAAAATTTCAATGGTGACTTGGTGGAATTTTTGTTATCCCATAACTTTAGTGCCCTAAGTTATGAGGATAAAGTTTTGATAAAAACAAAAAAAACCTACCCCTGAATTAAACAATTTGGTGCAGCGTAACAGAAAACAAAACCGCGGGTTTCAATACATTATGAGAGACATCCTTGCCTAACCGGATCACAGGTAAAAAATAAATTATTTTGTTGGCAGTGTTTACTTTTTACTAGTGAAAATGTCTCTGTTTGGGGCTGCTTAGGATTTGAGGATTTAATTCTATACCTAGTTGAAAGTGTGGAATTTTTCACCGATAAAGTAACTTTAAATACAGCACGCGGATTAATATCTTACTTACAAGATAAGGAATTTATGTATTTTTTAAACATCTTTAAATTAATTTTTGAACAAACAGAAAAAGTTTTTCAAATCTTACAGCACAAGTTTTCAGATGTAATTTACTCACGAAATCGGCTCAAGTTTCTTTTGGAAAAAATTTCAGAATTTCGTGCAGAAGTTTATTTTAAAAAACTATTTTCTGTATTTCAAACTACTGATGATACGACTCAATTTAGCCCAAAACGAAAGAAATTCACTTACGCAGATATGGAGCTTCACTATAAGCAAATATTTTATGAAATGTTGGATACTATTAGGGGTCAAATAGAAATAAGGTTCTCTGATTTGAAAGAACTGCATTTCTTCGACTTACTCAATAAAAATTTGTTTACCGGATTTTCGGCTAATTTTCCAGATAACCTTTTGGAAAATTTATGTCAAAAATACACTTTATTTGATAAGGTGGCCATAAAAAGTGAACTGTGTGTTGTTTATAATGACAATGAAATTTTGGGGCAAAATGAAAATCATGTGGGGACTATTAAATACCTTTTTGATAATGATTTGAATCAAGATTTACCCCAAGTTTATAAACTCTTATGTCTAATTGTTTCTATCCCGGTGACATCGGCTTCCGTAGAGCGCTCGTTTTCCACTCTTTAGAGAATTAAAACTTATTCACGATATTCAATGAGCCAGGATCGTTTGAAAAATATTAGTTTGTTGTCTATTGAAAAGGAATTGGTAAAACTTTTGGCGAAAGACAAAAAATTTCATGAGGATATTATAGATCATTTTGCAAACGTTAAAGATCGCAGAATCCCGCTAATCTTCAAAAATATATACTAGCTTTTTATTTGCTCTCACCAGCTGTTAACAAATTAGCTAAGTAGGTAGGTAGGTACCTATTTTGTGAAAAAAAAAAAATTTGATGAAGTTTTTGTGAATATTGTAAATAGGAGTTGTAGGTCTCAAGGTAGACACTCGAAAGTGAAAACAAATTAATAGCTTAGGGTGCTTGTTTTACTTTGATTTTCTTTAAATTATATTGACCTTGAAATCCTAAAAATGTTCGCCTATGGTGTATTTTTAACACCTCTTGTAGCCTCAAACCAAAACCTCACGAGCCGCCACTGATATATATATATATATATATATATATATATATATATATATATATATATATCTATATATATATATATATATATATATATATATATATATATATATATATATAGGTATATATTTGAGTACCTCGAGAAAACAGTTTTAAAGATTTGGAAGATATCTTGTTTTTAGATAGGGCCGTATTTTGTAAAAACGCAATTTCACACAAAAAGGTAGCTTTCTGTTCGCCGACAATCTCATATGACGCCATCTCGTAAATTTTTGTGGTACTTATAGTGAATGTTTTTATTTTGGTTAGACTACAAATACGGTTCATTCGGTGTTATAATGGGCACATCACAATGCATATAACCTTCGAAGGAAACATTTGACTTCAATTTACAATTGTATCCAAATATATTTTCCGAAAAACACGAGTTTTCAAAAAAATATAGAACGAAGCTTGGCAGTCTAGGTACTAGGTATGAGCCTAGGAAATACGTAAAGTGAAAAATTTGAAGCAATTTTTGAAAAAACTGCGTGCACGGAATAGAACATAATGAAATTGAATTTCTAATAAAATAAGTTTCGTAGAAAAATTACTTCAGCGCATTCCCCATTTTAAATAATCATCTTTTGAGTTCATAATGACAGTCCAAACTTTCTGATGAATAACGATCATATTTCGACAACAGGGTGACCACAAGTTAAGATATAAAACACGACACAACCATTCCAAAATGAAACATTTGGCAGTTTATCAAGCATATTATATTTTATTATACCTAAGTATAATCCACAAGTTCAACTTTTGTATCTTTAATTAATTTTATAATTTCTGATATTTAATGTATAATTTCCAAATAGTGTCTTATTGGAAAAGACTGAATTCTTCTCACTTTAATAAGTTCGGAAAAGTTTAAAATAATCCATTCTATCGCGTACTTTCAACATCATTTGTTCAAAGTTCAATATAAATATACATGAATATATAATGAAATAACCCGATTTTTTATGCCAAATGAAAATATATATATATAATAAAAAAATAGAGTCGCATCCGTTCGAGTTGATGATCGTTGTTCAGGTGAGCGAAACTTGAAATTAGGAGTGCCTCAGGGCTCTGTCCTTGGACCACTATTGTTCCTCCTATTTATAAATGACCTCCCACTTATTTTGAGGAAAATTTTCATCAAATTACTGAACTCTAATAAGACACTACACCGGACTACCAGGATAATACTGTTCGCCGATGATTCCTCTATAGCGGTTTCAGGTGAGACGTTAGATGAATTACGATCTCTATGTGAGCTCATAATGCAAAGTTTCATCGAGTGGTGTCACAATAATAGAATTAAGATGAATGTCAATAAAACGGAATGCATTCGTTTTAGTGTATCTGGCTCTGGGAGAGAAACATTTATTGTTCAGCATTTGGATACGGTTATCTCATCTAATGACCATGTTAAGTTTCTGGGTATACACATTGATAGATGTCTAAAATGGCATTCGCATATTGATGCCCTATGTGAAAAACTCAACAGCTCCTATTACGCGTTAAGTAGAGTCAAAAGTTCTCTTCCGCTAAATTCTCTTATTAACGTCTACTATTCTTTGGTATATTGTCACCTATCTTACAATGTTTTGCTATGGGGTAATTCTTCAGAGGTTAATAGAGTATTCGTCATTCAAAAACGAATAGTTCGTTTAATGTTCGATTGCCATCCACGGTCCACTTGCAGACCCCTTTTCATAGACAATAGTATTCTCACTTTGGCCGCTTTATTTATATTTAAATGTCTAATATATGTGAAAGAAAATGAAGATAGTATTATAAAAATTTCTAGTTTTCATTCACATGATACCAGAAATAAGAATGAATTGTATATATATATATATATATATATATATATATATATATATATATATATATATATATATATATATATATATATATATATATATATGTGTGTGTGTGTGTGTGTTTATGTAAGGTACAAATTATTTGTTTGACCCGCATGTGGAACCAGCCTTTGACAAGTATTTCGAAATTTTTCGGTTTCATCAGAACAGCGTATGGAAAACAAACCACAAAAAAAATCTCTTTCTTTCGTTCGTTTTTTTTTTCTTTTTCAAGTTTTATCTTCATTGCTTGTCTACATCGTTCTGGGGAGCAGTCCCAAACACGATTGTTCTGTACAAGGGTCAGACCAATGATTTGTTTTTTTCATTTGGTATAAAAAATCAAGTTATTTCATTATATATTCATGTATATTTGATTAAACTTTGAACAAATGATTTTGAAAGTACGCGATAGAGTGGATTATTTTCAACATTTCCGAACTTATTAGAGCGAGAAAAATTCAGTCTTTTCCAATAAGAAACGATTTGGAAATTGTACATTAAATAGCAGAAATTATAAAATTAATCAAAGATGCGAAAGTTCAACTTGTGGAAACACTTAAGTATAATAAAAAAGATATATTTGATAAACTGCCTAAAGTTTCATTTTGGAATGGTTGTGTCGTGTTTTATATCTTAACTTGTGGTCACCCTTTTTTCGAAATATAATCGTTATTCATCAAAAGGTTTGGACTGTTATCATGAACTCATTATGAACTCAAACAATGATTATTTAGAATGGGGAATGCGCTGCATTAAACTTTTTCTACGAAACTTATTTTCTTAGAAATTCAATTCTATTATATTCTTTTCCGTGCTCTCAATTTTTTCAAAAAGTTTTTCAAATTTTTCACTTATATTATAGGCTTATACCTAGTACCTGGACTGCAAAGCTTCGGCCTGTATTTTTTTGTTAAAAAATCGTGTGTTTCGGAGAATATATTATGATACTATTGTAAATTGAAGTCAAATGTTTCTTTCAAAGGTTATATGCATTGTGATGTGTCCATTATAACAACAAATGAACCGTATTTTTAGTCTTACCAAAACAAAAACATTCACTATGAGTACCACAAAAATTGACAAGATACCTACCTTTTTATGTGAAATTCCAATCTAAAAATATCTTTCAAATCGTTAGAGCCTTTTTCGAGGTACTCAAATATATATATATATATATATATATATATATATATATATATATATATATATATATATATATATATATATATATATATATAACACGGCATATCTTCTAGAATATAAAATGCACCAAAATGAAATTTGGTACGGGTAAATGAGATTTGCTATAGGTAAGTGGTATGTGAAGAGGAGAGTTACTTCTTATTTTTCATTTGCCGATCACTTCCGGTATTACCGGAAATGGATTTCTCAGACAATTCTAGATCAAAATATGGAATTTTGAAAAGTTTTTTTCTATTTGATTTTTTTAGATTGACTCTTAATATTGCATGTAGGTGGCCATGATCGGAGGTAAACTAATCTATGGACCCAAGGTCATATCAGCAAATGGAATTCGTAATCTTTTAGGTATAAGATAAATTAGAAAAATTATACTTATACTCGTGTCTATTATTTTTCGAATAGCAATCATTTTTGGACGAGCCATGACGCATTATATTTTGCAGTTTGTATATATCAATTCTTCTACGGAAAACACCCACGTTAGCACTCAAATTATTTGAAAATGCAATATCATTATTTCTTCAAAATAATATTTTTAAATGCCAATAGAACTCTTTCTTCTAAGATTCCAAGAATGTTTGGGGTTGTTACATAGTAGACTCTTTCACTGTCATTCCTATCTTAGTGAGTGCTTCTTTCGAAGAACTGCAACAAATATTGCATCTTGGCTATCCATGGCATACTTAACAAATGTTAATAAATTATCAGCCAGTATATTCCTTAGTTACATCTTATTTATTTTCTCATTTTCAATCCATTCGTAAATAAATCAGTAGATATCGTTAGATACGTCAAAAGATTGGTTTTTCGGAAAATGCTTGTCAAAAAAAGGTTGTCATTCGAAAAATAATAGTTAGACACGAAAATGTGATTCTGCCAACTTGACTCATTCATATCTTCCGTACTAGTCACTAAACTTTACGATTATAATTTGCTACCGTCACCTAATCCCAGATACAATATCAAAACTCTAATAAAATAAGTGAACGTAAAATGTTACAATATATATATGGTGTTCACATTTAAAAATTTAAACCGGAAGTGACTGGAAAGTATAAAATATAAAAAAACGCTCATCTTCACATACCATTTATCTACACCAAATCTCAATTTGGGTACGCTCAATATTCTAGAAGTTATGACTTGTCTAAAAGAATCGCCGACACCCTTTATATATATATATATATATATATATATATATATATATATATATATATATATATATATATATATATATATATATATATATATACTATATATATATATATATATATATATATATATATATATATATATTTATATATGAAAAAAAAAATTCTGGATGAATCGGATGATTTCAGAAGTAACGACGTTTCGACTTCTGTTGGGCTTCACAAATTAAAAAGTTTAAAGAATTATTATTCACTTATCTCAATCTGCCTACTCCACGAATAAATAGCTACTAGTTTTCAATTCTGAGAAGTAAGATATTTACCTTTCAGAGTGAATTCTGTTGTCAGAAGGCTAGTAACCATATAAACAAGTTGTTTCTAATACATTTCATTTCCAGAATAACAGTTTATTATCACGATTAGGCAGACTGCAGCTTTAGAGTTAAATATCAGTTGGTATAATGAAAAAAATTACCCTTCCAACATCACTTATATTTTAACATTAAATTAATCAAAGTTAGAACGGATGCTGATATCTCTTGAAAACTAATTCAATGTTTATCGTGATTTACACACAGTCATTAAAGAATATACTACTTTAATTCGAACCATTCTGATCCCAATCCACGAAATTTATCAAAGCAGAAAAACAAATGAAACTAAACAAAGAAGAAAAATGTTTCTGGAAAATATCAATTGAGTTTGAGGAGTATCTGTGTTTTCAAGAAACAAAAGTTATCAACATTTTCTTTCAAAAGAAACAAAAATGAAATGTTAAATTATGATTTCTCACTTGAGAATAGATGACATGAAAAATAAAGTCGGGAATTATTACTATAAAAATATTGTTTTATTTACCTGTGTTCCAAGATATTCAAAAAATACACTATGACATTCAGTACTTCAATATATTGATAATAATTGTTTTATATTAATTCCAGTCGGAGGAAAATTATTTTAAATTTGACTAATTTTTTCTGAGCGTCTTCATCATTTGATATATGAAAAAGCATTGAACATTAAGAAATTACCAACAAAACTCGTCATACATAAATATTAATTCCTCATTGTTTTAATAACAAATATCTGCTACTGACCTTGTGATCTCAAATGCAAATGTAACCTAAATATATTAACTGGAAGTAGGCTCACAGTTTTTCAAGAAGTTTCAACAATAGCATACAAATGCTTCTTTTCAATATCATCCACTCAACAATCCACCCCAATATTAAATAGATCAACTTCAGTTACCAGACGCATTCAACACCATTCTCCACAAATGAAAAATAAAATAATCAACTTCGTAAACTGAACTATTCAATGAAAAATATATTTCAGTCACTACAACAAAGAACCTTTTCATTTTGAAAAAATATATACAACACAGACTTCATCATATTGACAGTTCCATTTTTTAAGAGATTCAAGTCACAAAAATGTTTCGACAATGTTATAAATCTTGTGTAAGCCAAGGTAAACATATATGAGCAAGTGAGCAAGTGTGTAAACGAGCGAAAGGTGTATAAGCGAATTAAATTCTTGTGTGATCGAGTGTGAAGTTGTGTAAGCGAGTGTAAAGTTGTTTCAGCGAGTATAAATGTGTGTAAGCGAATGTAAAGTTGTGTAAGCGGGTATAAAAGTATATAATCGAGTAGAATGGTTTTTAGGCGAGTGTAGAGGTATGTGAGGAGTTTAAATAAGTGTAAATGTGTGTAAATGTATGTGAGCCAATGTGAAAAATGTGTAAATGTATGTAAGCGAGTTTGAAAAAATAGAAGCGAATGCAGAAGTATATAAAAAAGTGTATAAAGTTCTCATTTTTCTTTTATATATAGATACATAGCTGAAAGAATCCATTTAAACAATTGCAAAAGTAATGAACTAAACGATTACAATAGACCTTTTCATCATATGACAAGCGCATGCGCAGCCGCCATGTTGAAAGAGCGGGAATTTGAAAGTTTCGTACTGTTTTGTACCATAATGGCTGGGCTAGCTATATTATCTCCGAAAATCTATCGATCATTGAAATGAATTATTGATGGTACTGTACTTTTTCACAATTCGGTTGAAACATATCATTGTGATCAATTAAAAAGGTGGCTTAAGTGCCACGGACGTTCTCAAAAAGGCAAAAAAGTGAACTGGTTGAAAGGTTAGCAACGAGAACAATATTATATTAATTCAAATATTATACTAACAAATTAAATTTGTCAGGGTTAAGAATTCTATACGAAATGAAGTACCTGTTGACCCTGCTGTTGACAGAGGAAAATGGCTGGGCGTTTTGAAGAAAAGAAATGTGATCCATAACATCTCAAGCCAATAATTATCCGCAAGTTTGGTAACCATTTCCTTCAAATGATGTGCCAAAAAACTTTAATTATGGATGTATTCATCATTATTTAGTAACATCGTGTATAAATGATGATGATGATGAAAGTGATATTGAAAATGTGAACAATAATCAACACTCAAATGAAAATTATAGCACATCTAAGCTTAAATATTTGGATGCCAGTGAAAAAGATAGCTTACCCTGTACCAGCAAATTATACATTGAATGCTTCAAAAAACTATTAAAATTTCTAGAACAAAAAAACAAAAATAGATGATAATAGTAAGCTTTTATTTTCAATACAATAACAACAAAAAAATTATCAAATTTGATATATGTATAAGTGCATTAATAGAGTTAATAAATGACTTTATTGTCATTTATTTATATATACAAATCTTTATAAGTTCAATGGAACTTTTATATACCTATGGTAGAGAAAATGTTTGATAATTTCTATTAACTATTTGTCTTGTTTATCAATTTACACAATTATTACATTCTTTTGTATTTATCAGTCAAAGGCTACAGGATTTTGAAAGTTAACCACACATGCATAAACAAATATAATTTGTGACATCATGGTATGCATATTCAATGATAAAACTGTTTGAAGAAGTCAAGCACTACTTCTCCAGCTTGCAAAAAGTCTGCAAGTTTCGATCGTTTAAATATTTCAGGATCTGATATTGATCCTTCATAAGCATCAGATACAAAACTAACTCAGCCATTTGGAGTATTGTAAGCTAAATCTTCAATCAAATATCCCATGCGCAATCTCAATGATACCAAAATTAACTATTGCATTGATTGTTTGGATTTTTGAATACCCAATACTAAGTATAAGTCTTCACAAGCTGGACTCAAAAATCTTGTAAAGCTATAGAATTCAGACATTTTTCCATGGCTGAACTTTTCGGTTGATTAACCTGAATAATTTTATTACACATTTTCACGAAATCGGTTTGACTTTCTCTGCTTCCAGTAGTTTTGATGGTTTCTTCACTGATTTCACTTCTTCCAAGTACAGCCATCTCCGAAGATAAGGAATTATCTGGAAATTGTGAATTGAAACACAAATTTTTATCAATAATACTGTGAACCTCTTCATGAACCGTTGATGTCTATAATAATAGAAAAGAGTTTTAATTTTAATCTATAGACTTTTACATTTAATCTTTACCTGCTTAGCAATGACAGTGTCCTTTATTTTTGTTGGTAGAGATCCATTTGTTTCTTCCATATCAACTCTTTTCTATTTGTTTAATAAACTGGTTCTTGCTTTCAGGACCTACAAACAAGATAGATGTTATAACTATAAACATCTTACTCATTGAATAACAATACCTTAATTGATCAATCAATTTGTTGAAATTCTTGATAGCTCAGAAGATTGGGATTTTCTTCAGTTGGACTTTTTCCATGAAAATGTAGTGAACAGATATAAGTATCTTTAGTAACAACATCAATCGTTCGAAAACCTCTGTCACTTCGACCACATTTTTTCACCCATATATCACATTTTGAACATGTTTTGATATGTATTTTGCCTGATGATTTGATAATTCTTTTTTGATGTTGTAGGCAAGGTTTTGGAAAATTTATGAAGTAATAAGTATTGGCTTTGAATGCCTTATACCGTGTATCACTCTCACATACTTCATAACAACACTGTTTTGTTGTTTCTTTTCGTACAGATAACATCACTATAGGTGACTTGAAAAATTTATTTTGTAATTAACACACTTCTTGTTTTATTTTTCTGTTACTTTACTGCAATTTATTTCATGTATTTAATAGTTGTTGATTTAAATTTTCTGAGCACAGGTATTTTAACATGCTTGTTTACTAAAAACAGTACGAAAAAGATGGCGGAAACGGACGCATGCGCACAAAAAAAATTCTGTGATGAAAAGGCCTATTCTCAAACGGGAGTTCAAATTAGCGCTTTGTCCTCCTTCGAAGATTTGCTTATCTAAAACTATTGCAGTCAAATTCGGCAAATTTCTTAATGCATCGTCGATTCTGATCCCGGAAAGTTTATGCAGAGACACATCCAAGTATTTCAGACTTGGCAGGTACTTGAGACTTGAGGTGTCGAAAATTCAAAGTTGCCAGGCGGTTCCTGTTCAGATGAAGCTTTTCCAGATACTTGAGCCCTACAAAAGTATCCGGTCACAAATACGCCAACTTATTATCACTCTATTTGATTATTTCGATGTATCTTGGAGGAGAAAAGCAATATCTGTAAATTTTTTTCAATTTCTTAATCAGCCCAGTAGAGTTCTTCGAGCATAGTTCTGATAAATTCCTTGTTACCTGCAAAATAAACTTGTAAACAAATAAACTGAAATGATTTACTTCTCTTCACCTAATATCTCGACGTCCGCCTCTCAAATGGGGATATATTTCAATAGTATTGAGTTCTGGAAAGTGTTATGGTCGAATTTGACTTCCGTATGCAGGACCCTCTTTTTCACTGGGAACTCTGGGCACGAGCCCTGGACCCCGCGATCGATAGGGCCCCCTAGATCCTGCCACATCACCAAAGGATAATTTATTACCGAAAATAAAAATCAACCGACTATGACTGTCTTCGATTCTTACTTGCTTATTAGCTTTTTCATGGGCGAAGCTACTCTACTCTCGGCCGAAATTCAGGCTTTCCGATTTCAGCATGTTCAGATGAATTTAAACATATAAAAATAAAATTATTATGAAGACGTTAACCAGTGGGATAAAGTCTTCATTTAACAGAATACTCGAAAAATGTTGATAGCGAAAATGAAAAAACTAATATTATATTGTAAATATATCATATCTTGAAATTAGGAAAAAATTGAAGCCACATTTCCAAATATAGAAATCGCTTTGGGAATTTTTTTAAGCAGATGAACCAGTTTGTTGTTGATGCCCATATAGTGTGATATGATCAAAAACACAGATTTCATTACCTCTTTGAGCATTTGTTGAAATAATAATTCTTTTATCATTAACCTTTGTTATTTTTTCCATAAAATGAGTTTGTTTTCAGCTTTTCATTACAATACAGGATGTTCCATTTTTAAGATAAAGAAATTACTCATAAGTAGAATATAAAAACATCTTTTGCTTAGAAATCATGAGAGATATGTATAGGGAACCCTGATATAGTTTTAAAGGGAATCTAATACTTCGTCAAAATATGGCATTATATACAGAATGTTTCATTTAACTTTAAGAAATTATTCAATAAAAAATGTGCCCAAACTTTGATTCATTTTTTTCACCACTCTTTTAAATTTAACCTTTCAGATAGGCAGTATATTCAGCTGCAAGCAGCTCGTTACATGTTACAGGGTGTAAACAATTTTTGAATTGTGGTCCGTATTTTATGATTTCTCAGAATTTCTCAGCAATGTTTAGTTTTAGGTATGGGAAATATAACAGAAACTCACCTTTATTTGGTCTATAGTATCTGAAAATATAAAAAATATATGGTGTTCCATAAAAATATAACTTCGATATGTATCTTTTTTTTGGGTCACCTTGTATATTTCAAAATAATTTTGGGATATTCTCCTCATGGACCCACATATGACTGTGCAAAATTTTTTTTTCCCACTTTCTTCATTTCTCATAGAAACACCGAGGCGAATGTGGTGGGCCACCCTGTTTATATTTATATTTATATATATATATATATATATATATATATATATATATATATATATATATTGATATATGTAGTATGTAATTTTGACTATAATGATGACCGCAATTTGTATTGGGGAACAATTAGAAATATGTTAATTCACTCCGAGTCAAATAAGCTGCACTGAAGAGATTCCAGAAGATCGAAACACCATTGGTTTGTGAATGCAGATTTTGTGTCGCGGAATAATATAACCAGCCCCCTTGGAAAGTTGTTCGATAGTTTTCAAATTATTGAAGAATTTTCCTTGATCACTTTATGTTATATATTGAATTGACTATGGTGAACTTGTATATTTTTCATGATTAGAAAGTTGTTTTACATAATCAATGTTCATTCAAATATTTCTAGAACTATTCAAACTTAACGATTTCACAAACACTCTTTTGTCTCTTTTCCTAACTTTCTTTTCCACCAAAAGAATATTTCTATGTTTTACTCGTTGCAGTTCCATTTCATAGAATCCTCATGAAATAGGTTCGTTGTTTTCATCTCTCAATAGATATCTGATTGGATTTGTTGTTTAAAGTTTTTGCACAGTAACTATCTCATTGGACCAATTAGAAGTAAATGAGTTATCGAAAAGTCTTCGGTATTTACTTATTCTGACTTAGACACCAACCTTGAATTTTGAATTCAGATTTCCAATTTTGAAAGTGTTGTATGGTGTACATAAAATGCGTTTCTCATTCTTTGCATTCACCTGATTCGATCTCATTATAAAAGTTTTTTGAATGGTGTTGTTGTACAAGTCAGTAAGTACGGACAGCTTTTTTTTCCACAGACATAATGCTTTTACAGACAGCTTGAGCAGAAAGCTTTTTCTAGACAGGAAATTTTTACAGACCAGTTGTTGTTGTTGTTGTTTACAAACCAACAGACAGCTGGAACAGACAGTTTAAACAGAAAGACTGCTTTTACAGACCTGTTGTTCTTGTTGTTAAATAAACCTGAAGACGATGAATGAAATTAAATGAAAATCAAACCTTGTCAAAGTTTTGAAAAAAAATCTAACTGAACTCAAAAGAGTCTGTTACTCCAATAATCAGCAGATTTCAGGACTTAGCCCAAATACTCAAATTATAAAATTTGTATCTTAAATTTATTACAAGAGTGCTTAAGGAATATTCATCGCCTATAGGTAATCCCTACCCTGAAATTGCCCTTACGATAAACAGACAGCTTGAAAAAACAGCTTTTTATAGACAATCAGGTTTTACAGACCAGTTGTTGTAGTTATTGTTGTTGTTTACAGACCGACAGCCAGCTTTAACAGATCGCTTAAACAGACAGACTGATTTTACAGACCTGTTAAAGTTGTTGTTAAATCAACCTGAAGACGATGAATGAAATTAAAAGCAAATCAAACCATGCCGAATATCTGAAGAAAAAACTAGATGAACTCAAAAGAGTCTTCTCACCAATAACCATCAGATTTCAGGACTTACACCAGAAACTTAAAACAGACGATTTAAATCTTAAATTCATTAGAAGAGTGCTCAAAAAACTAGAGCATGACTTCCTTTCAGACAAGGCTGTGTATTCTTCAGGTTTTGTAGCACAAGAAGATGATACAATCGAAAATGATGAAGAACATGAGGAATTTGATAGAATTCTGGAATAAAGCAAAAAATATATTCATACATTTTCGGAGTTTCCAGAATTGGTTCATTGGTTTATACTTTCCCTTCCCTTTCGCGTGAATATATTGGTGAAATTATTGCTGATACACAGAATAAGTTGCTAAGTTCCGATATTGGGTAAGATTTAGCCCAGAACTCGGAATAACTACTGATAGCTTAAGAAATTCTATCACATATACTGCTACTTCTAGTCTATTTGAATTATTATTCATAACAGGATTCCCAAACTTTTCGCGAAGCCCTTTTCTAATTGAAATGTTTCCGTGGCGCTCTACCCTGATATGAAAATGTAGTAGTGCGACTAATCTTGAGATATATTGAAGAAACTAAAAGTTGTATATTTTAATTATTTAATATTTTTATTTTCACTTCAATAATATGAAACTCATTGATATTCAAGGTGGTGGATGAGCCTTCAAACCTTCGTGTAATTTCTCAGAACGTGGAGTTAAAATTGTGTACAAGCCACCCACATTTGCCTTCTCAAGTTGATTTTCACTATGTACTTGCTTTTCATTACAGCCACCGCCTTAAATCCAGTTTTTCAGAGATACATCGTCGAAACTTTATTAAAAATCCACTTTTATCACTTCAACGAGAGAAAATTCTGTCAAATTTGGATTTCAAAATTTTGTTGCCAGATAACTCGAAAATTTTATTTCTATAGTATTTCCCAAACCAAGTATGAGTTGAGAAATATGCCTTTGAAATATGGTTTTCATATCTTGTGGAAGATTAAGTGCATTTGACGTAAAATACTGAAAAAGAATCATTGATATCATCTTTTCCATAACTTGAGCTTATCATGAAAGCTGATATTTTGTCCGATGATATCAAAAAGAGAATTTTTTCTCCTTGCAGAGAGACATTAAGGAAATTCAGCTTTTGCTTATATATTTTTCAAAAGATCTTCCAGAATTTTCCAGATGTGTCACGGAAGGCACATCGACATATCCAGCCCGATAATACCTTACGTTCCAGAAGGATTAACAACTTGCAACAATATTCTGGTCAATACAGGGTCAAGTAAAAATAGACCACCCCAAATATTCCGATATTTGTATGTCTTCACTTTCAGTTGAGTTATGCCAAATGTGTCACGATACCCCTGTGAAGTGATTACGGCCCTCCGGAGCATCGCGGCTCAAAGTTTGGGAAACTCAACATTGGGTTCAATTGGATAAAAAAATTATTTTGATATAGTCAAAAGAACTAGCGATCATAAGTGGAATTATAATTTCAACGAACATATTGCAGAAAATGATTCTCAAAAGTATAGGGAAATTATTGGTAAACTAGCAATTGCTTCTCTAATCACACAGATACCTCGTTCTTAACACATATCTAAAAAAACAAGGTGGACAAATGATGATGAACAAAATCAATAACAATTCAGTAGATTTATTTGTTTGGAATGAGCTAGTTGATAGATTACATTTGTTAGTTTCCTCCCAAACAACAGGGCATACTGATCATATAAACGAAATTAAATCAATTATAGAAAAACAGAGTGAAGTTCGTGTTATAGAATGAGTATTGAAACCACATCCATTTCTATAATCGTATGCAAGAATATAAAGATCATTTCGGATATTATACTTATAAAATCCTTGTACGTTTTGAATTAGACAAAATTGATCCTTTCATTTTATTCCAAACTGAGGATTATTGGGAATTTCTCCTAGAACTAGACACCATTTCAGAAATTCATGCTCATCCTGGTGGCTGCACATTATGATTAATGATGGAAAACATAGAATTAACGAAATGAAAGAATAAGTTCATGAAAAATATAAACTTTTAATTGAATCTTTCATAGTTTTTCATTCATTCTTCTATTGAATACCGACAACAAAATGAAAATTAGACAAATCGAGAAAGATGTTGTTGATGAAATCCACAGTGCTCGGGTCAATATCCCGAGACGAAAGTTTTTATTGAAAGGTTTGGATGATTTGATTTATACAGATCTGATTGATATGATACCATACGCACGAGAAAACAGCAGTTATGAATATATTATGTCATGTCTAAACTGTTTTTCAAAGAAAGCTTGGGTTGAGCCGTTAAAAACGGAATAGGCTGAAGATATTGCTAAAGCTATGAATTAAATTCTTGTGAAAATAAACAACCGAAAATTAGGCAATCGGATTTACGGAAATAATTTCACAATGAAAGCTTGAAAAACATATAGAAAAGTTTAACATTATCCACTACAATACCTGGAGTTCTAAGAAAGCTTCAATTGTTGAGAGGTTCAACAGAACATTCAAGAATATGTTATGGAAAGGATTTAATTCGAACGGTTCATATAAATTCTTAAATATATAAGAAGAACTTGCTGACTTGAACAAAAACACCATTCACAGAACTATTAAAATGATAAACGCATTTTGAGTACAGCATACAGCCACATCGAGATTGAAAATCTGAATTCAAAATTCAAGGTCGGTGTCTAAGTCCGAATAAGTAAATACTGAAGCCTTTTCGATAAACTATATACTGATCTGTAAAACCTGCCTGTCTATAAAAAGCTGTCTGTCTATCGCAAGGGCAATTTCAGGGAAGGGGTTACCTATAGGCGATAACTCTTCTTTTAGCACTCTTCTAATGGATTTAAGATTCATTGTCTATTTTGATTTCAGCTAGCTCTTTCTTCAAAACTTTTACAAGGTCTGATTTGTTTTTCATTTCATTCATCGTCTTCAGGTTAATTCAACAACAACAAAAACAGGACTGTAAATGTAGTCTGTCGGTTTAAGCTGTCTGTCGGTCTGTAAACAACAACAACAACAACAACTGGTCTGTTCAAGCTTGTCTGTTAAAGCATTCTGTCTGTGGAAAAACTGTCTCTCTAAGTAGTATGTACCGGATGTTCCATTTTGGGTGTTTTTGATTGGTTTCTTCGTTATTTTTAAAGATAGGGGGTTGCGGTATTCGCGACACTGTGCTACTTTTTGGTAAAACTGAAGATGTTGTCAACAAAATCTTGATAACCCTTTTAGTTTTTGAGATACAGGGCATTTTTGAGGGCATTCTGGTGCCGTTGTCCTCCAACTTCTCGAAAAAGGTGAAATAACATTCTTATAGTTTTTTTTCCCAGAATACAGTCGTGTAGATAATTTTTGTTTTATATTTTCTATTTTTGAGTTTTAAAGCAAACTTAAGTTTTTTTGAATGGAACACTCTGTATATTCATAGATTATAAAATTTGTCTTTTGTTTAACTTTTCAAAAATATATGATAGTATCAACTTTTGTTTAGAGACGCATAAATAAATGACAAATTTCTAAAATTAAATGCATAATTCACTAGTAAGCCATGGATAACAATAATAAATAAGTGAAAGTTACATATTACTAACGAAGAATTGGATACCTTGTTCATAGGTATCTTTCAATAAAAAATACCTATAGATCTTTTTTCTAACAGTCAGTTTGTAACAACAGTTTTGTAGCGTAAAGTAACAATATAACAAACACAAAAAATTACATAATAAAATAAAAATTAAAGGTGATGTTCAAATTGACAATCATATTCTTCAATGCACAATTGGCACATCTTTGTAATTATTTGAATAGCGTTTAAAAGAACCTTTATTTTCATTCGCAGATTTCGAAAGGCTAAATGAATTGCCTCTCGAATTTCTGCAATGCCGTCAGTTTTTGGCACTTCAATTCCCTTCTCAATTTTTGTACATGAGGACGAAGGTGTTGCTTCCATATATTCCAAAGGATCTATCTCTTTTCTTTCCCTGTTCTCCTTGTGGAATGTTTTAACATGCGGGTGAACAAATGATCCGTGCCGAACTAAATTTTTTTTTAACGAGCAAATATCTCAGAAAATGGTTGCCGTCTTTCGGGATATC
This sequence comes from Cynegetis impunctata, assembly GCA_030704885.1. Taxonomy (NCBI): domain Eukaryota; kingdom Metazoa; phylum Arthropoda; class Insecta; order Coleoptera; family Coccinellidae; genus Cynegetis; species Cynegetis impunctata. The sequence continues at coordinate 34,973 of JARQZK010004372.1, forward strand.
TAACAAGAAAAAAATTGAAATGATAATATAAATTTTCACCGCCATAATAGCTTACTCATCTTAGAAAATATAATTCCGAAGCTCCTTCAGAATTTTCATTACTCTGTATAAAACTTAACAGAATATCATATTATTCATAATTTTCATACGCTGCCATTAATTGAAGACATTAATAAATATCAATTTAATAATAATACCAAAAGAACGAAATTCAACAGCTTCAGAACCAATAGTATATCCAAAAACCAATGGGATTTTATTTTTGTTTCTTGTCGTGAACAATATTCATGGCATACTTTTAAATTATGCATTTAATTTGAGGAAATTGTCATTTATTTATGTACTTCTGAAAAAAAGTGCATACTATTATACATTTTTGCAAAGGTAAAAAAAAGACAAATATTATATTCTAATATGTAGTGTTCCATTCAAAAAAACATAACTTTGCTTTATAACTCGAAACTAGTAAATATGAAACAAAAATTATCTACACCACTGCATTCTACAAAAAAAAATCTACAAAAATGTTATTTTACCTTTTCGATAAGTTGAAGGACAACGGAGATACGAGGGGGGTCACAAAATGCGACATTTTCAAAAATGCCCTGTATAATAAAAACTAAAAGGGCTATAAAAATGTTGTTGACAGCAGCTTGAGTTTTACGAAAAAGTAGCATAGTATCGCGAAAACCGCAACCCTCTATCTTTAAAAATAGCAGAGATACCCCGCAGAAGTACCCAAAATGGGACACCCTGTACTTGCTGACTTGTACAACACCATCCACAGAACTTTTGGAATGAGACCAAATCGAGTGAGACCAAAGAATGAGAAATGCATTTCAGGTACAACATACAGCCACATCAAAATTGAAAATCTTAATTCAAAATTCAAGGTTGGTGTCTAAGCCAGAATAAATAAATAACGAAGTCCTTTCGATAAATAATTTACTCCTAATTGGTCCAATGAGATACTTACTGTGCGAAAAGATTAAACTTCAAATCCAATGACATATCTATTGAAAGATGAAAACAACGAACTTATTTCATGAGGATTCTATGGAATGGGACTGCAACGAGTAAAACATAGAGATATTCTTTTGGTGGAAAAAGAAATTAGGAAAAGAGGCAATTAAGTACTTGTAAATTAGATAATTCTAGAAATAGTTGGATAAGCACTGATAATATAAAATAAATTCAATGAATAAAAACTTTTTTAAGACATTTATTATTCAACTTCTTGTTACGAAAATTTTGCTAATAAGCCAAGCCTGTTGTGTAAGTGAAAATTACCATTACCGGTTTCATTAAGTGTGTGTATATATATATATATATATATATATATATATATATATATATATATATATATATATATATATATATATATATATACCTTTTCCTATATAAAGAATACTTGATATGAAATATTGCTTGTTTCATATCCATAATTTTTTTTTTCTTCATAATTTTTACTAATACATGGCATTCAAGATATTGAAAGATGAACGCATATATTATGATCTTGATGTTTATTTCAATCAATTCTGATTTCTCAAAACGCCATGGGCGACTTGATAAATGATAAATTTCTTATAATCAGTTTGCAAGATGAAAATGTGCATTTTATTTGAGAACGTGAAGAGATATCGATTAGAATGTATCTAGGTATTCGATAGATAATTGAATTTGAAATTTGTTAGTGACATAAAATACGGGGTGTCTCATTTAAGTTAAACAAGTTAGTGCCGTTTGAAGATTGCATTTATTTTAACTCTATTTTTACACATCAAGTCCAAGTTATTCAATATTTCACAAGTGCGACATAAAGTTTGATCCAGTTAGTAGGCCTTATCATTAATTTGGTTAAAAACAAGAAAACACCAGTTCAAGCCTTAAAACTGTACTACATTTTCACAAAATACGAGATATTTCGTAAACCATAAGGTTTAGGTGAATTAAACTTCAATGAAACTGGCATTTGTTTTCATCGTAAAATCCAAAAAATGAAATAGTATACAGGGTTTTCCATTTAAAAAATAACAACTGTGAAACTCTTCGTGTTTTTGGCACAACCTGGACAACATGAATACATATTTTCAAAATGTAGTTCTGCTAGGTCCCTATCCATCCTAGAGATGAAACTTGTATAAAATCAAATACTTTAGCCATAACTTTTCGTGTTTAATAACGTGAATAACCCGTGAATATATATATATATATATATATATATATATATATATATATATATATATATATATATATATATATATATATATATATATATATATATAACCTATATATATATATATATATAATATATATATATATATATATATATATATATATATATATATATATATATATTATATATATATATATATATATAGGTATATATATATATATATATATATAATTGAATAATTCTATTAATATATTTCATTTTTCACTATTACAATTTGACAACTTGCTAGGTTATTCAAACTGAAAATCTAATAGTCCAGTCAATGACGGTAAAAAAATATAAACTGTGTATTTATCCCATACAGCACCGATTTTTATGAAAATTTGGATTTAGGTTCTACTTAACATTTATTTCAAAGTCTACCCTGTGCCAGGGGTTGCTTTTTCTCTGGGGGTGAATGCCACCCCTTCTCGAGATTGAAAAATTTTTCATTGAAAATAAGTACGGAAGTCGATGAATTGACTAATTCCTAGCAACTTTTGTTCAATCAAGCTTCTTCTGAAAGTCAACACTTTTCGACTCATTCGCGACTGAAATTGTCGGTTTTCAGGCAAAAAAAAACACGTTTTCAGATTTTTTTTCGCGAATAACTGGAAAAATATGCATTTAATCGCAAAATTATAGCTTATAAAAAACAAAGAAAATCGTATATTTGTGATGTATTGTGACCCAATACAATCGAAATTATTGCTTGTTGAAAGTTGGTATTCACCAATTTGTGTATTCATCAATATAGTAATATACATATTCCAATTTCTACAAAAATGTGCTTTTGGTTTTTCCCCATCACTCGCTTAGTTTTTAAGCAATCAACTCCTTTGAATGAGCATTTTGTAGTGTTCTTTAAGAGCTATGAGCTCATTTGAATAAAAAAAATTTCAGACCTTATTCTCAAAGAAGGAACTTTGCGCGAACACAAGCAAGCTTTAAATGGCCATATCTTACTCAATTTTTATCCTATAAAAAAAAAACGCCAAAATTTTCAAATAAAAAAAACATACAATTTCGTACTTCACAAAATTTTGCGTGTGATTAATAGTTTTTGAGTTATTTTGAAGAATGGGTGATTTTTCGCTAAATTACGAAAATGATTTTCTATCTTCAAACACAATTTTTCAAAAAGAAGTACTTCAAACTGGTCAAACACTCAGAACGTATAATAAAAACATAAACTAAGGAAATTGTAAAGTGGCAAAGGTTTTTTTCAAATGGGGGGAAGGGAGGGTGAGATTTTCGCTATATTTTTCCAACGAAAAAATAGGAGTCGACTTTATTTTCTTCATAACCCGCTTAGTTTTGATGCTAGCAACTTTTATGAAAAATAAAAATAAATGTTTTTTAAAGGACTTCAAAATAAGTTTCATGAGTTTTCCCCGCAAAATGCATTGGTTTTTGGTTATTGTACGTAGAAACTTTTCATTTTGGCGGTTGAAAATACCACTCAACTTTAAACAAGCAATAACTCCGTTTGTATTGGGTCTGCATACATCATAAATACACTATTTTCTTTGTTTTTTTAAGCTATAAATTGGCTTTCATTTTTTTCATTGAATGCACAGTTTTCCAGTTATTCGCGAAAAAGAATCTGAAAACGTGGTTTTTTGCCTGAAAACCGACAATTTCACCCGCAAATATGTGGAAAAGTAATGACTTTTAGAAAAAACTTCATGCAACAAAAGTTGTTTAGAATTAGTCAATGTATCAATTTCCGCATTTATTTTCAATGAAAAATTTTTCATCCCCAAGGAGTTGGCATCCACCCCCAGGAAAAAAGCAACTCCCGCCACAGGGTAGTCTTTGAAATAGATGGTAAGTAGAACATAAATACTATTTTTCATGAAAATCGGTGCTGTATGGGATAAATACACGGGAAAATAGTCATTGACTGGACTATAATAGAAAATGATGAATTTAATACTTTCAAATATTTATTACATTCCAGAACATCATAGTATGAAGATCAATCCCTTTCTTCAATATGGAATTTGAAACCGTCTGTTGGTCTCAGAACAATATAATTCTTCACTTCAATTTCTTCAATCGACTTGTAGTCACAATGCACCTTGTACTTTCTCAGAAGCATACTCAGCAAAGTTTTCAAGCTCATGTGAGCGTATCTTACACCTGAAATAACAATCACCAGAAAATAACAAATATCATAATTACATATGTTATGAGAAACCGTAAATCCAACCTGAACGATGAAGTTACACATGCTCGGAGTCTTTAGCACTCACCTAGGCATCCCCTCAGACCACCCGAGAATGCAACGAACGAATAAGGGTGTCTCTTTTGGACTTCGTCAGGCAAAAATCTTTCAGGTTTGAATTGAAGAGGCTCATCCCAATAATTGGCAGATCTGTGAGCGTAGTAAATCGAGAAGAGTAAGGTAGTTCCTACAGGGAGGGTACACTCAGCTGCAATTTATTATGATATGAATGAAAACAAATGAATTTTCATATATATGTATATATATATATATATATATATATATATATATATATATATATATATATATATATATATATATATAGATATATATATATATATATATATATATATATATATATATACATACATAATATAGCTGCACATTGAATTTTTATAATTCTTTCATATAAAAGTCTTTTCCATGAAAAAACACTTAAATATGCCAAGGTTGGCGATGATTGTTAAACGGTGTTGAAGTTTAGTTATAGAAACTAAATAGTTCTATTTTTTATGAATATACGTTGTTGATTAATTATGTTCCTTAACGTGGAGTAAAGACTTTTTGCGTGGTGGTAAGATGAAGAGTTGAGTTCAATTAAACATGGGTCCGCAAATGCTTAATTTTGAAGATACAGTGTTGAAGTTTTTTTCAAAACGTATTTCGTAATATCATAAATACCCTTTAGCAGTTTTTTTTTAAATTTGGTAAAATAATTTATCATTTCAAGAACCTAATTTCAGATTTTAGTAGATTCAATTTATTGAATCCGGTAGTAGGAGATCTATAGTGAATGGAGTCTTCTCATCTAAATAAATATGAATCATATAAATGATCATATGAAATAATTAGAATCTCCCTTATTGTGTTCAGAATAGTGGTGACTTTGATTGATTTTCGGAAGTTTCTATATATTCTTATGATGTAAAATGATGTACATTTTATTACAATGACAACCGGATTTGGAAAATTTATCCACTTTCAATTTATTTTTCTTTATATAGAAGGTTGAAGAGTTGTTCACGCGATAAGCGATATCGTGAATAAAAAAGTTTATTTTATTGTGAAACTAAACATTCTTCTTTTGGATAAAATTATCTATTAATTGTGGCTTAGTTGAATTCTTGTAGCAATCTGTTTTATGTTTCATTCTTTATTGAAGTTCGCCTGTGACATAGAGATATTGAGAAATCGATGGACCATCCTATTATATGCTAAAATTTCATAATGGAAAGGACGAATTGAAGTATTGTGTATTATAGTGTCCTCATGTGACGGTTTAAGAAAAATTGCGAAGTTATTATTTACTGGAGTTTTTTATGAATCGTCACAAATGGATACTACAATATACATTACTTCATCCTTTTCATCATAAAATTGTAGCAGTTAATAGTACCATTAAAATGATGGCTTGAAAACCTTCAAAATCATGAAATTTCCATATAAAAATTTGGGCGGCGAGAAAAAATATTTGAAACTTCCAAATAGCTTACACAATTTCACTTCTTCTTCTTGAACTATCCTCGAGATAAAAGGGACAGGAGGGAACAATCTCATGCTTTCTTTGATGCATCTTTCGAGCAGTTGCAGTTTTGGCAAATCCTCGGGTTCTGGACTTCTTTCTTCACCAAGTACCTCTATTATTTCCTCGTAAACTTGTTGCTTCGAAAAAGAAGTGCATGATTTGTATGGTATAATTTCAAGAGACCATATGAAAAGATAGTCAATCAAAAGTAAAAATATCTGTCACAAATTTGGTTTGTTATGTTAAAATCACATGAAATATGATGTGCTTATTCCTCTTACCTGAATATTTTGGTGCATGCCCATCATGCTTAGGAAGAAGCATGCCGCCACCGCCGATGTGTCAGTGCCCTAGAAGAACAATTAGCTATAATTAGGAAATATTCCTGAATTTTACATATATCTTACCCCTAAGTAAAAGGTTTTCATTTCATTCTTCAACTCTTCGTCCGTGAATTCTATCCCCTTGTGACCAATTTCGAGCAACATCTCCAAAAATACTTTTCGTTTCATCGGAGCTGTAATATTCAGAATAAAAGGACACTTTTTGTAATTTCTGTAAGCTTGAAATATTCTTACTCTCGTCGAAAGTCAAATTCTCTTCTTTTTCCTTTAACTTCTTCGTCATTTTAGCTCTTTTTTCTTGTATAACCTCGAAATGAAAATTAGAATAATCTCAAAAATTCAGAACCATATGAAATAACATCCTTAGATAGGTTGCATTGATAGTTTTAATAATATTCCATGGGATTTAAGAAATATACTCTAACTGCGTAGAATCTGTTCGAAAAACTATTTTTAATATGAATATCAACACAATAATTTGATTTACGCGTCGATATACTCTAACCTGAAGTTGTTAAAAAAGCTCTCGAATCTGCTGCAAAATTAAGTAGGATACCAAATCCAAGGTTCTATCTAAAAATTGGGGGACTAACCGAAAAAGTGAAACATTGGCCAATATATAGTTATTTGAAGAAAAAAGTTCTGTTTTCAAACTAAAAAGAAATAATTGATTATAGTTTAAAAGAACTAGAAAATCAGGTAGGTACTGTCAGTAATGTACTGAAAAAATAACAATCACATGAATTTTTGTTCAATACATATAAGCTATCAATAAATGTTTCACTTCTTAAATTTCAAGAATTATACAAGAAACGGTGGGGCAATTTGTCTAGATTAGTTCATGACTCTTGTCTAAGAAAAGCAAGCAAAATTGCTCCATAAGCTTTTAGGTATAGTCCTTGAACATTAGAAAGTAACTAATTTTACATAATATAATAGCGAAAGGAACGTCGCGTCGTTCCAAGCGGGTGTCATACGACCCCTCGTCTTTTTAAACTTCCTGAACCACAATATTTGAAATTCATTTGTTTGATGTCTGATCCATATACCTATATATTTTTTTTTCTCTGTACATATTGGTATCTCAAGCAAATCTCATCTGAACTAATGAGCTGAAATTTAAAATCTGGGATTGTTTTTGAGGCAAAACAAAACTATCAAAATTGGGGTAAATTCAGACAAAATCAGACATTAGAAAAGCAAGTTTTCATAACGAATCCAGTTTCAAAAACCTATTCATTATGATAACCTACGAAGTTTCAACCCCATGGTCCCAAAATGGCGCCTTCTATCGTGTAAACAAGAAGTATTATCTCCCCTGGGGGGTCAACCCCACAACCAATTCATACCAAAACCAATTCCATCCAATATGTCATACGTAACTACCTACTCACAAACTTTCAATGGTATTGCTCCAAAATTACGCTTTTTATCATGTAAACAAGATTTATTTCTTATCCCAAGAGGTCAAACCCACAATCATATCAAACGAAAACCAATCCCATCCAAGATATCATCAGAAAATACCTACTTACAAATTTTCAACCCTATTTTTCCAAACTTGCAAGCTTTATCGTGTAAACGAGATTTATTTCCTCCCCAGGTGGTCAACCCATCAACAAACATACATACATATGAACATATAATTTTTTGCTTTTTAAGTACCCCCATGAAAAGTTATCTAGCGGTGTCAAATCTGGCGATCTGGCTGGCCAATCAATCGGTCCCCTTCTCCCTATCTAAAGATTCGGGAATACTTCATCTAAATAAGCACAGACAGTTGTTGCATAATGGGGAGCATGCACCAACTTTTTGAAAGAAAATGTAATTGCAAAGAATTTCAATTCGTTCTCTTTCAGTTAACACCATTTCTTTATAGAATGACTAAGTCACTACTCAATGAATAGTTCAAATACACTGCGTTAGCCAAACAAATCGATGAGAAATATTAAAACAAAACAAAAGTACGTTTATCTGATAGTAATCAAAAACATTCTCAGTCGCTAAGGCAACTACCAGATAACCATAATTGATGACCCGGACCGTGGAAATAAACTACAAAGAAGAAATTTATCGCGGGGATCTCGCGGATGGCATCGCCTCCGTGGTCAGAGTTTGACCAAATCTTCCGAACCGGAGAGTTCGAACAATGTACCACAAATGTGTGATTGTCTTCCGAAGCAAGGAATTCTGCTTGTTGTTGCTGTTCCACTTCCAGGTTTTTCATCGCATACTTGGCTACGCCGTTCTGATGAGGACCTAAGAGTCCAAAACACGTGTCAACGGCTGCTTCGACATATGCGGGCTAGACCGATAATTTTCTTGTTATATATATATATATATATATATATATATATATATATATATATATATATATATATATATAATTATATTTTTCAACACGAAGAAACTATCTTTAAAAATAACGATTTTATTCAGAACGATGCTTACAGGTTGAGAGTTCAAATCAAACTTAACTTCTATTATTCTAATTGTGCTCTCTCTAGCTAAAAGGACGAATCAGCATTTCATATATTTTATGCGAAGCGTCTACAACTACAATTCAGCACTTTAAAAGGGAGATACAGGCTGTCTCTCATATAACTCCTCCCCTCTTTGAGAAAGTTCGTTATTCCTCTTAATGAGGTGACGAATCTTAATATAAAGTTTATATAAAAAGAAAGATACAATTACAATGACAAGAAAAAAACAAAAAATGGTAACTATGCTAAGAGTTGTGGGATGTGGAGCCCACTGGTAAATGTCCTCTAATTTTGGGACTTCTTCTTCTTTAATCGTTGCTATGTCGGGAGTATAAGTCCAATTCGATTCCAACGGGATGAGGTCGACTTGGGCGTATTTATGAAGAACCTCTAATGGGTATATCTTTTTGAAACCATTAGTTATAGCACATTTGGAAGTTATTTTCGCCAGCTTTGGTATACGATGGGAAATGGAACCTGCGGCACATTCTTCTTCTATTAATTCATTATCTATCGAGATTACACTTCCATCTTCGATTTGAAATAGGTCCTTTTGAGGGTAGATTGGTATACGGCCACATTGATCCTTAAGTGTAGCTAGTACATGTGCAAGGCATTCTGGTGGTTTGGTCATGTAATCTTGTTTTCCAATGTAGAAGTTTTCTACTTGTTGGACTACCTCGGTACTCCATATAATTTTCTTGTTGAGTGTTAATCCATAGGATTGAAGGTGGGGTACACTGGTATTTTGGAAAGGTAAGTTGTATATTTTGTACAGGTCATATTCAATTTTTTGAAAAATAGGAATAGTGATACTGAAAAGAATATTAAAATCTTTGATAAATACTCTAACGGTGCATGCTGCATAATAATCGCTCAAATGTGTAACAGGCAGCAGTCTCTCTCTTTTCAGAACTTCGTTAAACGTTGATAGCGGCAGAATATTCTCGTGTAATAAATGCAGACGTGCGAAACTAATAGCACTTCCTATTTCATTTAATAGAATAGATATTTCCTGTGAATGGAGAGTTATCAAATTCATTTTCAAAGCCACATTTTGGGAGTCTCTTAATTGATTAGTTTTCTTTATTAAGAAATTGATAGTGTCGACATATTTTGACTGTGTATCTGAAATTATTTTCAGTATTTTCCGATCATTTGTTATAAAAGATTTTTCATTTTCTCTGATAGCTTCGAAATATTTTTGATATAAAACTTCATCATCGGCGTCTAAGGTACCAAATAAAAATTTTGAAATTTTTCCTCCAATATTTAGCAGTCCTTTCCGCGTACGAAATTTTTGCGTTATTATATTATTTAATGTTCTTTCATTTCGGTTTACAGAGGCGTTGGCCATAACGAGATAGTGAACGGCAATCTCATACGTAGTATTTACACTTTCAGATATTATTTCATTCTGTTGCTTAATTAATTCGGATATTTTCGAAACGTCATAATGGAATAAAAGGTATTTGGCATGATCGGCCACGAATATTTTTCCTAAATTAATGGGTAGTAGATTATGTTTCATATCTTGAAAAGTGAGCGTGTTGACTTCGGCGAGCGTTATTAGAAAGAGAATACGTACAGGGGTCATCTGAAAATAAGAAAACCAATTAGTGTTTTCTTTGTTTAATTTTATTTTTATGATAAATGTGTTGATTCCGAGGATTCTTTATTTGAATGTCGCTTATAATATTAATGGGAACTTTTTTGAATGGTTCTTTGAGTTTAGATTGAAAAGGAACTTTTAGGAAAGCATCTTGATCTTCGTTTAGGTCCTTATTTTGTTGACGATTTTGATTGAGTTTCTCAATGTTAGTTTCATTTTTACTTTGAGCATTATCGACTACTAGTTTTATTTCTTTCATATTTTCGCGATAAGTTTTAATGTAATCGGCAATTTCTTCGTTAATAGTTTTCTCTATAGGCATAGAATAATTCAAGTCTCCTTTGACAATTTGCATGGGAGTATATTCTAGATTAGAATGTATTGAATTATTGTAGGTCATGATGGCTCTATTTATTCGTGCTGCTAAAGGTAATTTTTCTGATGAGAGACATCTTAGTTGTTCTATCAGTGTGGAATGGAATCTCTCGATAGGAGAATTTGAATTCGGGTTTAAATTAGTGATATAATGCAATGAGATTTTGTGTGTATCGCAGAAACCTTGTATTATTTGATTTTTAAATTCTGTCCCGTTGTCGCAAGTGATTCGTTCGGGAACTCCGTTATTACTGATAAACATAATTAATTTGTCCATAATTTCATTAGCAGTTTTATGAACTAAGGGGTAACACTGTGTGAATTTAGAAAAGGAATCTATTATAGTTAAACACGTAGTGTTGTCTACTTTGTAAGTATCTACATATAGGTGAGAAAATGGTTTCGAGCCAATTGGCGTAGTTTTGAATATTAATTTGGTCGGGGTACGTTCATATTTGTTCTTTTGACAAATTTCGCAATTATTTATGTATTTTTGAACACTTTTGTCTAGGTTAGGCCAATAAAATTTTCGTTTGAGTGCTTCAACATTTTCTTGCATGCCGCGATGCCCAGATTTGGAAATATGGTACATCTCAATTTTTTCAAGCTGATCTGGTTCTTTCTCTACGTCTTCCACAAGAACGCTTGAGATTCTGAGTTTGGAAGCTTTTGCTTTCAAATTATTTTGTAATAGTTGTATAAAAGGTATTTGTATTTCTTGGTGTTTGAAAAACAAACAGTACGCTTTTTCAGGTGACAAATTTTCACGAATGAATTTTATGAAATCGTCATTCTCGCTGACGGATACTATCATGCGATTACTATTTTTGAAGAGCTTTAATCGTTGAACTAAATAAGATTTAGAAGTTTTAATAAATACGACTTGATTTTCATAGTAATTAAGAGGTTGATCTGTATAGGGCAACTCTAACGTAGGATTTTCAAAGTTACTGTGCACGGTTTCAGGTTGCGTTATTTCCTCTGTGTTATCTTGAAAATTCTTGAGAAGAATATCTAATTCTTCGTTACTCATACCTAAGTCGTCAGCATTTATGTTGGGAAGCATAGAACTAATTTCATCTTCTGAATTGTTTATTTCGTTTGCTCCTTGTAATTGGATACGCGATAAAGCATCTGCGTTATTCGTGGGTAAGCGTGATAAACCTATTGAGTAAGATAATTTTCTAGGAATCACTTTTTGAAAATAAATGGGTATACTACAATTTTTACCTATTAAAAATTTATTCTGTAAGTCAATAGTAAAATTATTTTTTCTTAAAAATTCAAAGCCTACAATACCATCATACTGAGTATGGAATTTGTAAATTACGAAAGGAAATTCTTTTTTTAAACCAAAGGAGTCCACGGGAAATAAAACTTTTTCATGACTCTTATCGTGTCCGTGAGGAGTAATTAAATCAGTGTCTTCTGGATAAATGAGATGAGGTATGCTGTTATAAGCAACCTTAGGATCTATTAAGCAGACAGTACATCCGCTATCTAAGAGTAATTTGCATTTCGGATATTCAATTGCGATGTAAGGCAAGCAATTTTTTTCGATTTTGTCATTTATAGAATTTATGTCAATTGAGTTTCCGAGACCATTATCTGAAAAATTTTTACAATCTTCTTCATTGGCATCCAAATTTTCATCTGGAGGACTGTTGTCAAATTCGTGATTTTCATCTATATTTTCGCTATTTTCCGCGTCGAGATTAGTAAGTTCTTCGGATATGAAATTATTCGGTGTTTGAATCATATTTTGAAAATGATTATAGCGTTGATTTTGATATTGATTACGCGGTATTTGCGAACTACCTGTCATTTGACGTTTTTGCGCTGTTGGGTTTACAGAAACAGTCGACATAGGAGTCGGTCTATTATACGCCACATAATTATTATTTGGTCGAAACACGTTTGTTTTAGGTGTTTCCTTGTTATTTCTTCCGAAAACCTGACTGTTCGCCGGATATTGTCTTTGCGGTAGTACTATTCTTTGTTGTAAATTAATAGGTTGAGAAGGAAACGTTTTCGTAGGTGCAATCATGGTTGTTTCCATGTTCTCATCAAATCTAGTTGTGATTTTTGAGACATATAATTCTCTATAGTCTGTACTGTTAAGTCAAATGTAATATGCGGTGTAGTCAATAGAGCAGTTTGTAGATCTATTGAGACATTACTTATAAGGACGTTTTTTGCTAAGTCTGAAACTAGTTGTTTATGTAATAATTTCAGAGCTTGGTCTAAAGTAGGTTCTGCGTCAATTCGATAATTAATTCGGATTTTATAATTTTTAACTAACTCAATGAAATCTAGAACGTCTTCATTGGGTTTCTTGCGCAGAAATTGAAGCTGATTTTTAAGTACATCGAGATTGACATGATCACCAAATTTATTCAATAAAAATGTTTTTATACCGATCCAAGTATTTGGTACATTAGATGATCGAAACTCGGCATTTGCTTTTTCAATTAATTTGCTTTTAATGACAGCCAAACAATATGTTTTCACTATCTGGTCTTCGTTAGAAAATTGCGTAAGATATTCTTCGCACGAATTCAAGAATGAATTCAACTCGGCTTGTGTTCCTGAGAATTTTGGCAATAGAGATCCAAACTCACGAACTATCATTAAGCCGTTACCTTCAGCCATTTTAACTTTGGACAATTTAGTTTTTTTCTTTCTTGAATCTAAATTCAATCTATTCAACGAGTCTGCCAAAGAATCAATGATGAAAGTCAATTTAAAATAATTAAAATTTAAAACAAATTCTTAATTTACTAATGACCTGCTACAACTATTTGTTATAGGGAGTCTGTAGGTTTTGGGCTGAAAACCATGGGAAAAACAGGAAGTTGATTAACTACTGCAACTTACGTTCTGATCGTTATTCCAAAGTGGAGCCCTCGGCGCTACCCTTGACTATGCACTCTGTTGATTTCTTCAATGGTCAGTTGAACTCAGGACCGGTACTGCCTAATTTCGCCGTCACTGTGAGATAACAACTGAGCTTATGTGTTTTAAAGTTCGGATTGCTCTTAAGAATTGATATTCACTTAATGCACTTCTTTTCACGAAGGATTAATGAAGCAATCCCATCCTCGTCGCCAATTATATTTTTCAACACGAAGAAACTATTTTTAAAAATAACGATTTTATTCAGAACGATGCTTACAGGTTGAGAGTTCAAATCAAACTTAACTTCTATTATTCTAATTGTGCTCTCTCTAGCTAAAAGGACGAATCAGCATTTCATATATTTTATGCGAAGCTTCTACAACTACAATTCAGCACTTTAAAAGGGAGATACAGGCTGTCTCTCATATAACTATATATATATATATATATATATATATATATATATATATATATATATATATATATATATATATATATATATATATATATATATATGTATATATATATATATATATATATATATATATATTTCGTAGTTTTTGAGACACTTATAGTTTTGAAGTTTGTTAGATGGATTCAGTGTATGTTTAAATACGATCTTTCTTGGGTTTCAACAATTTTTTATTCCGTTCGGACCGTATCTCGACCTGCTTTGCGATCCAACGGCAATTTTTATTTTTTTGAATGAATTGAAATATTTGTTAATTTTCATCACAGTTTTCTACTACTGCGTGGTTTCTTCAGTACGATGCACTTCGCAATTTTTTGTTCTCATTAAAATAGAGTATTTCCAAATGTTTATTTCGGTTGACTTTTTAAGAATGGTTATTCTTAACATAATTCATTCCGTTCGAATCGATGCACGACAGCAGTGGCGGATTTACCAGCAGGCTGAGTAGGCTGGAGCCTAGGGCCGCAGATTTTAGGGGCGGCAAAATTGGGGCCAAAACTTTCAACTTCCCGCTGAAAAAATTAAAAATTTTCGGAAATTGGAAAATAATTATTGTTTTCACCCCGATTTCCGAAAATTGAGTTTTCTTCAGATCTCGACGTTTCAAGATACTAGGAATCTATTATGACTATTTTTACGATAATATCTATATGGCTGTATGAATGTGTATATAAACTTGTTATAACTTTTGAACAGATCAATCGATCGCAATGCAGCTTGCGGCATTCGAAAGAGTTTCACGAATCTTAGATTTCCTGAGAATTGCAACCCATTTGACGCTGTCGATTTTAAGGAATCGTAAAAATGAAATTTTCAAAATATATAATTTTTTGGAATAACTTCCTCTTAGGCTACCAAACCGATCAATTTCAAAATTTACCCATCTTACTACTTCCTTATTGAACTGCATGGATTGACCCAGAGAGCATAAAAGTCGGTTGATCAACTCGGGAAATATCGTTTTCGGAAAATTTTCAAAAATTCTGTAAAACGGTAAACCCTGTAGGCTGTTTCTGTAACTTCCCGCTAATTTTGAGCTAAAAGCTCTTGCAAAACTACCTGGTAGAAGCTCAAAAATGTGAATTTTAAAACTTTTTTTGAGTTCTGTTCGGGTAAGAGAAGCTTTTTTTGCTCAAAACGGGTGAAAAATTATGTAAGATCTACTTTAAGCCATGAAAAGTTTAAGCCGTTCTGTGCATAGTCAGAACTAATGAGCAAGATTTCAACGACGATATAATTGATGATTTTGCGAAGAAAAAATCGCGCAAAAGGGTAAAGTAAAACTTTCATCATTAATTAATCATCAACTGGATTGTTACCAGATAATTGAATGTATTTTTTTCAAAATGTAAGTAAACGCAATGAAAATTATTTAATTACGTTTATTGAATGTACATTATTGTATAAGTAGTATTAACGTATGTATACCCTACCCCGCATTATTAGCAAAACTAACGATTGTGTTTTTATTATTTCAGAAATATGCCCAAAACAAATATTTCTTGTGCAATCTTACCTAAATCCGTGGATTGTAAAAATGATTTTAGGCCAAGCTACAGAGATTTTTTCATGTAAAAAGTGTTAGAAGAAAACCAGCTCCGCCATTGTGTGTAAAATAGTTCCACATGATATAGTGATATGTTTTTCACTCGACTTTATTATTTGTGTCTTTGTTATTAACAATTTTATGCAAAAAATCGCGTGATGATGTCAATAGACTTCTTGTAGAAAATGAAAAGACGAAAAAAATGAGAGGTCGGACGACTCGATCAGACCCTTAGTCTAAGGGAAAATTGGAAAAAACCGTCCAAAATGCAGTTTTTTCAAAAGTTCATAACTCGGTTATTTTTTGAGTTGTAGCGTAGATCATCCGGTTAGTATTATTTATTAATTTAAACTTTATTTGTGCGAAGAGCAGGAACTGTCCGATGCATAGTTTTTGATCTGTGGCCATTTGATTATGTTACTATGCAATTTTCCAGCAGACCTGAATGCGACAGATATGGTCTGATTTCAATTTACTAAAAAGATTTTGAAAGTAGAATTCTCATAGTTCAAAACGTTCATCTTGGTTTTCCATAAAAACGCTGAGAAATATGTTAAAAATAAAGCTGAACATGACGAAAAACGGCCGAGCGCGTAAGAGTAGTTGAAGAGTGGGGGTAGAGCAGCAGGCAAGGAGAAGTATGACATTCGAAAGCGTCGGCATTTTGAAAGTGACAGTAATTTCTAAACGTTGTCAGATAATAATTGTAAACCCCCACTCTTCAACTACTCTCACGCGCTCGGTCGTTTTTTGTCATGTTCAGCTTTATTTTTAACATATTTCTCAGCGTGTTTATGAAAAACCAAGATGAACGTTTTGAACTATGAGAATTCTACTTTCAAAATCTTTTTAGTAAATTGAAATCGGACCATACCTGTCGCATTCAGGTCTGCTGGAAAATTGCATAGTAACATAATCAAATGGCCACAGATCAAAAACTATGCATCGGACAGTTCCTGATCTTCGCACAAATGAAGTTCATATCAATAGCTAATACTGACCGGAGGATCTACGCTACAACTAAAAAAATAACTGAGTTATGAACTTTTGAAAAAACTGCATTTTGGCTGGTTTTTTTCCATTTTCCCTTAGACTGAGGGTCTGATTGAGTCGTCCGACCTCTCATTTTTTTCGTCTTTTCATTTTCTAAGTCTATTGACACCATCACGATTACTCTGATAGTTTCAATTTTATAAGCGAAAAACTAAAAAAAACGCCATTTTTTGCATAAAATTGTTAATAACAAAGACATAAATAATAAAGTCGAGTGAAAAACATATCACTATATCATGTGGAACTATTTGACAAGCAATGGCGGAGCTGGTTTTCTTCTAACACTTTTTGCACAAATTGCTCACTCTGAATCTCTGTAGCTTGGCCTATTTAGGAACTGTTCTAGTTCACCATCATACTAATTACAGGAAGAAAGGGGTAGAAAATTAGGACGATAGTTCACAAATCATAGTCACAATTTCATTGACCAAAAAATTGTAATTAATATAATTGTGAACTAGGGTATCCTATTGTAGACGTCGGTAGTGGCGGCAATATTTGAATAGCCTACTCGCGGAAAATACCTAAATCCGCCACTGCACGATAAAGTTCTTCTGCTCACTCAATTTTCTTTCTATAAGCGGCAAAAACAGTGCCTGAGGTTACTTCTCAATTATTGTGGAAATATTATGAAAACTTCATCTGTTTTCATCTATTAAGGTTAAATATTTCTACAATTTTACATACCTTTCCTGTAAATTGGTCCATATATTCAACACTTTTCACGAGCTCTCTGTATAAAGACGTTCTATTGAAAATAATATCCAGGTGATAATGAATTCTGACAAATCGCATGTATACTACTTTCATTGCACTAAAAAAAGTTCCTGAAGACATATTGGGTTACTATTCAGGAATATCAATTTCAATAATGAAAACTATATGTTATTAAAAATATTCATAAAAAAAATTATTAAATATTTTGACTCCCAACACTAAATTCCCTCTCATAAAGAATTGTAAGCCAACTTGGAGGAAAAAACCGCGCTTTGTCTTCAGATGTGAAGCATTATTAAGCCCAATGTTTTTTTTTGTCGAAGTTCCTCATTCTACGTTACACTTCAGCCACTTGTTTTATTAGCAAGCCAAACGAGGCATGATATTTATAACCTCTCTTATTCATTTAATTATTCACAAACGTTCTTAATGCAATATCTTTTGGATGAATTTCCCTTTTCATTTAATTTCTCCCAAATGTCTTTTCATTCAATTAACCTCAAGCGTTGTCAATTCATTTCAATGTGCCTTCTATGGGATACATAATAAGTACTAAATAGAACTTCGTTCCAACGAGGTGTTCCACGACACCTCTCGTCTTTTTAGTTATGATGTTTTTAATGAGTGAAATTGTATTCAATTTCAAGTCAGTTCATTATACCCTTTGAAAAAAGACGTCTGTTTGAATCCGATACGGTGAATGTATTTTTAATAACGATATATATGCTTATGATGAACAAATAGTAAATTTAAATCTGCAATATTAACATAATTGTTGGAAATAATGAAATAGACTTGTCACCCTCTATATTGTCAAGGATATTAAAAAAATGAATATTTTTTTAATATCAAGTTAGTTTATAAATAAAAAGTAGTTGATTGATTGTCATATTATTAGAATATTGTAAATGTTGAACTCTCAATAAATTGTTCTCAAAAACTTGAGTTCATTAGGTTATGGGCTTTTACGCACTGTATTAAATAAAATTTAGAAGCTATTTTATTTAAGAAATACAATAGAAGACTAAGTTTAAGATGTCTGGTCAATCAGTCTACAGAGTAGAAAAATTGGAAGATACAAAGAATTATGGAACTTGGAAGTACGCGATGAAGATGTTACTGTTCTGAAATAAGTATTTTTAGTAATGCTTTTCCTATTGTTTGTTTTGTGAGGATATTTTTAATCAATAAGTAATGTAGTATGTCATGCTTTTTATTTAAGATATGTAGGTATCTATGACAATGAAATAGATTAGTTTTTGTTAGACGCTTTTGTGACAGTAAAAAGTTGGTGATAAATGTAAATAAAAGGCTATTGATATATTTAGTGAATTATTTGAAGAAATAAGATTATTATCACAATTACAACAGTTACTCATAAGAGAAAAGTTATGGAAGTCTATAGAAAGCGACGATATAGATGAAGAGACCGATCAACAAGCTCTGGCTGCAATAATTTTAAACATTTCTCCAAATATTTATGTACGCACTAAATCTGCAAAAACAGCTAAAGAAGCATGGAGTAAATTAGAAAAAGCATTTGAAAGTTGTGGTTTGCGACGTCAAATTTTGCTTGATCTTCAACTTCAAACAACAAGGTATGGTGATAAGTATTTCAAAAATGGAAGATTATATAAACAAAATGTTAGAAATACAAAATGAATTAAAAGGTGTTGGTAGAGACGTAGAAGACGAATATATGGCATTTAAATTGTTAGCAAACTTACCAGAAGAATATGATTCACTCGTAATTGCTATAGAAAATAGTGGAAAGTCTTTAGAATTAGACAATGTGATTACTAGTCTTTTACAAGAAGAAAGTCGAAGAAGTGAAGGCAGTAAACAAGAATCTGCACTTATTTCTAAACAGAGACATTTTAAGTCAAATGCAAATTTTCATCCTGACAGAACTAACTATCAATCTGACAGAACAAACTATCAGCCTGACAGATCGAAGAAAAATGTCAAATTATGTTACATATGTGGAAAGCCACATTTGGCAAAATTTTGTCGATTTAAAAACCAACCGCTAAAAGAAGAGAAAGATAAAAATAGGTTTAACAAACAAGCTTATGTTTCCGTTGAAAATACTTCGAGAAATAATGATCAAAATTGGTATCTGGATTCTGGAGCTACATGTCATAGTAGTTCACAAAAAGAGTTATTTGATTTTGTTAAAGAAACCACTAGACCTCATAATATTGAAACAGTAAATGGTACTACTATTTCAGCTGAAGGTATTGGAAATGTATCCTTATCTGTAGATGTATATAACAAATCACAAGATATTGAAGTAAAAGATGTTTTCTACATACCAGATTCTAAAATCAACTTATTGTCTGTAGGAAAAATAGTAGATAAAGGAAATGAAATATTGTTCACTGATAAAAAGTTTACAATTCGAAACAGATTTAATAAAGAAATTATTGGAAAAGGTATAAGAAATAGAAATGGTCTTTATACTTTAGATATTGTTCAAAATAAGATATGTATATCTAAAACTTCGAACGAGTACGAGCTATGGCATAGAAGACTTGGCCATTTAGGTGAAGGTGGAATACAAAAATTCATGAATGGATTTGTTTATGGTTTACCTAAAAATTTTACCGTGCGCGATAAAATTTGCAAAAATTGTGTAATGGGAAAGCAAAGTAGAACCTCTTTTAAAGGAAGAAAAGGTAAAAGAGCCAAAGAGATTCTAGAATTGATCCATACCGATCTTTGTGGTCCCATGGAAGAAGAATCCATTGGGGGAAACAAGTATTTTATTACTTTTATAGATGATAAGTCCAGAAAGACTTTTGTTTATTGTTTACGTCACAAAGATGAAGTACTAAACATTTTTAAGATTTTCAAAAATATGGTGGAAAATCAAACGGGCAGAAAAATTAAAAAGTTAAGAAGCGATAATGGAAAAGAATATGTAAATAAAAATATGAAAGAATACTTACAAAATCATGGTATTATTCATCAATTATCAGCCCCGTACACACATGAACAAAATGGCGTAGCCGAGCGCGCAAATCGCACGATTATCGAAAAAGTTAGGTGTATACTTAATGATGCAGAACTTGGGAAAAATTTCTGGGCAGAGGCTGTACACACTACAGTTTATCTGAAGAATAGATGTCCCACAATTGCAGTATTGAACAAAACTCCTGAAGAAGCCTGGTGTAAAGAAAAACCAAACATAAGTCATTTGCGAACGTTTGGATGTAAATGTTTTGCACAAATAGATAAATCACAAAGAAGAAAACTTGACATGAAATCAATAGAATGTATATTTCTTGGATATGAAGAAAATACTAAAGCTTATCGATTATATGATATCCAGAAAAAGAAAATAATAATTTCTGCAAATGTTGTGTTTGATGAAGAAATTAATTTCTCATCATTAGAAGAAGAAAAAGAAAGTGAAAGCAAAGAAGAAACAGAAATCGTTTTTATAAATGAAGAAGAAAAATTAGATAGAGAAATTGGAAATGAAAATTTAATAGACATACCAGAA
Source organism: Cynegetis impunctata (assembly GCA_030704885.1). Classification (NCBI taxonomy): domain Eukaryota; kingdom Metazoa; phylum Arthropoda; class Insecta; order Coleoptera; family Coccinellidae; genus Cynegetis; species Cynegetis impunctata. The sequence continues at coordinate 55,954 of JARQZK010004372.1, forward strand.
TCTCCGGAAGATCAAGTTAACGACATAATTGAAACTGAAGAAAAATCCATTGAAAATAAAGAAGAAACAGAAGAAATGTCAGAGGGAGAAAATGTGAGGAATCGAAGAAAGCCAAAATATTTGCACGATTATGTTTGTATTGCAAAAGAAGACATTTCTGATCCAATTAGCGTTTCTGAAGCATCAAGTGGGGAAGATGCTGAAGAATGGATACAAGCCATAAATGAAGAGCTAAATTCTCATATGAAAAGAAATACTTGGACAGTCGTAGACAAACTTCCTGCTGGAAGAAAAGCCATAAATAGTAAATGGGTATTTAAAATAAAGAAAGCTGCAGATGGCAAAGTAGACAAGTATAAAGCACGACTTGTGGCGATAGGCTATTCTCAGGAAGAGGGAATTGATTATGATGAGGTTTTCTCTCCTGTAGTTAGGCAAAATACTTCAAAAATTATGTTTGCTCTTGCTGCGGAACTAAATTTGGAAATGGAGCTGATGGATGTTGTAACAGCTTATTTGAACTCTAACCTTGGAGAGGAAATTTATATGAAGTTGCCAAAAGTAAGCAATAATGACGAAAAAGTATTCTGCAAGCTTAATAAAGCCATTTACGGTTTGAAACAAACTGGAAGAGCCTGGAATAAGACTCTACATAGCGAACTTCTTAGATATGGTCTAACGCAGTCCAAGATAGATCCTTGTTTATATTTTAAATTTGAAGACAACGAAATTTTCTTAGTTACTATATATGTTGATGACATGTTGTTGTTAAGTAACAATAAAAAGAAGTTACAAGAATTTAAAGAAACAATGAAAGCTAGGTTTGAGAGTTTGGGGTCAGCACATCAGTGTCTTGGAATAAGAATACACAGGGATAAAACGACAGGAATAGTAGCTTTAGATCAAGAATCTTATATAAAATCATTTTAAAAGAATTTAATATGGAAGACTGTCATTCTGTTAAGACACCTATGCAGACTAATGTAAAATTATGCAAAGAAATGGAACCAAAAACATCACAAGAAATAACACATATGAAATGTGTTCCTTACCGAGAAGCTGTTGGCAAACTTATATATTTGTCACAGTGGACAAGACCAGATATAAGTCATGCAGTATCTGTTGCGAGCAAATTCAACAACAACCCTGGATGTGCTCATTGGGTTGCTGTAAAAAAAATTTTACGTCACTTGAAAGGGACTATGAACAAGAAATTGGTATATCAAATGAGTAAGACGAAAGAAATCATTGGTTTTTGTGACTCGGATTGGGCAGGTGATTCAGATGATCGCAAGTCGTATGCTGGTTATATTTTTAAATTGGGAAATTCAACAATATCTTGGAATTGTAAAAAACAACCCACTGTAGCTTTATCGACTACGGAGGCTGAATATATGTCACTGAGCCATGCCACAAAAGAAGCACTCTGGTTACATCAAATATTTGATGAATTGAATCTTGATAACATTTTTAGTAGGCCAATACAGATTTATTGTGACAACAGAGGAGCAGTAGAACTTTCTAAAAATAATATTTACCATGGAAGAACTAAACATATTGATAAACGGCACCACTTTATAAGAGAAGCATTAGAAAATGGAAAAATTTTAGTTCAACCGATAAGAACAGATAATATGAAAGCAGATGTTTTGACAAAACCACTCCCTGTTTAGAAATTTATCAAATGTTATCATGATTTTGGTTTAATGGACATTGAAGAATATTTTTGCTAAGATGACAAGTAGGTGGGGTGTTGGAAATAATGAAATAGACTTGTCACCCTCTATATTGTCAAGGATATTGAAAAAATGAATATTTTTTTAATATCAAGTTAGTTTATAAATAAAAACTAGTTGATATTGTCATATTATTAGAATATTGTAAATGTTGAATTCTCAATAAATTGTTCTCAAAAACTTGAATTCATTAATAATAATCAACTATCGTATAGTTGACAATTCATCCATTCAAAATTTATTATTCTCTGAAAAACATGTTGAAATGTGGTTATAAATGTTGATTTTTGTGTTTTTAAAAAAGAAACGGGGTCATGTGACACCAGGTAGGAACGAAGTTCCTTCGGATAATATTAGAAGGACCACAATTTGCAAAAAAGAAACATGTGCGTCTCAAGACGCTCGACAGAAGTGATAACTTATACTAATCCAAGTTGAAATAATTAATATTGAAATGTGGGGCCGAGAGCTGCAACGAGATTGTAAATGAAAATAGCCTGAAGTCACTTCTGGGATTAGAACCCAGTAATACGATACCAGTGTTCATTACTCACACAACTCAGCCGTCAATACAACGTAAAACGAAGACGAAAGAGTATATATAACGAGAGTGTAACGTATCGCCACGCTATATAATGGAATATAAACCTACTATACGTAGTCATTATTTTATGGAACAAATTTGTAATGCTTTATCTTTTCATTATGCCATATCTGATTCCTGTCGATATCTTTCATGCATATAACTCATACAAAATTATTTCGATGTTTCACATCTGTCAGGCGTTCCGCGACGGCTCATGACGCTTTCGCGTTGCTTGTAGGTACATGAATTCATGAGTATATACTATGCATTGGCGATTGGCGTGGCGGAGTGGGATCAGAAAGAGAAGGGATGAGAGAACGGAAAGAAGGAGGGAGAAAGAAAAAGCTATTATACAATATTCGCTTGTGTTCCGTTACGGTTTTAGTCTCACATATTTTTCAGTTTGGTCGCGCAGAGAAAAGCCTATCTCCTTCAAGCCTGCCGTAAGGAACTTCGTTCTAATAACTCAGGTTTGATTTTAAAATGCGAGGGAATTAGTAGAATTGAAATGGAAATTTTTTATTCTTGTAGTTTTCATGTATTGAAACATATTGCCTTTGTAAAATTAACTTATCTTACTTACGTTTCTAAATGTTTGCTGATAGGTATTTCTTCTCTTTGTGCGTTACTGTTAACACCCATAGCCGTTTCTGCAAAAAAATATGGGAATTAGGGTTTTTTTCAGTATAATATCGTATACTGGATTTTTCGGCATTATTAACTTAAATAATTATTTTTCAAGAAATCTAGGCAAATGGATTCGTTTATTCATTACTTTCAATTCTCGTTTATCCATTCTCCTGTCAAATTGAAAATGGCGGATAAAATAATGAGCATTGAACAATTACTTACGGCTGATCGTGTCCACATTGACAGCTGTGAAGATCTTGTACCAATCAATATCCTTCTTATCAAGGTATTTCGGCAATACTTCATTAACGCAGGTTGTACTCGTGTCAACAAAAATTTGCACAAAGTCATCCAGAATTCTGGAATTGAAAGTGGGCTGAATAAGCTTTCTGTTGATTCTCCATTTGTGCACTGAAACATCAAGTTTTTATTGCCCGATTTCACCAACCAGATTTAAGGAAGTTCCTAACTAAGTAATTCCTACGATAGGAAATACCTAAATCTGATACTTAACTTAGTCGAATTTCACCAACCTGAGAAATCCTTAGTTAAGAAATACCTTGTTACAAAGTAGATTTGGAAAGTTTTGTACTTGAGATTGGTACCATTGTGTAATACTAACCTGTAAAGGACCCCGCACGGGAACCCATATAAAATGGTTCTCGTTGGAATTTCTTCAATTTTTTATATGTTTTTATATACTTTGTTATTAATAAAATGAGAAGTTTTTAAACAGTTTCTATGTCTAGTTTCGATTTTATGGATTTTTGAAATGTTGCGATTAAGCCAAATGTGATAATGCTTTAAAAACTTTGTTAGTGTGAAACAATTTTTGTTATAATAACTTTGGGACCAACTGTAGATATTTCACGAAAAATATATATTTTTCATTCTTTTTTTAATAATTGCAGATCAGAAATGATTTTTTTCCCTACAGGGCGACTCTAAAATAGTTACAAAGTTTGTCAAAAATCAATTTATATAACAGTATTTCTTAAACTTTTATTGGTATTATATCAAACACTTTTGAGAAAATCTAAATATTAAAGACGCTACTTTATTCATCCACCTAAATAGAAACCATAAAATTGTATTCTGATCCGACCTACATAGGTAAGCCAAACAGCTCAACATGACAGTTACAAAACTAGCGAAAATCGAATTCTTAGATTTTTCTCCACATACAAGTCAAGCTAAAAAAAGTATTGGTTGGCTTAGCGTTGCCAACGACAACAATAAATATGGCGATTGTTCATGAAAAACTGTCAACCAAATTGTACCTTTGTTTAGTTTTTAACTCAGCTTGAGCAATTTTTAATCATTAATTATTATTCAGTTCTACTTTTGTATTAAAAAATGCCATTTAATAATAATAATAATCTTGTCAATTGTTATGTGTGTAATGATTTATGTGGAGTAAGATTGGTAAATAATGAAATCAATGAACACAAGAGGCAAATAGCTCTTTTAAGAAGAGAAAACTTAAACCACCCTGCGTTGGAGTTTAACAACAATTCTCGAGTTTGTTTGAATTTTTCAAGATCTCTTAATGAAGAAATTGAAATAGTACAACAGGATCCGGAATGTTTAAAACTGAATGTTTTAAAGCAATCAGCGAATTCGTCTGGTGTAATTTGCAATGGACACAATCATTTAGGGCGAGTTTCAACAAACTTTATTACTGACATTTTTATAAGAAGCAATATTTATGTTCCGGAAATAGTGCGTGTTTGCTCACGACATTTGGACGAAAACGGCCTTTTACTGCCAGAGCTTCTACCCGGTTTGCAATGTGTACATCGATCGCATAAGCCTAAGGGCACCCAATTACAAAGAATCTTACAGAACTTACGACAGAAAATTAATAATCAAAATAAGGGATTTGAAGTTGTTAATGACTTCACTGACGATGATCTTCCCTGTGTTTCTTCCCTTACTAAAGTTCAGTTTGAAAAACTGTATACCTCATGTGGGGGTGTTGAAGATAACGATCATTATATAAGAGCAGTTTTAAAGAAGGATCTTTCAACTTTTTTGTGTAAAATGCGTCAGGGTATATCTGATGAATTTTTAAAAGTAATTTTTAATTATTCAAGCAGACAACCTGTAAGCAATGCAGTTGCTACTACAAGAAGATCGATTATGACTAGCTTTGTCCCGCAAAACCTCGGTCTTCAGGCTATTACTAGAAAGGAATACATTAATAATCACATCACACAATTTGCTGATGAATTATACAATCCACAACCAGGTACGCCACGAGCAATATGTTATGTTGATGGTACTTACAGCCACATACAAAGAAGCAGAAACTTTAGAAGCTTGAGGCAATCATATTCAACCCACAAACACACTCATCTGGTGAAGCCGGTTCTGGTTACAGCTCCAGATGGCTATATCTTAGATATACACGGGACATATTTTGCAGATGGCAAAAACAATGATGCCTCACTATTGCACGCAGAATTTGAAAGAGATGCCAATGGATTGCAACAATGGATTCAAGCGGGTGATATTTTAATTTGCGATAGAGGGTACCGCGATTCAGTACCGGTGCTAGAAGAGTTGGGAATATCATGTCTACTTCCAGCTTTTCTGCAACCCGGTCAAAATCAGCTGTCAACTGAAGATGCAAACCAATCTCGTCTTGTCACGAAAACAAGATGGGTTATTGAAAGTCGAAATGGACATCTAAAAACTATTTTCAAGTTGCTAGAAGAAGTAATCCCAATGTCCCAAGTAACTCATTTAGGAGATTTTTTCCGTATTGCTGCAGCTTTAATCAACAAATTCAGGCCAACTATAAACATACGGAATGCAGGCATTGCTTTGGCAAGGAGAATGCGAGAGAAATCCATCAGGGTAAATCGTCTACGACTACGTGTTTTAGAGAATAACTTGGCCCATATTCGTACAAATTGGACACGTTTGAATTTGAATCATTTTCCGGATTTTCCTAATTTGCATTTAGAATACCTAAGTGAACTTTCATTTTGAGTTTACCAAATTGGATTAGCTTCCTCTTATATTCAGGATAGCTCTGAGGAAGAAGGAGCAAATGTCTTCGAAATTGATCAAAGGATCATAGAACCAGGGCTACTGAGATGTCATTTATCCTCCAGGTTCAGAAATGCAATGAAATATCAGTTATGGATTAAATATAATACCAACAATTTAGAGAATAACTATGAAGAAATAGATAATGACAATATAATCTTAGGGTACTACTGCACTTGTAAAAGTGGATCGAGAACAGTGAGGTGCTGTTCCCATATTTGTAGTGTCTTGTGGTGTTTGGGCTATGCACGTCACCAAAATAATATTAAATATCCCAGTAGGTTTCTTTTAGATAATATCTTAGATGCAGGTAATAGGCCACCATAGTTAATAAACAGTTTTTTGATATTGTTAATAATATACGTTCTAATATTCAATTTTATCTAAGTATAGTTTGAATATTACCATCATAACTGCGTTATATGTATATTATAATATGAACTAGATACCTTCAGTACTTGAATAATTCCTAATGTTTCCTCAAAAGAGTTAAATATAATACCAATAAAAGTTTTAAGAAAATATTTCAAAAAATGTTATGAAATTTAATTTTTGACCAACTCTGTGACTATTTCATAGCCACCCTGTAGGTACTGATCTGAAATTGTTGGAAAAATGATAAAATATATATATTCTCTGGAAACTGTTCACATAATTTTTCTCAAAAATATTATAATAAATTAATTGCACATGGAAAAATTCTTTCAAACAATTATCGGAATTGGCTTAATCGCATCATTTCAAAAATTCATAAAATCGAAACTAGACATAGAAACTGTTTAAAACTTTCACATGTTGGTGATAACAAAGGATATAAAAACATATAAAAAAATTGAGAAATTCCAACGAGAACCATTTTATATGGGTTCCCGTCGGGGTCCTTTGACAAGGATAGTAAAAAGATGAGGAAAAACCATAGAAATATAATAATCTTATCATATTTCTATGGAAAATTGGATGTTAATGTTAAATTTATTTGTCGTGTTGCGTTTATTCTAGTAATTTCTGAGTTTGTTCATATTGCATGTTGGTCATAATTAGAGAAAAGAGGAATAGGGGTGCAAATTAAACGGAAGAGAAAAACTAAAATTACTGAATTCATTGCAGAGACACGGTTAAATTGTATACAAAAGGACTGATTCTAAAATTAATTTTTAAAAAAAATTAATTTTTTTGTAACCGAAAACACCGAAAGAAATCAATTTTGTCTAATGTCTCAAAATAACTGGTACGTGAACGAATTACACCTTCTCGGGGCCCTTCATTCAGACTTTGATGCGCTATCGAACCTTTCGAGACGTTCTACAAAACGAATAGCTCGCATATTTTCGAAATAATAACTAAATAACAACAGAAATCTTACAAGATTTGACTGGTATCACCCTCGATGACAAGTGACAACCAACGAATTTGAGGTTAAGCATTTCCTAAATGCTCTAGGCGTCTAGGCAGACCCTACAAGCTATCCAAATGTTAGGTATTTCCTATCGTCCTTAAGCATTACTTATCGTATCGTGGTGAAACGCAAATTGCGCTTTGAAATTCCTAAATACGATTTGATTATTTGCCAACTTTAGGAATTAGTTGGTGAAATCGGGCATAAGTGTCATTTTTACAGCAAAGCATAATTAGATGTAAACGGATTCACTCGAAATTTAACAGAAAATAATTTCTTTTGATTCATGGGACTGATTCTTAAACACGAATTCATTATCTCTAATGCGTGACTATTATTGGAGATTCTTATCTGCACGAGAAAATGTGAAATTGAGGTGAATGTTAGGGGTTGTGTTTCGGTGTCTCACTGCACTGCACATATTTGCAGCTGCTAATTAGCTTAGAACATGCAACAACGAGTACTTATATCCCTGATGATTTCGAATGTGCACTCAGTGATAAAAGATTTACATTAATCTATATTTCCATGAAGGACTTCGTACAATATTGAAACAGTTACTATTAGAAACTAAAAGCAACAAAACCAGATCAAAACTTTTTCAAAATTAGACGGCTAAAAACAAATAAATACATCGAATGCAAGACATCCTTATTCGCTGAATTTAAAGGTCAAGATTGTATCTACCCTTTTTTAAGCATGTTGCGCGCACGGAGGAGTGAAAGAATTTGCATAGTTAAAGTTAATATAAAAAAGGAGTTCAGAAAGCTGAAATTTATATTTAAAGCATGTGTTAAAAATATTTAGTGAATAAATGAAATAATTTGTTTTTACTCCGGACTTTCGCCATTTTATATAATCTTTTTACGTTCGTATTGTCAATGTCAAACACACGCTCGCAGCTGACACAATAGAACAAAATTCAATACTAAACGGATAATTTCTGCTAATTTAAATAATAATGAGTTATTCTGAAACTGGTAGTTTACCTTCTGATTCGGAAGAAATGACACGAAATATCGTGGACTCCCTTTTGTCGGAAAAATCAAGGAGTGTATATGAAATAGCGTTTAATCGGTACGAAGAATAGTGTTCTACTAAAAAAATCAAGAATATCACTCATGAAAAAGTATTGTTAGCTTACTTTGAATGCTTATCTAAGGAAAGAAAACCATCTTCTCTCGTATCGTATTATTCGATGATAAGAAGTATTTTTTTAACAAAAGAAAAAACTACGTTTTTGGTAAGTACCTACAGCTGCTTACATTACTAAAACATAAATCAGAAGGTTACGGAGCTAAAAAATCAAAAATTTCCACTAAACAAGATGTCACAAAGCTTTTAATGGAAGCATCAGATGATACATATTTATTTAAAAAAGTTGCTATGATAATTGGACTAAGTGGAGCATGCAGAAGAGAGGAACTGACAAATATGCTTGTTGAAAATGTGATAGATGAAGGATCTGTTTTTAGAATTACTTTACCGAATATAAAAACCAAGTTAATACGAGAATTTTTTGTAACATCGGGGAATATTTCAGGATTGAATATGGCATAAGATGTCAGACAATATGTTAAAATACGACCTTGCAACACAAACCATCGACATTTTTTTGTCAATCATAAAAATGAGAAATGCACGGAACAACCCGTTGGAATTCACACCTTTGGTAAAATGCCAAGAGTTATTGCCACTTTTTGAATTCACCTCACCCTGAAGAATATACCGGACATTGTTTTAGGCGATCGTCTGCTTCATTTTTGGCCTATTCTGGAGCTGATCTGTGTACTTTCCAAGGAAGCTTTTTCAAGGAAAATTTTTTAAATTATTACAGAATTTTCCTTGTTCACTTTATGTAATGTATGGAATTGACCATGGTCGACAACAGAGCTGTGCCGAAGCATTGTGCTTTGTGCTCGTGAAAGCACTCGAAGCCCTTTTGTGCTCCCGAGCACTGTGCTTCCGAGCCGTTTTCAAAAGCAGTGCTTAGTGCTTGGTAATTGAAGTCCTTCAACAAAAGGCTTTGTGCTTAGTAATCCCAAAAGTGCTCCCGAGCACTGAAGTGCTCCCAAGCACTTCTGCGGATTACTAAGCACTAAGCTCTGAGCCAAACTCAACTATCAGTACAGTATTTCAGTACCTATATTCTGATGAAATATGAATAATAAGCATGGGATTTTTAATATGAAATAATGAATCTTTCAATACTGTGCTTTCCATAAGGGTTTCTCCTATTTGATATATCAATCATCACTTAGGTGATTAAATACTAATACTAAGATTATACACAGGCGGTCCTTTCTTATCCTATTTTCAATAAAATCTGTGTCATTTAGCTAATATCAATGTTCGTAGGTCACAGATTACAGAAGCATATCTTGTTTTTGTATTATTTAAATTTAAATGTATCTATGATCTTTATGAAATTGATCAAAAATGGCGTGTGAGAATGCCTATGCTTACAGTTATTTATGTATCAAGGAAATTATAAGGATGTTAGCTACAGAGGGCAACAGATTTCAATCCCGAGGGACGTAGGTTCCCCTCCGTACAATGAACGTTTTTTTCTGAGAATTTAGTGGAATTCCAATATTCAATTGGATCTTTCCCTGAACCTCTCTTCGAGCAAAATGACGTGCGGGACAATGAAATCTGAAAATTTTCTGCTCTTTTCAAATATCCCAATCAAATCCCAAAATTTTAATATACAGGGTGTTGAATCTCCGCTTGGACGAAGTCCCATAATTTTCAAATACGGACCTGGAATATTCTGGAAATTTAAATATAAATCGGTCGACCTGTGGAAGTGAATCATACGTTCCAAATATCAACCGACTATGCTGCTTGGTTCAAAAGTTATGAGGAATTGAAATGTTTGGCGAATACATAAACTCGGTTATGGAATTGATTAGACCTATCATATATCGATTTTTTGGACTCGCCTAGGATAGCTCTAGCTCAGGTTATCGTAGGTATGTTCATTTACCTATGAAACATCCTGTATAGTTCTGTACCAGCTCATATTGAGCATCGAAATTGTAACACCCTGTGCATCTCTTCTCACCCGTTCAATAATCTCATACTCATATGCCAGCTTACAATTTCTTTACCGATTAAAATAACCTCAATTTCAACAATTCCTAGAAAACTACTTAGGGCTTAGTGCTCGAAATGTCAAATTACTTTCACAAAGTGCTTAGTAATCGCAAGCCTTCTGTAAAAATAAGTGCTTAGTGCTCGAGACCGGGAGTCTTTTTTTTCAAGTGCTTAGTGCTTAGTGCTCGAAGCACTATTCTTCAGTGCTCGTCACAGCTCTGGTCGACAAGTATGTTTTTCATGATTTGATTGTTGTATTTTGCGTATTACGCTGCTAGAATATTCGGAGCGCGCTCTCGTGAGTATATCCAAAGTTTTTAAATCACTATGTTTGTGTGCCTTGGAATCATATACACCACTGTTGTAGAGTAGATATCTTCATATCAGGAGGTACGTGTTTAAGCGACGAATTTCTTCATTTTCAGTCTAAGCGGTGAATTGTTGTTTCCCAATATCTTTGGTGGGATGGCGCTCTGGATTGTTATCCAGACAGTGTTACTGGCCACGATTTGTATTGGGAAACGGGGAACAATTAGAAATTCGTTAATTCACTCCGAGTCGAATAAGCTGCACTGATGAGATCTAATAAGATCGAAACAGCTGTATGCAGATTTTGAGTCGGGGTGACTTGACAATTTCCATAATTTACCGTTCGATTGTGAATGCAGATTTTGCGTTGCGGAATACGTATAACCAGCTTCTTTGGAAAGTTGTTTGATAATTTTTCAAATTATTAAAGAATTTTCCTTGTTGACTTTATGTAATGGAATTAATATTGCAAAAATTGCTCGTTTACCATTTATAATAATTATATACATATATATGCATTTTGAATAAACGTTTTGATCTCACCATCACATGTTTTTCATATAGAATTTCATTATGGTACTTAGTACCATAATGAATTCATTATGGGACTAACTACCATAATGAGCTTCCTTGTTATCAAAATTGAGTGACATAACGTTGTTATTATGACATGCCATCAAATAAATATATTTTTAAAAAATTTATAATACATCGATGTTTTCAAGAACGATGTTTTCATTTTCAAACATCAACAGATTGAACCATCGGTGTCCTTCTTTGCGATGTTTCCTTCCCTAAGCCGAAATGGACGTTAACACAATATATGGTCCTGTTACATTCGATCATATGGTTCGCGAGAATCGAGCATATTAACTTTGGCATTTTACCAATGGCCAAATTTCTGTCAGAAATCGTCAGCGAATGTAATTTTCCTGACCGTGAAGTGTACCTTTAGCAATCGCGGAGGTACGATATCTTAGAAATACAAGCCTGTAGTCAATGATATATACAAAAATTATAGAGATATACTTATTGACAATATAACCTCAATACCATTCAAACCGAAATTTTAATGATTTACTGTCGAATTTCAACTGCTGGACGACCACTAGAACATTTTAAAAATTCCACACTTACCTGGCGCTGAAAATACTCCATCTCCAACCACAAATTTTGTAAACTTGTAAAAGTAACCCTTATCGACGCAGTGTGGGCTCCGCATCACAGTCTCCAAGTCTTCTGGTTTTCCAATAACCACCATGGGTATAGGTCCGAACCATACTCCGAAGTTAGGCCCATATTCGAAGAAAATCTCCGTTATTTTCTTGAATACATCTAAAAAGGTAAAATTAATTTATCACAACTATCAATCAACAAACCAACTGTACTCTTCTACTCTGAAGATATTGAACTGGATAAATATTTACATGAAATACCTCACTTCGATCAGTAAAAAACAAATAGAAACCTTATGGAAATATACTAAAAATAATAATAATAATCAAGGTATTAATTTTAACCTCAGCGAAGTCAAGCTGAAAGCTTTTCCACTTAACTCAGGGCCATAATATACATCAAATAATATCAATATTTTCATTTTTTTCATGAAAAACTCTGGAAAAAAAACGAAAGCTATTGAATCGTCCAGAGATGATTTCAAGAAATATCGTTTCTTAATTTGAACCTGTGAAAGTCGTAGCCACCGGGAAACTGTTCTGAGGGTGAAAGGTTCCATAGATATGCGGTTCGGTTCATAATAGTTATTTGTGTACCAAGCGGCCCGAGGGATGAATGTTGCCGGAGGGCGTTAGGATCTAACAACGCACGTGGTGCATACAAGATTTTATTTTTCACGAAAGAATTATTTCATTATAATGAAAAATCGATTTTAAAATCGGTTCATTGCTCCTATACTTTCCATTTTCCTTTTCATAGTAGACATGTCATTTGTTGATATTTGGACGTTTGTGAATATTTTTGTCATCATATTTAGTGAATGTCATTGCTACTTTCTTTGTGTAGTCTTATAGAAATAATGGAAATGAAAATAAGCATACCCAAGAATATCATAGAAAATGCAGCCAAAGCTGCGAATAATTCATTGCCGGAGAAATCCAAACTCGTATACGACAAGGATTATGAAGTATTTAATCAATGGAAGTTGCTTCATTTCTCCTCGTACAATTAGCGGGCGTTATGATCCATTATACCTGCTCATTTACACCCTAGGGCATAATGAGTGTATTTATAGCAACCGTATCTAACGTAAAATCAACAAATTATATACAAGTGAAAAATAAACGCATTGTAAGAGATTGATATTCTGGTTGTTGAGAATTGCACGGCAACTTGGTTTGTATTACCTGTATATCTTGTGTGGCGAATGAATTGAGCTCCTGGTGGAGTAAATGGAGACAATGACTGCAGAACACCTACCGTGATAATATTTGTAAAAGAGACATAGGTACCTAAGTCAGAAACCTTCCTCCGATATTCGGTGAATAAAGGTGATCTATTAATGGTCGTCTAGTAAGCTCCCTGCTCTTTTTAGTCGTATCGTATTTTATCCCATGAAATACATACGATTGCAGTGTACCGAAGGAAAGGAGTCAGTTGCGGGAGTAGTTTTCCAATCCGTTTCAGAACTCTTATACCACGATTTTCGAAGAATTTTTCATGTCTAGTATATACATATGTATATATATATATATATATATATATATATATATATATATATATATATATATATATATATATATATATATATATATATATATATTGATATGGTTTCTTTATTTGCAATATTAATATAGAAGTATATGGTATAATATGAAAGAGAATTGATCAAGGAAAGGAAAAACTTCATTAAACTTATATATAAACAGATATGAGAAAATGATAGATGATTATAAATATACATGTATACCTAATCAATGATATTAGATTTGAACATACAAAAAGAAATAAGTTGTTAATTAATGTGATGAAGTAATTTAAATTTAAATATGTAAAACTGGTTTACAAAGAAGATTAATGTAAATGTATTAATAATGAATATTCAAGATCAACTTTTAAAATCAATAATATATTATAAATTCTTATAGAATGTCAAAAACATAAAACAACAGTAATCGTTGGAATGAGATATCAAGTATTTCAATAGAAATTCATTAAATATCAAATATACAAATAATAGAATTTTTGAAAGATCAATTAGAATAGACTATTTCAAGATAACAGACTTAATTTATGTCTAATACATATAATTCTGGAAATCCTATATATCGTAGACACGACTAAATTTGAATATCAGATAATAATTTGATTTCAAGACATTGAAGATAGATAATCATATATAATGGTATTAATGTTTGTAGATTGTCCATATTTGGGTAGTAAGATGAATTTAATAAATGAAACTATCTTGTCTTCAAATTCCCAAAATTATATCAATCAATGTACAACCGGTTTCGTTGTTTCAGAACAACATCTTCAGGTACAATATACTGAAAAAATAATAAATAAAGAGTAGCTTATAACAAGAAAAAACATGAAAAAACATACATCTTCAATTTCAACACTTACATTTCTACACTAATGAGAGATAGTCTAAAATACAAAGAATCTCAATTAAAAATTGTAATTCAGTTAACATTGATGAGGACGAAAGACAAAACAAATTTAAAAATTTTTTCATACCAGAAACAAATTATGCAGTAAACCTTGAAATGCATAATTTGTTTCTGGTATGAAAAAAATTTTTCAATTTGTTTCGTCTTTCGTCCTCATCAATGTTGACTGAATTACAATTTTTAATTGAGATTCTTTGTATTTTAGACTATCTCTCATTAGTGTAGAAATGTAAGTGTTGAAATTGAAGATGTATGTTTTTTCTTGTTATAAGCTAGTCTTTATTTATTATTTTTTCAGTATATTGTACCTGAAGATGTTGTTCTGAAAAAACGAAACCGGGTGTACATTGATTAATATAATTTTGGGAATTTGAAGACAAGATAGTTTCATTTATTAAATTCATAAAGGTATTAGAAGAATCGAATTAATTGTTCCAATTAGAAAATTGCTTCAGAATAATATAATAAAGGAGAATTTCAAGTTAGAATATAAAATTATATAGATAGAAATGTCTAATTTTGCAAGAATAAATAATAACTTAATTAATGTATAGAATAATGAAATTTTTAGTACAAAATGATCAGAATATTATGTAGTTGAGATTAGCTAAATTATTCAAGTCCAGAAATATGTTTTTATTCCAAATTTATTAAAAAACTGAACAAATGTCATTAAAGTTTTCAAAATAATCAAGTTGAAGTATTGAGTTTTTTTTTTCGTGAATTTGTAAACATTGCCGAACTCCACAGCTTCCGCAGATTGAGTTTGGTACGTAAATTGAGAATATGTTTACTTAAAATCCTTTTTTGATTTCAACTCTTCAGCTCAAACGCGCTGCATTTCGTGGTGACTATTCCGTTCGAATTGCATCTCGATCTACTATCAGTACGCTATACACTTCACGAAATTTTGTTTCACGATGGAGGGTTGAAATTTTTTTCTTCAACCACGATGCACTTCGCAAATTTTTTCTTATGAAATATAGTTATTTATGTATCAAGGGAGTTATGAGGATGTTAACTACAGAGGGCAACAGATTTCAATCCCGAGGGACGTAAGTCCCGAGGGATTGTAAAGTTGCCCGAGGTTGTTAACATCAAATAACTCAAGTGATAGATAAATAATTTTATTTCATACTAAATCAAATAAAAAAACCAAATTTTGTTGGTTTTAAAATTCAGACGAACGTTTTTTGAGAATTAAGTAGGCATGATTACCATGGATATAGCAACTGACAAATCTGTAAATATTTGTCAAATTTATTGATTCGTGAAAATGAATGAAAGTTTGAAGAGAATTTAGAATGTTGACTGGCATGTAAATTGGAAGAAGGGAACATCAACTTCATGTTTGACTACAGCCTACAAATGTTCTATGGAGAATCCATGCGAAAATTTGACAATTGTCGGTTCATTTTTGTAAATACATTGAAAGGATTTAAATATTCATAACTTCGCAAGGGAGTTAAAGATTCATAACTTCCCAAAGGAGTTATAACCATATTTATAGTTACGGTAACTGACGGTTTATTCGTTTATAATGCATCAGTATGAAATAAAAAAATTTTCCAATTCGGTTCGCTATTAAAGCGTGATTCTTCAAATCTAATTCTATCTGTTATCATCGCATCTCGACGAGATGCATTTCGCGCGAAAAATACGTTCTTAGTGATGGAGCTCTGCTGCTCACGTAGGGTTGCCAACTCTCCCGGATTGCCCGGGAGACTCCGGTGAAAATGGTTAACCTCCCGACCTCCCGGGTTGCAATAATTTCTCCGGTTTTTCTCAAAGTATATGCAATCATCGCTCAAACAAACTTCGATCCTTAATGATTATGATTTTGTGGTGAAAAACCTTCAAATATTAGATTTGACAATAATTGACATCATTTTCTTACACGTCTTCCCCCCCCCCCCATCCGATCTTCAAAATTCTCCCGGGTTGGCCCTTTCGAGAGTTGGCAACCCTATGCTCACGCCTTTTTTTAGAGTCAAATAGGTACAAGGAGTACCTACATAGATGCAGAGCACTAAGTGTGCGATCAGTATTCTCATGCAGGGCTAATTTGTGTCTTATAAAGCAGCAATAGCCGCTTTAACGTTTACAGATTTTTAAGCGCTGAAACGATAACTTCTGTGAAGGTTACTTGGCAATGGTGGAACAGTGTTCGTCCTAGGTTAAATTGGTACTAACGCCGATTCCTAAAGGATTCAGTTTATTTGTGGACGTAATCATTTGGTGTTCAAATAATTATTAATAATCGGGAAAGTTTCTCTTGAGGACCTGGTCGCTTGTGTCTTAGTGGCATAAAAAAGAAACGGTGTCATGGGACACCAGGTAGGAACGAAGTTTCTTCGGATAATATAGAAGCAACACAATTTGCAAAAAAGAAACATGTGCGTCTCGGGACGCTCGACAGAAGTGATAACTTATACTAATCCAAGTTGAAATAATTAATATTGAAATGTGGGGCCAAGAGCTGCAACGAGATTGTAAATGAATAAATGAAAAAAGCCTGGAGTCACCTCTGGGATTCGAACCCAGTAATACGATACCAGTGTTCAGTACTCAGACCACTCGGCCGTCAATACAACGTAGAACAAAGACGCAAGAGTGTATATAACGAGAGTGTAACGTATCGCCACGCTATATAATGGAATATAAACCTACTATACGTAGTCATTATTTTATGGAACAAATTTGTAATGCTTTATCTTTTCATTATGCCATATCTGATTCCTGTCGTAATCTGTTCTTTTATGCATATAACTAATACAAAATAATTTTGTTATATGCATGAAAGAACAGGCTTCATTGTGAATCGCCTACGCAGTAGGTAACTCTCGAACAACGGGAACGCCGTCCAGTACGGAATCAGAAAGAGAAAGGATGAGAGAACGGAAAGAGACAGAAAGAGAAAGGTATTATACGCTACTCCCTTGCGTGAGTCACATTCTTACGATTTTCTCGTCACGGTTTTAGTCTCCCATTATTTTCATTTTGGTCGCGCAGAAAAATTCCTATCACCTATAAGCCTGCTGTGATGATTTTCATTCCAAAAATCAACTGTATTATCAGATCCTTAGTTCAAAACGATCATATGGTCGTTACTTATGGACTCTGTTTATGCGATACGTTGATCGCCAAATGCACTGATTGGGCTGTTGGTGGTGGACGCCATTAGAGTACTGTCGTCAACAAAGTTCACAGTTTTGTTTCTACTCGATTTTATATGTATAAAAAAAAGCTCCGGTGGTTTTCAGTGCTTTGTTTATTGACATTCAGTTCTAATATTCAATAATATTATAGATGAATTTCATTAGGTATCAAATAAGTGTACGTACTACAATTATAATATCTAGATGGATGTCTGTTCCGAACAGCGATAACGAAGTCAATGTACTATTTGTTCAATAGCTTATAATATATAGAAAATGTATTCAGCTATGTTTTAATGGTGAAAACCAGTACAAAAAAGTTTGAAGAAATCTGAATACTATAGGGTTATAATAATATAACATAACCTCACATATGCCTGAATATGTTATTTATTACCAGTTGGTGTTCCCAGGAACTGCAAACTGTGACCAAAAATGGGATAGGCCGATGTAGGCTGTTTTAACGACGCCATAAGTTTGTACACTCTTCTCCACTTCCATCTGTATTGTATGTACCACATTATCGATGTTATTATTATTATCACCAATAAGTCATGAGATATGGAAATATAGTTTTCTGTTCGGTTCTGCTGAACGTTTGCTACAGCTGGACTAGCCGCTTCTTCCATCTGAAAAAAAAATTCGTAAAATAATTTCACAAGAATATTGAACTCCCATTGGTGTTTCCATAGTATGTGGCACAGATGTCTAATTTTCTTACATTCTCCCTCAAAGTTCGGAAAATGTGTAATGCTGTAAAAATATTCGACGCTCATTGTAAGATTGAAATTTTGAAAATACCCGTGAACTGCACAGCTTTGTCACTAAGGTCGTATTCTTTGCGCGAAGTGCATCACGTCGAAATATTATTTTAACGGAATAATTTATGATTTGAATAACTATACTTCAACAGCAAACCCAAATAAATATGAGAAATTAGTTTGTATTACAGAAAAAAAAATCGAGAAATGCATCGCTTACAGAATGCTCAAATAGCAAACCGTATTCAAAATTTGAAAATAATTCGTTTCATTCAAAAAAGTTCATCTTACTGATAGTGAAGCAAGTCGAGATGCTATTCTAGAGAAATAGTATCTGCGTAGTGCAGCGCGGTTGAGGAAAAGAGTTGAAACATTCAAAGTATCCTATTTCAATATTATCTCAATCAACGTACCAAATATCAACCCTCTAACTAAATCTGCAGAACTTGTGGAGTTGAAAAAATTTTCTGAAACCTTGAACAAACAAAACATCTAAAAAATTAGCTAATTTTAAAGTTTCGTTTTGTCTCAGTAATGGGAACCCTGCAGACAGGGCCGGATTAGCCCTGTCCGGACCCCAGGTCTTTTCAGGTTGATAAAGGGATGTAAGTAACTTCCAGAAGATCGACTCCAGGTATCCTGTTACTTCAAAGTCTTATGTGATATTGCAACAACTTTGACTTGATGCTGCAGCATCACCTCACCTGACTCGTTAGCTTTATTGAAATGTTCTTAATGAATAGGCTATAGATAAGTGACGAATGATGTTCCAGGTTGCATGATGGGTTAGGAAAAAGAAATGAGATGGGACGCGTTTATTTTCAATTTAATTTTGTTATGCTCAATAAAATACAATAAACGAAAAGTACAAATTGGTAAGAGTCAACTTCCAAGATATTTATTGATTTTGTACAGTACAGTAAGTTTAAATATTATCATTTAAAACATCTTGGAAGTTGACCATCATTTTCAATGGCCACTATCGACAATGAATTCAAACGGACTTTGTTGAACGAAGACAATTTATTAGTTTTACTACTCGATACTAGATGGTTATGTATGTATGAAGTATTTATTCAATCAATTGACAACATGCGTCGAGAGAAAACAATAATATTGTTGAGGAATTTCATACAAATTTTCAAATAAAATTTTCATTCGATGAATTTTTTTTTCTTGGTGCGTGTACGGGCCCCCAGTCGATGCGATTTAATCTTTTTTAAACGCAATAAAATACAATTTACGAAAGAAAACAGTCTTGTGAAGTACAAATTGGAAAAAGTTAACTTCCAAAATATTTATTGATTTTGTACAGTACAGTAAGTTTAAATATTAACTTTTTTAATTTTTTTTAGAAACAAAATCGTTTAAACCACATTGACCCCGGCGTGGCATCACACGTATGCCGCGCTCTTTTGGTTACTGTGCCGGCGCGGCATCAATGTACTGCCACGCAACAAAATGTGATTTAGATGGCGTGTACCTCGTTAGAAACCATGCCACAATGCTGAGTGAACGAAGTGTTTATAGGCGCCGTCCAAGTGATCGACTCACATGCGCCGGACCGAGATATAGGGCTTAGGAAAAAATCTACGGGGTATCAAAAAAATTGAACAACTAAAATTGATTCATTTAGATAGAAACGGAAATGAAAATTAGAAATCAACTCTAATGTTCTGTTAAGTAAATCAAGCGAATATAAAAATCTAAAACTAACTTATTCTAACTTGATTACGTTGTGAAAAAACATGTGAAACAATAATTTTTTCACATCCAGGGCAGTTCCACTTTGTGCGTGGACTTTTATTGGTTGCAATAATTCTTCATTGCGTTTTCGTTATTTCAGCGTAGCAAACAACGCAACGCTTTTTCTTATGAGGAAGTTCTAATGAGTGGTCTCGTTTAGCATCATCAGTTAGAGGGTCATTATTTCCTTGACCTACTAGTAATGATGTAGCTAGCTGTTCCCTATATGGTGTTATTTTCATTGTGCTCTGTGTCACTTCTTTATACAATAAAAATGAGTTCACTAGTGCACAACTGAAAATTAGCTCATTTTGCATTATTCTCATCAGAAAGAAGATCATTCCATAACTTTTTCAGATACTTTTTTTTTCGTTATCACCCATTATATTAGTAAATAAAAACAATTTGTACGATCGTGAAGTAACAAGTGAGCTCCCTATGTCTAGATCTTATTACTTCACAGCGATACAAGTCTTTCCCGCCAACCGGTGGAGGCAACGACATCTAGATACCACGAGACAGTACGCGGTATCACGTTGATGTCATGCCGGCTCTATGGCCAAAGTAACTCCTTGTGACGGCGTGGCACTAATGTGATGCCGCAATTTGAATATATTCAAAAACCAAAAAAAATTAAAATTTTCAACTAAAAGGCTAATATACGTCATATGTGATAAAAATTTAAGCAAATAATAACAAAAAAAACTTGCCGGCTGAGTGTCCGATTTTTTTTATATATAGCCGGGATCAACGTGTTGAAACATCTTGGAAGTTGACCCTTTCTAATACATCATTTTCAATGGCCATTATCGACAATGAATTCAAACGGTTCCGAGACATTGTTGAACGAAGACAATTTATCAGTTCTACTACTCGATACTAGATGGTTCTGTATATATGAAGTATTTCATCAATCGACAACATGCGTCGAAAGAAAGCAATAATATTGATGAGGAATTTCATACAAATTTTCAAATAAAATTTTCATTTGATGAAATTTATTTTTTTTGGTGCGTGTACGGTCCCCCAGTCGATGCGGGGCCCCTAGGCACTTGCCTACTCTGCCCAATGGTTAATCCGGTCCTGTCTGCAGATGCCTATAAGTACCGGGGAAAATATATTCATGAAAACACAATTATCTACGTACTATTGACTTCCGATATGTCTATTATTTTCGGTAAAACTACGACTAATAAAATATGCATTTTAACGTAACTGAATTAGCTTCAAGGAATAATTGAGGAATAATTTTAGAAAAATAGGAAAGAGAAATCGTAATGTCAAAAATGGTTTCTGTCTGAGGATGGAGATACATCATCATTCCGAGTTCAAATCGAGTCATACTGTAACTGAAAAGTTTTTGGAAAAATAGATAGTACCAATAGAAAATAGATGGACTCAAGTCGCCTATTAATTAACAAAAATCGTTTGGGCGGCATAGCTGGTCAATAAAGTCATATAGTAATTTTTTCTTTCTTTTGAATACAAATTTTTAACTCCCTAATGCAAGTTGGGGGAGTTGTGGACGTGAGAAAAACCTTGAAAACCACAAAAAACATGAAATCTCTACATTGAAGTAATGACGCTTCAGTGATATAAATGAAACCCACAAAGGTTAGGTACTTCCCTAACATCAGCTAAATTCACGTACCAAATCTCATTTTTATAACTCAATCCGCAGAAACTGTAGGTGCAAAAACTTTGAAAACTATGAAAAACAATAAATATTTGCCAAAAACATGGCGGTGGTTAACAAAAAGTTTATACTATTAAAATAGGCGTTTCTAATATCAGCTCCGCGTAAAAATTTTATAACCTATGGTTGTGAAGTGACAGGAATTTTCGGCGATAGGCGTTTTTGATTATCATCAATTTTTCAAATAAATTTTCCAACGTACCATTATCTTCATTATGCATTAAATCATTAATTATGGAATTTATTACATATAAATATATATATATATATATATATATATATATATATATATATATATATATATATATATATATATATATATATATATATATATATATATCTAATATATAAAATTCTCGTGTCACGGTGTTAGAAGTTAAACTCCTCCGAAATGGCTCAACCGATTCTCATGAAATCTCGTGTGCATATCGGGTAGGTCTGAGAATCGGCTAACATCTATTTTTCAGCCCCCTAAATGTTGAGGGTAGTCCAACCCTCAATTTCAATTTTGTGTTTTTCAGACAAAATTTTCTGTTCAATTTTTTTATGATACAGAATTCAAAAATACATACAACCCTAAATTTTCTCTCCTCTACGATCAACCCCAATTTTTTCTTTGTTAAACTCCTCCGAAATGGCTCGACCGATTCCCCTTAATGTTAAGAGTGGGTCCACCTCTCAATTTTTATTTTTTGTTTTTCAGACAAAATTTTCTGTTCTATTTGTTTTTATGATACAGAATTCAAAAATACATACAACCCTAAATGTACGAAGATTTCATTTGTTTATTATTTTATCCACAGATTTTTTTGTCCACAATAAAAGGTGGAAGATGGCATCGAAATAACAATATAGTTGGTAGTCGGTCTGAGAATAGGTTGTTATATATTTTTTATACCCCTAAGTGATTAGGGTGGTCCGCCCCAAACATTTTCATAAATTTTTTGGGCAAAATTTTTTTTTATTTTTTTATGATGTTGCATTAAAAATACATACAACTCTTAAATGTTCACCCTTCTATCAACAGCCCATATTTTTTAATAGCCGTTTTAATAATTTCAACAACGTTTGCCAGATCAGATAGATAACTATCAAGATAGATAGATAGTTAGATAGATAGATAGTTAGATAGATAGAGATCGGCAGATAGATGAATAGATAGAAAGATAGATAAAAATAATTCATATGGCAGAACAACGTTTGCTGGGTCAGATAAATTGATAGATATGCGATAGATGAATAGATAGATAGATACAATGATAGATGCCTAATTAGATAGATATATAGAAAGATAGATAACTATTTAGATGGATAGATAGATAAAAATTATTTTTATGGCAGAACAACGTTTGCTGGGTCAGCTAGTATATATATATATATATATATATATATATATATATATATATATATATATATATATATATATATATATATATATATATATATATATATATATATATATATATATATATTTATATATATATATATATATATATATATATATATATATATATATATATATATATATACAGGCTGGACCACCAGGAACTGCATCGATCGATATCTCAGAAACTGAATTTAGGAAATATTTGAAATTTTGGAATCTTCTTCTATGTCTTAGGGTCTACTCAGCTAAAATATTTTTATCTATTGGGCATTTCCGGTTAAACCGGAAATAGACCCTAAGTCGCTTATTTTAAATAGGACACCCTTTATATTATTACATTTTTGAATTTTGCCCAAGATTCTAGGCAGATTTTATGCATCATGTCCTATACCTAAGTCTAAGCGTTTTTGATATATTCAAGTTTTTATGTCCAAAATGACGAAAGTAAGTCCTAATATAATTATCAATTGTTTCTATAAGGAAGCCCTTATTACATACTTTGGGTTCGATTACTTGTTGAGATGGGCTTGCTCTAATAGATTTTGTATAATATTTGGATAACTAATCATACAGAGTATTCAAAAAATAAAATCTAAAATGAGATAGAGAAAACTGATGAATATCAAATTTTTCAAAAGGAAAGCCCCCGTTTTTCTTATTTTGTAGTATTTAGCATCAAAAATTAAGGTAATTTTGTAAAAGGTTATCTATACCTCAAATTTTTAGTTTTCGACATATTGCCAATTTAATATTTTCATATGGCGATTTTGCATTTATTCATTTAATAATAAGATCAAGGATAGTCACGATCGTATTTGACATTTCAAATCATTGTAATGGCACCCCGGTTATATTATACAAACGAAGATTATTTAAACTTATTTATTATTCATGGACAATGTGATAAAGTTATTTCAAGAACATGTGATACATTTATGACACGATATACTCAAAAACAGAAAGAATTACCAAATACTATAAGACGAATCGAGGAAAACTGTAAGAACTTTGGACCCGCGAAGAAAAAATGTACAGAAATAAACGAGTTATTAACAAGAAAAATATTGATATCTTAAACTGGAAATAGAAATGTTAAAAATATTATGTAAGTGAATATTCGAATTGTTGTCTTTGAACTTCTAGACATTTTACGCATCTAAGCCGCAATTGTTCATGTGTGGCTCTTCTTATTGACTGGTCGTCTAGGTCTTCAAATGCTGCACTTACTCGCCCCATGTGTTCCTTGGTGGTCACTGCGGTGTTATACACGTTATTTTTCACTGTTCCATATAAATAAAAATCGAGTACTGATAGGTCTGGGGAGCAAGGTGGCCAAAAATTTGGTCCATTGTTGGCTATCCATTGATCATAAAATAAGTTTTTCAGATAATTATTCACTAAATGGGCATTATCTAGATCTAATTGTTCATCGTTGATTAAATGTGAAATCGCCATATAAAAATATAAAATTGGCAATATTTCGAAAACTAAAAATTTTAGGTATAAATAACCTTACACAAAGTTACCTTAATTTTTGATGCTTAATACTACGAAATAAGAAAAAAGGAAGGTTTCCATTTGAAAAAATTGATTTTCCTCAGTTTTCTCAATCTCATTTCAGATCTTATTTTTTGAACACTCTGTATGATTAGTTATCCAAATATTTTACAAAATCTATTAAGATAAGTCCTTCTCAACAAGGAATCCAACCCAAAAAAAGTAATAAGTGCTTCCTTATAGGAACAATTGATAATTAAATTAGAACTTTCAATCGTCATTTTTGACATAAAAAACAAATATGTCAAAAACGCTTATACTTAGGTATAGGACATGATGCATGCAATCTGCCTAGAATCTTAGGCAGAATTCAAAAATTTAATAATATATAGGGTGTCCCATTTAAAATAAGCGACTTAGGCTATATTTCCTGTATAACCAGAAATGCCTAATAAATGAAAATATTTCAGCTGAATAGGCCCTAAGACGTCTAGCCAGTTTCCAAAATTTCCAATTTTTCATACATTCAGTTTCTGAGATATCGATCGATGCATAGAAATTCTAGAAACTATTGTATTTTTTTCTGTAAAACATTTTCCAGAGAAATTATATCGGTATTCTGTGAGTAATTCTTCATTTTTAAATTAAATTTTCAAACCACCATTAATTTTTAACCAATGAAATTGGGTTTCTTTGACTTATCACCTTGGCAACTTATGTATTTTATTGGAAATCTTCTCAGGGTACCCAACAGCGAATTGAGTCGGAAATTTTTGACTGCATCTATTATAATATGTATTTCAAAAATTGATAAAATTATAATTTTCTACCACTTGTAATAACACAAAATTGATCCAAAATGGAAGATAATATGTTACTTTCTAAAATACAGTAGGTATAAATTAAGAATTCATAGGTTAGCGTCTTTTCGGAGAAAAAGAATGAGATTTCTTGAAAGTCAAAAAAAATATTCTGAAATTATTTAATTTTCAAACACAATCGAATGTGGAATTTTCTTACTGAATACCACACGAAGTTAAATTATTTCCGTAAACATTTTTAGAAAATTATTTTCGAAATATTCTTGAGCTCGAAAAACTTTCCGGAAATAATTTTACCTCTAGTGGTATAACAAGTCATAATAATTTATATATATATATATATATATATATATATATATATATATATATATATATATATATTTATATATATATATATATATATGTATATTATATATATATATATGAATCTGAGAAAGATTCCGGGGTTCAATCCGATTTTTTCGAAAGTTTTGTTGGCGCAGAGTATTACCGTTTCGCCAAAATCTCATTTGGCATTTTCAAGTGTTACGACTGGTGACTCGACGGCAAATATATATATATATATATATATATATATATATATATATATATATATATATATATATATATATATATATATATATATATATATATATATATATATATATATAGAGAGATATATATATATATATATATATATATATATATATATATATATATATATATATATATATATATATATATATATATATATATATATTTGCATTATTGTATTAATGACATAAATTAATTGAATTAATTACTGGTCTTGATATTTATATGCCATGCTGAGTTTTTTCTCTCAAGAATATTTCACAGACACTTAGATTTTGTCAACTGTATTTATATTTTCGAATAATAATAATTTTCATGAATATTTTTTTGTTAAATTTTTTTAATGCATTATCTCAATTGAAATCTTTATGTCTAAGAAAAGAATTTTATTTTAAAAATTTAAACTATATCTCTATTAATAAATATTATAAAAGGATAAGATTTTTCACCTTGATCAATTTTAAAATCAACGTTCTCATTTCATAGGCCAATAACTATTGTAATAAAAACTCACTCTGATTGTTTTTATATGTTCGGATGAAAAGTTCTATTTTCTTAATTTCGATTCACTCTTCAGGACCAAATTGTCTGTCTTTAATGCTGACTCCAGCTATCAAAACTAACTTAGCTTACTGATTGTTTGGCATTGATTTCGGTATTTCAAATTCCTATCACCTCCATTCAAATTAAACCAATTAAATTTTCTTCAGGTTATGTAAATTTTGATGTAAACTTTGGCATTAATATTGAATTGAGCTACTATACAGGTATTTATTATTATTGCTGTTTTTCTTTCTTATATTATAGATTATGACTCATGATTATATTCGTATTTTGTATTTTCATTACGAGTTCATTGATATTTAAACTCCAACTGTCCCAGAATCATTCAGTGCTTTCTTTCTATATAAATTCACAGATAATAATAATAATAATAATAATAATAATAATAATTTATTTCATTTTAACAATCATTGCTTAGTAACAATAAAAGAAAAATATGTCAGCAAAATAATTAATGTAGCCTCACACTGTGGTCCTACACTTCTCAAAAAATTCATTAATATTATAGGGTTCGCAACTCAATAAGAACGCATATACCTCTCTCCTGAACATACTTATATCATCTATAGATTTAATTTCCTTGGGGAGAGAGTTGTACAGCTTCATGCACATATATTCAACACTGCTCTGTGTTAGAGATAGTTGTCTTTTAGGATAAATAAAGAAATGGGTCCTCCTTGTCTGATTTCTGTTTATATAAATTTTAAAATATTCACTATGTGATCGTATGAACACGACACACTTCAAAACATACAAACCAATACAAGTAAGTATTCCATTATCTTTAAAAACACCCCTACATGATTTTCTGTAAGCAATATCATAAATTGTTCTCAATGCATGTTTCTGTGTCTTGAATATTCGATCGTGATGTGGACTGTTCCCCAGAAAACTATTCCATAAGAAAGCAATTACTGAAAATTTGCAAAATATAAGTTCTTTATTATATCTTCTTTTACATGATGTCTCATAACATTAAAAGTGTAAATTACCGAGTTTAATTTTTTATTCAGAGTATCTACATGCTCTTTCCACTTCAATGATGTATCAATACAAAGTCCTAAAAATTTTACCGTTTTGGTAGGCTCAAATATTGTATTTCCTAATTGTATTCTTCCTGGTATAATGCATTTAGATTGCTCAGTTTGAAATACAGCACATTCAGTTTTATTTAAATTCAAATACAACAAATTTTCAGAGCACCACCTCTCTACGGTTCTCAAGATTACTTTCATATTATTAACTGAGTTTTGCAAATTCTTTGATGACGTAATGACATTTGTGTCATCAGCATAGATAACGATGTTGTGTTCTGCAGCTTGCAATTGATTTGGCAAATCATTGATATAGATAAGAAATAATAGTGGGCCCAGGATACTTCCTTGGGGAACTCCCATTTTAACTTCTTTTTCGAGTGAAGTATATACTTCTATATTACTTTCAATAGTTACCTTTTGCGTTCTATTTTTCAAATAACTTTCTATCAAATGAAGCTGTTTATTGCGAATTCCACATATCTCAATTTTCTTCAATAGTCTGTCATGTTCTACGCAATCAAAAGCTTTGGATATATCTAAAAAAAATGCCAGTGTAATATCTCCATTTTCGAGAGCTTCTAGTATTCCCTGCGTTAATTCATAGATTGCCGTATCTACACCTCTATTTCTCAGAAAACCATGTTGATTCTTTGTGAAAACATTATTTTTCTTGAAAAACTTTATGAGGCGTATTGATAGTAGTTTTTCAAATACTTTTGCGAATGACGATGGCATACTAATAGGACGATAATTTGAGTAGTCATCCCTATTCCCTTTTTTATATAATGGCTTCACCATTGCTAACTTCAAAGCATCTGGAGAATTTCCCTCTGTGAAAGCCGTGTAAGTTATGTATGCTAGTGGTTCAGCTATATTTGTGATGGTCTTGCATATAATGTTCATTGGTATTTCGTCATGACCTTTGGAGGATTTGTTGTTTATCTGTTTGACTATCTTAATTATTTCGTTTTTTGTAACCTCAAACATGTAAAAAGAATTTTGAACTCTTTTCATATTGATATCGTATTTCAATTTTGGTAAATTTTTTGTGAGCTTAGCGGCTGAATCTATGAAGTCATTAACGATGTTCTTTAAATTTCCTGATGGTAATGTTAAGGATTTTCTATCACTCGATTGACCTTTAAGGCTCTTGACTAGTTACTTTTGGGAAAATACGTAATATCCACACGTCATACCTCTTTATTAAGTATAAAAGCTTTTTATTCTGTATTAGTCTAGTCACCAGCGGTAAAAAACTGTAAAACCGTGGAATTTTGATAATCAACACCGATTTTGATAAAAATTTAGATTTGAGCTCTTCTTACCCTCTTCTCTGCTTTTTATTTTTTGGCGGTGAAAACTCCCCCTTATCGCAAAAAAACAAAAAATCGTAGATTTTAGCATGTATTTAGTTAGAAGAAAGTTCAAATGAATAGTTTGTAGATCTGTTGATATACTCAAACAAGTTAACGATTAATCAGACAGATGCAACCCCTTCAAATCATTCCCTGATGGTTGTTATTTCTAAAACTAGTTTTAGAGGTATTTATAACTTGAAAAAATTTAACATTGCGTCATACTCTTATTAAAAGAAATTATAATTTGCCGAGACGCTTTATAAGTCTTCTCCTGAGAATATGAATTATTGAAAAACACAACCCTTATAGAAGCCACCCCTTGTGCCCAAAAATATAAATATTGCGGTTTTTTTGCAGTAATAATGAGAGAAAATGATAAAAATTTATTTGCACTCAATATTTTATATTTCCTCGTCGCTCTCGGTATCCACATCCTCCTCTTGGTCTAAAACTGGTGTCCTGTTTAGACAAGTGTCTTCACTGCAGATTTTGCATATTGCATCGCAAAAGAGGCCTTATCGTTGGTAACCACACGCGGAACCACATCCCTTTTCGCAATTACAAACTATCATTTGCAAAAGCTCCTCAGGTGCCGGTTCATTCTGGTTTTTGATTGGATGAAAAATTTCGTAAATTTTAATCCAACCCCAATCAATATAATTAATATTTTTGTTAACCAGCCATATTATGTGCTCATTGAAAGCACCAACTGTTGGGACAAAAAGAAAATCTAAAACCTTTTTTTTAGTGGTTAAATTAATAAATGAGTTATATCTGATTTGTTCGAAGTTTTCAGACAAGTTTGTAACACGTTTCAATGTATTTAATTCATAGTGTCTTTAGTAAGTCCAAACAACATTTCGGTACAGTATCTACCGGCTTCTAAAATATCTTCAATCTTTGAAGAAATATTATAAAAAATCTTCGCCTTTTCTCTTCTAGTATCAAATCTGCACTGTTTGGATATTCAGTTTCTAAAATTTCAGAAGAATATGCCAGCGAAGCGGAATTTTGCTCTGAAATTAAAAACTTAAAAAGTTGGTTTTTCAATGATTACTCCCCCATTTTTTGAGCTATATTATTTTCAAAAACAACATTCTATGAGGAATTTAAAAATCTTTGACACCACGTCGATCAAAACTTATTTCAACTTTTCATTTGAAAAGGGTTGACCTCAAAGGGCTTGGATGAGCCACAATTAATACGCGAATGCAAACTCTGAGCCAACATATCTCGTTCAATTTTCATGATACAAAGATCAAAAAAATATCATCATTTTAAGTAAGGAAAACCCTACAATTAGCAACAGAAACAGTTCTTCATATCATGAATAGTTTTTGGTTTATTTGAGAAAAATAAATTTTTTTTCAAAATTTCAACAATTTTTTATAAATTAAACATTCCAAACTTGTCAAATCACATGGATCATATTAATAACACTTTAGTTAAAATAATTGAAAGTGGGTTACGATTAATTTCATTTAGGGTGGTCATTACAAGGGAGTAACTATTAAATTAAAAAAAAAAATGACTTTATTTTGTTATAAGTCAGTCAATTCTTATAAAACGACTTCTGTATACGAACTTATTTTGAAGACTCTTTCTTGTGCTTTGAAAATGGACTCTTGAGTTTTGCCCAAAAAAAGGTTTAAAGTTTTCAATTATTTTCGGTTTCCCGAAAAATAACCATTCTTCAACGAATAATAACTCA
Source organism: Cynegetis impunctata (assembly GCA_030704885.1). Lineage (NCBI taxonomy): Eukaryota > Metazoa > Arthropoda > Insecta > Coleoptera > Coccinellidae > Cynegetis > Cynegetis impunctata. The sequence goes on from JARQZK010004372.1 coordinate 86,708, forward strand.
GACGTTGTTGGGTTCACAAAGGTCATTCGAAAACGAATATCTTTTCTCTATTATTAGCTTCATTTTTATTTCAGATGATTTTTCCGATAAAATGAAAATTTGTTGAGTTATTCTTAAAAAACTGTTCAACAACATGCGCTTTTTCAATGAAAATTGCACAGATTCAATCGTTAATAACTCGAAAATTATCAATTTTACAAAAAAACTTTATGAAACAAAAGTTGCTTTGAATTAGTCAGTTCATCAGTTTTTAAAGTTATTTTGATTAAAATCATTTTCATCCCCTAGATGGGGTAGCTTTCACCCCTAAGGCAAAAGCACACTTCGGCACATTATAGATTTTGAAGAACGTTATAAATACTACCTAAATCCCAATTTTCAAGGACATCGACCTTGATTCTCAAAATTCCACGGGAAAACGGCTGGTGACTGGACTTTATATAGATCTTACCAAGTTATGTTATAAATTATTTCTTGAATTTTGATATCTTTTTTATAATTGATATCTATATTTTTGTGAGGATTCAAATTCTTATGTGAAGTTTTGTTAGCATTTACATATTATTCTTTTCATTCAATTTACTAAAACAAACATAAAATATGCTTTTCCGTTTAATTTCAATAAATTTCAACATAGAACATACTTAGTTTGCAATTAGCATCTGAAGAAGGTGAAGTTCCACCGAAACGTGCGTCATGCGTTATTTCTTTTAATAAATGTGTAAATTGTTATTATTAACCATTGTTTTAATAATTTTGAATAATAATTCACCAATAAAGAACAAACGACGACTACAAATTTGTACCCACTTGAGGACAATCAATTCATACCTTTTACATCAGATTCAATAATGAAAGATATTGTTTATTTAAAAGTTCGTGTTATCACATGTCCCCACATGGTACAACATGATTAAAATTGATATTTTTTTAAATTTCGGTTAAATAATATATAAAGTTATTTCATTGTATACTAATATGGAAAATTGAAGCGATTCCTATCTATGAGTGGTAAACTGAATATCACAAGGGGCAATTTTGTGGATTTTACCCTGAAAATAAAGCCTAGTATCGAATAAAATATACAGGGTGTGGAGAATACAATTTCCACCACGACATTTCGTTAAATATGAAGCTTTAAACAAATTTCGAAAAAATTTGGATTTCGAATTTGAGCGGGATATTTACATTCTTTCTTGTTTTGTAACCTTCGTAAACCTAGGTATCAACTTAGCAATTTCAAATGGCATCATAGGGCATGTGATACATCGTATCAACACTATTTTGACATTGACTTTGAATTCGTGATAAAAATTAAAATCTCATGATTCGTTTTCAAGAAAAATAATGAATTTATAAATTTTTTTATTTTTAGTTGTATTTTCCCATAAATTCATACTATTGCAGTATATCGAAGGAAAGCAGTCATATGCGGGAGTAGTTTTTGTATCCGTTTTAAACCTCCTAGACCACGATATTCGAAAAAACTTTCATATCTGATATATATATATATATAGATATATATATATATATATATATATATATATATATATATATATATATATATATATAATATGTTGATGTTGAGGATCGTTTCTTCATTAATTTCAAATTTTTTCTTCAAACGCGATCAACTTCCCGAAATTTTTATTAATAAAATAAATTATTTTCAACTTGGTTTGCTATTTAAGTGTGATTTTTCAAAATATAATACAATTCCAGTGGTGGACCCGCTCTCTAGTTTCATTAATATTAGTTTAGTTGTATAAATTGTTGAAAGAAATTTGATAATATTGAATGCTCAAACTGCACCCAGTTATTCAGGGTGAATATAGAGCCTACTTATGTAACATCTACAAATATTGGCAAATACCTATAACCTCTGGAGTAACTTCCAAAATTCTTCCACAATACATTGTCTTCAAACTTTGAACACTTTCAAAACATCTTTAAACATTATAGTTTTCTTCCATGAAGTGTCAAAATAGTTTTATACGATATATAATATGCCCAATAGTGCTATTTGAAATCCGCGCAGTGGTGGTAACTACAAAAATACTGCCTAATACCGTGAACCGATTTATTCCTTAAATTTAAAGTCTATCTACATATTTTTGGAATTGTTTTAAATTTTCATGTAAACATAAATTTAATACCAGAGAATATGCGAATATTATTTTCAAACTTCACCCTAAAAATATAAAGTATTTTTTGGTTTTTCCTAAAGTTTCATGAACTGTCGTGTTATTTGAAAGCCTAGTTTCAGAATGTGCATAATAATTTGATTTTATTTTTGAATGAATATTTTTATTGTATTAAGTTTATTTTTATTTTAACGGAACCTTCGTTGTTGGTGATTACCGAGTGTTAATTCTTCATTCCCAACCGGTCAATCAACCTCTGCTCCACAAGGCCTGTGTTATTTAAGTATTTTCAATATTTGTGTTCGAATACAATAATAAATTAACATTCAGGTTATTTTCAAGGACTATTCACGTCTTAGTAACAGAAAAGTACTCTGAAACTGAATATCGACATTTAAGATCTACAGGCTGGCCAAATTCAAATGTTTGTATGGTTTATATCGGTAACTATAGGAGATACAAAAAAATTCCCCTTTTTTCGATACAAATTCGCTGACGAATACCAAAATTTGCTATCGTCTTTTGTTTTCGAGTTATAAACAAAAGTTCGATTTTACGACTTTTAGACAAGTGTGAATATCATGGATATTTGTCAAGTTACAAGATAATTACTTTCACATTCTTAAGGCACTTTTTTCTGTATAATCCAGTGGCGTCGAGGAAATTTGAAAAAAAAAGTGCAATTTCGTGTTATGGTCTAAAGATGTATTTTTTTTAATGCAAATCTTAGTTGGCTGTGGTTTTGTTGAAACGAATTTGTTCTCCCTTTTATAAGGATGTATCATATGTCGGGACGTTTTTGAACAAATAATATTTTACTACATTACTTTTTGCTTTTTTCATACGTATTCCAAGTGGGTGGGTGCCATCTATCACAGAGTTTGTCCATTTCTTTTCGTCATAATATCGATAAACTGATTCAATCGTAAAAATGAGGATGTCGTACGAAAATTACTAGAAATATGTTATATTAGAAAACTTTATCAAAGTAATATCAGTTTTGATATTGCTACTGAGTTATATTTCAATTGCTATCCAGAAAAAGAAGACCTAATGAAGCTTTTCTCAAAAGGATTAAAATTATTATTAAATATCTTCAATGTTGTAATTATTTTTTCTTTGTTTGTTTAATGATCCACAATTGAGACAATTTCTTTCAAACTCTCAAAAAATATTATTTTCGCAATTAAAGACTTAAACATCAGAAGCGACCCGACCAGTGGCGTAGCGAGCTTAGCTGGGGCCCGGGGCACAATAACTTTTTTAGCGGGGGGGCATTCAAAAACCATATTCAATTATATATAAAAGATACTCTCTGATAGGCTCAAGCTAGCCTTTGAATTTGAGACAAAAACTATAGTTGAGAGACTAAATTTTTAAATGTATATGATCATCTAGAATTAATTGAAAATATAACTTTCATTTTTATTTTACATATTCATAAAGAAATATTGTCAAAACAAGCAGTTTTAAAAAAGTAAATATTCATTATCTCTAAGTAGATACATATATTTGATAATAATATGATATACCCCCCAACCAATACGTCCCATTACCAATCGCATCCAAGATATCATACGAAACTACGTACTCAACAAACTTTCAACCCTATTGCTACAAAATTGCACCCTTTATCGCGTGAAAAAGATTTATTTCCTCCTCCGGGGGGTCAATCCCCAACCAATGCATATTGAAATGAATACCATCCAAGGTATCGTACGAAACTGCCTACCTACAAAGTTTCAACCCTATGGTCCCAAAATTGCGCACTATATCGTATAAACAAGATTTATTTCCTCCCCTGGGGGGTCAACCCCCAACCAATTCGCACCAAAACCAATTCCATTCAATATATTATAAGAAACTACCTATTCTCAAACTTTCAATCCTATTGCTCCAAAATAAGGCCTTTATCATGTAAACAAGATTTATTTCTTCCCTCAGGGGGTCAACCCCCAACCAATTCGAACCAAATTCAAACATCATCCAAGATATCTTTCGAAAATACCTACCTACGAACTTTTAACCCTATTACCCAAAATTTGCGACCTTTATCGTGTAAATAAGATTTATTTCTTTCCCCGGCGGGGAAGTTCGAACCAAAACCAATCCCATTCAAGATATCATACGAAACTACCTAGATACAAACTTTCAACCCTATTGCTACAAAATTGCGCCTTCTGTCGTGGAAACCAGATTTATTTCCCCCCTAATGGGTCAACCCCTTAACCAATTCGATACAAAATGAATCCCATCCAAGATGTTATACGAAACTACCTATTTACAAACTTTCAACCGAATTTCTTCAAAATTGCGTCGATTATAGTGTAAACAAGATATATTTCCCCCAAATAATTCGGACCAAAACCAATTCCATCCAAGATATCATACCATACCACCTACTTACAAACTTTCAACCCTATTGCTTCAAAATTGCGCCCTTTATCCTGTAAACAAGATTTATTTTCCCCCCAGGGGGGTCAAAATAATCCCTTTCAAAATATCATACGAAACTACCTATTTACAAACTGTCAACCCTATTGCTTCAAAATTACTCCCTTCATCGTGTAAACAACGCTAAAATACATAAGCTTATACATACATACATATGAACATATATATATATATATATATATATATATATATATATATATTTATATATATATATATAGAGAGAGAGAGAGTATATATATATATATATATATATATATATATATATATATATATATATATATATATATATATATATATATATATATATATATATATATATATATGAAATTGAGTTTCTGGTGCCAAGCGTCATAAAAAGTCAAGAAACGAAAAACTATCTTGGTCCTAGGTCCAACTTTTCTTATCACACCCATTTTAATAAGCAGATTTTCAAAGTGAGAACCTGCTAAAAAATATTCTCTTCGCCGGAAAACTGTTCTTGACCTGCTTCACTAAAGTTCTTGACCAGTAAGTATCACTTACTTACCTTGTAGTGTAAATAACACAAACAAGTTTCGGGAAGTTTGCGGCGGCAACCGTGCCCATTTCTTAGTAATATTTATACGTAGAACAAATTAAGGAGAATTTTAATAATTATTTTTTATATTACTCTTTATATTGAAATTTCAATAATTGCTAATATTCAAGGGATACAATCGGTGTGAAATACTTATTATATTGAAATGGGTGTTGTTGAAATCTGAATATGCAGTTGAGGTAAATGTTGCTACTTTAAAGTGAGAATAATCTAGGTTAAAATTGTTCATGCAATCTTGATTTTTTGTTAAAATTGCATTTAGCATTAAGTAGATTTCATCTACTGCTGGGCGATTTTCATCGATGTTTTGTTATCGATGCTCGATCTTTTAACATCGATGTTATAGGTCACTATATCGACATCGATGTTAAGTTAACCTTTCGATGTCAATATAATCAAAATAAATGCTCTAAATTTCAGTTTTCCAGTTCTTCGAAAAACAAAATATCAATATTTTCAGCAATAATAATTGCTTTCATTTGATAAAGTTGCTTTGTTACATGCTGTAACGAAGTTACTTTGTATTTATTACAACGTTTACTGAGCATTTTTATAATTTTTAACTTAGCATTATAATAAATAAAGTCTCATAGTAATTTTGTTCAATAAAAATGAATA